>JASVEL010009617.1:0-62904 GCA_032618575.1 Nicotiana noctiflora | reverse complement strand
GAGTGCACATCGGGAGAAGTGACCCTGCCCATCCTTGCGGGAGGTGTCAACCTAGAAACAACCTTTCATGTGTTGAACCAGGAGACGGCCTACAACGTCATCATAGGACGCCCATGGATACACGCCATGCGAACGGTCCCATCAAGCCTGTACCAAGTAATCAAATTCCCTACCCCATGGGGAATATTCAGCATCAAAGGGGAGCCGCGCACAGCATAGGAATGTTATAAAATAACTCAAGAATGCGCTCACACAAAACAAATGAGCGGGGCAAGCGCGAAAGCATAGCAATCAACCACGTCGGGGACTCAAGCAAACCCGGCAGCCAACGCCATAAGGGATCCAGACATCATAGAAGCGTGCAATGATACGGCCGTGGAGCTCGACCCGGTTCAGCTAGACCAGAACGACCCTGAGAAGAAGGCCTACATCGGTCACGGGCTCGTGAACCCAGGTAAGTACCATGAATTTCTGACTAAACATGCAGACACGTTTGCTTTTTCTCATGCAGACATGCAAGGGATCTCACCGGATATCGCCATGCACCGGCTCAACGTGGATCCATTACATCCACCAGTGAAACAAGGCATGAGAAAATTCAATGCCGCCATCAATGAGGTGGTCCGAGAGGAGGTAGACAAATTACTAGCCAACGGTTCTATCAGAGAGTCGAAGTACCCGCAATGGATCGCCAATGTGGTAATGGTCAAGAAGAAAAGTGGAAAGTGGAGGATGTGTGTGGACTTCACCGACCTAAACAAGGCCTGCCCTAAAGACTTCTTCCCCCTGCCCCATATCGATCAACTGATCGACGCCACAGCAGGGCATGAGCTATTGATCTTCCTGGATGCCTATTCCGGCTACAATCAAATTCTGATGGCGGAGGAGGATCAGGAAAAAACCACCATCATCACCCACCAAGGTACTTACTGCTACAGGGTGATGCCCTTCGGGCTGAAGAACGCCGGAGCCACTTACTAGAGGTTGGTCACTAAGATGTTCAATAAGCAACTCGGGAAGACCATAAAGGTTTACATTGATGACATGCTGGTTAAATCGGCAAAAAAAAGGACCATATCGATCACCTGCGAGAGGCCTTCGAAATCTTGAACAGTTACGGGATGATGTTAAACCCCAAAAAATGTGCTTTTGGCGTAGCATCTAGGAAGTTCGTCTGTTTCCTTGTATCATAGAGGGGGATCGAGGTCAACCCAGACCAGATCAAGGCGATCGCCTCGATACCCGAAGCGCTTACCAGCAAAAAACAGGTTCAGAAATTGACAGGCCGAATAGCCGCCCTCTCCCGCTTCATCTCCCGATCATCAGACAGGTGCCACAAGTTAGTTCTTCAATGTGTTGAGGAAGGATAACGGTTTCTACTGGAATGATGAATGTGTCAAGGCCCTCCAAGAATTGAAAGCGTTCCTAACATCTCCGCCACTGCTGGCAAAGGCGGAACCAAACGAACTTCTACTAATATACCCGGCCGTCTCCGAGGTTGCAGTCAGCGCGGTGCTCGTCCGCGAGCAGAAAGGTACGAAATCACCTATCTATTACATTAGTAAGACTCTAGTGGACGCCGAGACTCGGTACCCACACCTCGAGAAACTGGCACTGGCATTGGTCACGGCTTCCGGAAAGCTGAGACCTTACTTCCAATGCCATCCCATCCGGGTAGTGACCACCTTCCCTCTAAGAAGCATCCTACACAAGCCCGAACTTTCGGTCCGTCTCGCCAGATGGGCTATAGAGCTCAGCGAGCACGATATCACATATATCCCTAGAACCTCCATCAAATCACAAGTCCTCGCCGACTTCATAGCCGACTTCAGCGCCGGCCTCTCACCTGAGGCTGAGAAGGAGGCCCTGCAAACGGCCCCTAACATGGACCCCTGGATACTCCACAACGATGGGGCCGCGAATGCCTCAGGATCGGGACTGGGATGCCCCGATATGACTAACAACGAAGCAGAATACGAAGCCCTTATTGCAGGTTTGAAATTAGCCGCCAGATATGGGGCCCGCAGACTGGTCTTGCACTACGACTCACAACTTGTGATAAATCAAGTCGCCGGAGCCTACCAGATCAAGGAACAAAGGTTACCGAAATATCAAGCCGAAATTTGTAAGTTGATGGCCCAATTCGACGAATGTCGCTTCGAACAAGTACGTAGGGTACATAACGCCGAAGCCGACGGATTGGCCAAACTGACCGCAGTGGCTACGAACTTGAGCAAAGAAAGCACTGTCACCCTCATGCATTCCGCCATCGATCGCAGCGAGTTATTCTCTCTACACCTAACATAGGACTGGCGCAACCAGTTCCTTTCATACTTGCGGGAAGGGCAGCTACCGAACGACAAAAAAGAAGCCAGAAAGCATCACACGCAAGCCGCCAGATACTGCCTGATGAACGACGACCTCTATAAAAGAACTTTTGGAGGACCCCTGGCCAAGTGCCTGGGGCCCAACCAGACGACTCCGGTACTGGAAGAAGTCCATGAGGGTCATTGTGGCACCCATATAGGAAATAGAGCACTCATGCGGTGCCTGATACGGGCCGGTTATTACTGGCCCACAATGAAGAAACACGCGGCAGACTACGTCCGACGATGCGAGTAGTGACAAAAGTTCGCTCCCATGATACACCAGCCGGGGGAACCTCTCCAGTCAGTCACTTTCCCATGGCCATTCAACAAATGGGGGATGGATATAGTCGGACCGCTGCCTCCCGGACGAGGAAAGGTATGCTTTTTGTTAGTTTTAAGTGACTATTTTTCTAAATGGGTAGAAGCAGGCGCCTACGCCCAAATCCGCGAACAAGAAGTCATAGCCTTCATCTGGAAGAACATCATCTGTCGCTTCGTCATCCCCAAGGAAATAACATGCGACAACGGACGATGGTTCATAGGACAAAAAACAACCGACTTTTTCGACAAATGGCACATCAAAAGGATACTCTTAACGCCATATCATCCAGCCGCCAACGGCCAAGCGGAATCATCCAACAGGACCATATTAAATATCCTGAAGAAGAAACTTGCAGACGCCAAGGGACTGTGTCCTGAGCTACTACCGGAAGTATTGTGGGCACATAGAACCACCCCCAAGTCCTCCACAGGAGAAACTCCCTACTCATTAGTCTATGGGACCGACGCCGTCATACCAGTTGATGTTTCAGTAATTAACGCCGTCATCCCAACGTTAGAGTTTTATTAGCTAATTTCCTTTATGTTTCAGTGATTAATAATAAACAAGCTAAAACAAGTGGAAATAAATACGGAAGTAAGTAAATAGCCTCTTTGTTTATATACTATTACTATTACCAGCAAGAAGTCGGTGTCACAATCCAAAAACATTCCAAAATTTTACTACAAGCATTTGTCCAAAAGAAAATTTCAACTTTTTACGAAATAAGTAAAACAATAAAGTTTGGGGTATAGAAGAGGATGCTAGGGCCTGCAGACGCCAACATGACTACATTGGGTATCCAAGCAAGTGAATCCTACAGCCAACCTCTCAATCAGCACGAACCTGCTCCAAAATCTGCACAGGAAGTGCTGAGTGCAGTATAAGTACAACCGACCTCATGTACTGGTAAATACCGAGCCTAACCTCAACAAGATAGTGATGAGGCTACGATGGGGCATTTACAATATAAATTTTATATAGTGTAAAATAAAGGCAAAAAGAAGGATAGGATAAAATAGAGTAGTAACTAGCAAAGAATGAATACAGTTCCCGAAGCATATCATCAGTACTCAGCTATTACCAATCATTATAGTGCAGTTTTAGACTACCCGTTTCAGCTAACATAGTCAAGGAAAAATATGAACATAAAGGTTGTTGCGGCGTGTGTTGGCCCAAGTAAAAGTTAGTTTTGGAGACTAGCAAAGGAACTCAGACATGAAGCAGGTTCATCCCTGTGGAGCATAGATGCGGATAGACTTGGGCATGTGGGATGCACGAGAATGAGATACACCTAACTTAGACAAATTTGATATCTCATGATCTTGATTGAAAATGTTGCATAATTGATAAGGAGAAGGACTCCTTACACAAAGAGAACACCGTTTAAGAAAGGGAAGGAGTTAGAGGTTGAGATCAATTGGAACTCTTCCACCAAGGAAAAGTAGCATCAGAACTCTAGTCAATCTCTATTTACTAACTCAATAAATATCACTTTTGTCCTCATTTACAATAAAAAAACGCACATAAGCAGAATTTAAACGTGAATTGAGAGCAAAATAGCAAGGCACTTTTGCAAGCAGATTTTGTGTGATTCAAGTACGCAAACCTGAAGTTACATGAACCAAATAGAAGAACCAGTTCCAAGAGCCTGTCTTTTATTTTAATTCAATTGTAGTAGGTATTTTCATATTACCTTTCAGCTTTAAGAGGCAAATTGTAATAAATACACAGAGTCTTCAAGTTAGAGTTAACTTGAAGTTGTCGCAACAGTTAGAGGATGTATGCTACAATGGGATTAAAGTTAGTCCTAGGTTTACGAAAAAAGTTTTTGTAAATATAGTTTTTGGCTCAGTGATTTTAGTGGAAAGTTTGGAAAAATTCTGGGGGAAAGTATTTTAGCTTTCTGATTTATTTATAACTATTACAACTATTACATATATTATCTTTAAAATTAGACTCGGATAGCTGGATTAATTCATTGGTTTATATTTGACTATGACGCTAAGCCACATTGCTACCACTAAAACAATTTCTAATTTATTTATTTTATCAATTTTCGTATTGTCAAATGTTGATATTGATTTCCTCTTTCTGGGTTTTACAAATTACTCTTTACGATACGTTTTGCTTCTCTCAGTCAGCAGTGGCAAACAACACTAAGCTCCTCATTTTGTGCTTTCTGATTTCAACTTTTTTTTAATTTTTATGATTGTTGCTTATCAGTTTTGGTTGCATTTATTTGTATAAAGTGATTAAGTTGTCGCTTCTAGGAAAGTTCTTCTCAATCTAATAAGAGCTAAAACGATACCAACATACCCGATATCTTATCGAGTGGCTAGCGGATTAATACATGTAAATGCCGATAAAAGATAAATCAAACCATTAAGAATAAATAACCGTCCAATCCGCCCCAGAGGCAACCCTAGCTTATGCACTAAAATTTGCTATTTTGCTTTCATTATTCAACCTTTGTTCGTATGTAGAGTATACGCTCCATATACTCGTAAGCGGGTATTATTTTGTTTTTTGACTTTGACTTTTGAGTTGTAATATGGACCTCATGTTGAAAATTGTATTCCATTCGTATACATTTAATATGTCATACACTCTGTATTTCAAAATATGTTATACTTTTCTCATTTCGAGATTTAAATTTTAACCATGTATTTGGATATAATGTATTTAAGCTTTTCAAAATAAAAATTACATCTGAAAACTACATAAAAAGTACTATAAGCCATAATAATTAATAATTTAAAATAATTAAAGATGTATGTAAAAATATTACAATCAAAGAATTATTCACTTACCCAAAATTCGGACCGTCATATAAATTGGAACGAACAAAGTATTTATTTACATTGGATTTTATTAATCTACTTTAGATATTCTAAAATCTTGCTGTATTTGATGAAATCTTGCTTTTATGATTAGACTTTTATGGTTCAAAGTATCGTTGTTGGTCAATTATTCAAAAAAATGGTTAGACTTTACGAAGCCGAACGTACGTACATTCAAGCTTGGACTGATTCATTGGTAGTTTAATCTGCAATAGTAGTTTGTATGTAAACAGCAACAACATATTTTAATTGTTTTTATTAATTGTTATTATATGATAAAAAAATTTAACCATGAATCTTTTCCTGTTGGCAAACATTTTAATCTTTTTGCTATAGTTTAACGTGAGTTTTTTCTTCTTTTCCCAAAATTTAAAGTTTCTACTGATGCTGTAAATTGGTTAAACAAAGGGAATGAGTTTAATCATATATTTAATTAGCCTAAAAAATTGATTTCAAACGATTTCTGAATTAGAGAAAATTTGAACTTATTAAATAAACCATCCTATATACACAGCTTTTTTGTCTTTTCGAAAGTCATGGATACAGTCACGATTTTCGACTGCAACCATCCATTTCCTACTAATAAAAATAAAATAAATATTCATGATAAGAATCTGATAAAAGTGATCTCCATTCATTCTAAATATTATAAGTAACGCTTTCTCTCTTTCTTGTTTGTTAATAACAAACAAATGTAGCCAACCAAATTGAATTTACACACCTAGGGCATAAAAAAATAAAGAAAAGAAAAGACCTAAGGGCAATAATTATTGCTCCAAGGTATAGAAATACTTATTCTCTATTCCGTACGTAGCTTGAATCTATGAAACACAAAATCTTATAAAAAAAACATGAAAACAATAGATTTGAAAATGTTTAAGAACTTTCCCACATATAAGTATTAAAGATTCAATGTATTCCTAACTTTCTAAATATGTCAAACAATGAAAACAAATGAATTCAACCTTAATATAAAATTGGGATGAGTTTTCAATAAACCAAAATTTGTATAACAAACAAATAACAACAGATACCACTAGTTTAAAGGTCGTAGGTCACGACATTGACGACCTTTTGATCTTCCTCGAAAAGAAAAGAACCTCCAATTGAATCAATGAGGCACCAAAAATTAGGTAAAAGGACAACCAAAATTTTTGGCACCTCATTGAACAATAAGAGATCTTCTTCTACAATAAAAATATAATATTGTGATACCTTGTTTTATGTCAAAAGTCATACATTTTCACCTGTATTTATAGCCATTCTAGACTTGTTCATAGGCAGGTAGTTTAGCCCATTTGGTAAGTTATTAGTAATATCAGATTGAATAAATCTATTTCTAGCATGACTAATTTTGACCCCAAAAGAAAGTATTTTATGATATTTTATTTCATAAATCTAGTTTACATATTAGTAACATGTAAACTAGTTTACATATTATTAGTAACTCCTGCGCCGAGGGTCGATTGGAAACAGCATCTCTGCCTTTTCGGGTATAGGTAAGGCATGTCTACATATTACCCTCCCCAGACCTCACTTTGTAAGAATATACTGGGTTGTTGTTGTTGTATATTATTAGTATCATATTTCACTTGCCTATGGTCGTAATTTTGGGTTTACTTAATTGAGATGTAAAAATTGAATCTAATTTATATCGACATCATTAACTTAGGTATATTTTAACAATTCTTGACCTTACAATTTTACTTAAAGGGATTATTTTAAATGGTGTGAGCGAAAGGCGGGGCATTTTATCTGAGACGGGATGAGACGAAAGCCCTAGGGCACTAGGCGTAAACTTCATGTGTATTTAATTTATAATATTTTTATAAATTAATAAATAAAAATAAAGTAAAATTGTAAAGCTTCAAGAAAATTATAAAATTAGTAAAAAAAATAAATATCTTCTATGAACATGCTAGCATGTGCATGAACCATACAAAAGAACATGTTTTTTTCTTTAAAAAATGGAAGACACAAAAGATGCACTACAACTATAATATGACAATGTTAAAACGTACTTAGAGTTATAAAAA
This sequence comes from Nicotiana noctiflora, assembly GCA_032618575.1. NCBI lineage: Eukaryota > Viridiplantae > Streptophyta > Magnoliopsida > Solanales > Solanaceae > Nicotiana > Nicotiana noctiflora. The sequence goes on along the minus strand of JASVEL010009617.1, from coordinate 55,337 downwards.
TGATACTCTAGTGACAACAAATAAAGTTATTATTCAAAAACATAAAACTAGATAATAAAATATAAATATGTTGTAATGATCCCATTGGTCATTTTGAGCTCTAGCACGTCGTTCGGCAGTTTTAGGCCATGAGTAGCATCACTTCAAATACTATAACTTGTATGTGTGGCCGAAATTGAAATTTCGGAGCTTAGAGTTGATTGGGAAAGAGAATTCTCATTCAGAAGCTTTAAGTTGTAACATTCTCACTAAGGTTAGACTTTGAATAAACGACCTCATAATCAGGATTTAAAGTTTCCAACATATTCGTATGACAATTTTGACTTGGGCATATGTCCGGATCAGATTTTAAATGACCCGGGAGCGTTTCAGCACATATTATGGAAGTTAGTGTTTTGGAAGAATTTTTCATAAATTTGAGTTAAAGTGCATTTCAGTTTTATCAACGTTTGTTTGAGATTCCTAGTCTAGAAATAGCTCCGTATAGTGATTCTGATTTCGGGAGCGCGTCTAGAAGTGAACTTTGAGGTCCCTGGGTCTTTTTAGAGTCATTTGGCTAAAGTTAGAAATTTAAAGGTTTTGAGAAGTTTGACCGGATGTTGACTTTTTGATATTAGGGTCAGAATCTAATTCTAAAAGTTGAAATAGGTCCATAATATCAAATATGACTTATGTATAAAATTTGAGATCAATCGGACGGAATTTGATAGGTTCGGCATCGAATGTTGATCAAGTTTGAAGTTCTAAAGTTCATTAAGCTTGAATTGGATTGTGATTCGTGATTTCTATATTTTTTATGTGATTTTAAGGTTCGAATAAGTTCATGATGTGTTTTGGGACGTGTTAGTATAATTAGTTATGGTCCCGAGGGCCTCGGGTGGCGACTGGATGCAACGGAGAGGCAAATTCTATACTTCTAAAAACTAGGTGTTAGCCCCTTGACAATGATCCTCGGCAGGTGTGGGTTGTGACAAGTATTTTTATGATGGACTTGGCACAACTCCTGCAAATTGGGGCCACATAATGACGGGCAGCTCGGCATTACGGACTATGCGGGCATGACAAAGGCACCTTGGACGGAAGCAAGGCGTATATTACTTAGACGTACGGGTTGGCAAAATAATGGTAAGACAAAGCCATATCAAGTAGGGGCAAAGACATGGCAAAACAAGGCAAGGAAATGTGGGACAAGCAATGACTATTGATGCGGGCAGATTTGATCGAGTTGGAAGCAACTTGACATGAGTGGGCAGCTGTGACAATGAACGTGTGCGGCTAAGTCGAGGGTGGCAAGCTGTGCGAATGGCATTGGCACGGAGCAGTGTCAAGGGAAAAGCTGGGCACAAGGCATCTGTTCGAAAATTGGCACATGTTGTGCACAAGCTGAAGTTGAAAAATATGTGCCAATCACATGGGGAAGTAGTTGGCGGTTACAACTCCCTCAAGACATGCTGATCATGGCCCAGAAACATGGGGGCAAGTTTTTGTACTTGTCCTAACTTATTTTCCCAAGAGTTTGGGCTTGTCAACTGATTGTAGCCTTTAAATATGTGACTAGGTGGCCTAAAATGGGGCAGAACTTAGTCTTGGTTTATTGTGTTAGCCAAATTTCGTCTAAGTCATTTTCCTAAGGGTAGGAAGTCATTTTGGGGCAGGGAATTGGGGAATTCTTTGTCTTGGCCATAGGGTTAGCTTTTGTGTTCTTGTATTCACTCCATTAATACAAGTTGGGAAGAAATTCATGTAAATATCGTGTGCCTTTTACTGATTGTTGCTGCCTATTCTTCATTCCATACTCTAAACGTCCCTAAAAATAATCTAAGTGTTGGAAAGGATGAAACCAAGGCTGGGATTGGTTGCCGCATGGAGGTGAACCTCGGGCAGTATTTGGTTGTCCTAAATCACCCCTGTGACAATTGATATCAGAGCGCGGCTAAATCTGGGTGACGACACAATGTTCAGTGGTTGAATTTTATGAAGAATGGCTGGTGGCAACGCAGAACTAAAGGAAAAGGTTGTTGCATTAGAGGCACTTATCAGAAATGCTTATGGGGATCAGTTTGTGACTATCATGACTCGTCTTGCTTATCTTGAGAGCGAGTTAAACAGGCTGAGCCAGGAGTGCACAGATCTGAAAATAGAAAATGGGTTGCTGCGTTGGGCTGTTGGCAATGATGAAGCACAACATGGGGCAGATCGTACCAAAGTCAAATTCCGGAGCTTAAAGAGTTTAATGGCACAAGGAGTGCCAAGAAACCCGAAAATTTCCTGTGGGATATGGGGCAGTACTTCCATGCTGCCAAGGTGCTAAATGAGGACAAGGTCACCATTACGACTATGTATTTGGTGGATGATGCAAAGCTTTGGTGGCGGACGTGCATGGCAGATGATGTAAGTGCTGGTAGGGCAAAAATTGATACTTGGGAAGGGATGAAGAAAGAGTTGAAGGATCAATTCTTTCCTAGCAATGCGGGTTGGATTGCTAGAGAGTTCTTTGATGCTGGATATAAGCAACATGTCTGACGAGGACAAGTTGCATAATTTCTTTTATGGGTTGCAATCGTGGGCGCAAATAGAACTACGAAGGCAGAATGTGAAAGACCTTCTTAGTGCCATTACTGCAGCGGATGCATTGGGTGATTTCCGGTTGGGACAAGAGGTTTCTGATTTCCCTACTGCTTCAAAGTCCAAAAATGGTAACAAGGACAAGGAAAAAGAGTGGAGGAAAAACGAAAACGACAAGGGTATTGCTGTTGAGGGCAATGGCAATGAGAAAGGAAAGCAATGTGCTGGAACTTCGTCAAAATGGGGACAAAACAGCAAGTTTGATGGATGTATTATTTGCAAAGGAACACACATGGCAAGGGATTGTCCAAGAATTGAAAAGCTTTCAGCGTTGTTTGCTGAAGAAAAATGTAAAGATGAGCAAAACGAGGAAGAACATGAGCAAGCAACAGCATATTTGGGACCTATGGTGGTGCTGAAGATGCAGAAGCTACTTTGTCGAGGACGACAAATTTTTCTGGTGGGGGTGGTTTGTTAGCCCATTGACAATGATCCTCGGTAGGTGTGGGTTGTGACAAGTATTTTCATGATGGACTTGGCACAACTCTTGAAAATTGGAGCAACATCATGACGGGCAGCTCGGCATGACGGACCATGCGGGCATGACAAAGGCACCTTGGACGGAAGCAAGGCGCATATTACAGAGACATTCGGGTTGGCAAAACAATGATAAGACAAAGCCATATCAAGCAGGGGCAAAGACATGGTAAAACAAGGCAAGGCAATGTGGGACAAGCAATGGCTATTGATGCAGGCAGATTTGATCGAGTTGGGGGCAACTTGACATGAGGGGGTAGTTGTGACAATGAACATGTGCGGCTAAGTCAATGGGCTGCAAGCTGTGGTAATGGCATTGGCGCGGAGCAGTGTCAAGGGCAAGGCTGGGCGCAATGTCAGCCTTGGGCACAAGGCAGCTGTTCGAAAATTAGCACATGTTGTGCACAAGCAGAAGTTGAAAAACATGTGCCAATCACATGGGGAAGCAATTGGCGGTTACAACTCTCTCAAGACATGTTGATCATGGCCCAAAAACATGGGGGCACATTTTTTTACTTGTCCTAACTTATTTTCCCATGAGTTTGGGCTTGTCAACTGATTGTAGCCTTTAAATATGTGCCTAGGGTGGCCTAAAACTTGGCAGAACTTAGTCTTGGTTTATTGTGTTAGCCAAAATTCGTCTAAGTCATTTTCCTAAGGGTAGGAAGTCATTTTAGGGTAGGGAATTGGGCAATTCTTTGTCTTGGCCATAGGGTTAGCTTTTGTGTTCTTGTATTCATTCCATTAATACAAGTTGGAAAGAAATTCATGTAAATATTGTGTGCCTTTTACTGATTGTTGTTGCCTATTTTTCATTCCATACTTTAAACGTCCTTAAAAATAATCAAAGTGTTAGAAAGGCTGAAATCAAGGCTGGGCATGGTTGCCGCACGGAGGTGAATCACAACCCGTATTCGATTGTCCTAAATCACCCATGTGACAATAGGTAATGGCATTGAACTATATCAGCACTTGATAAATATCACTCTTGTATCTTAAGATTTTGACTTTCACTATTATACTATTAATTTATTCAAATGACCTGATAATAAGAAACGTATACATTACAAAATTAAATCGATAAAGCACTCGTTACCGTGCTCATGCCCACCCACGTAACACCATCTCTTTTACTAGACTTGCCATAAGAAAATTATATTTTCATTCTAATTTAACATGTTGCATTGACCATCTTATTTCCTAAGTTATATATTGACTCTATTTTTTTGTAATCTGTTACTTGTAGTTATCTTTTAATTGATCTGGTAGTATAATTTTTTTAGTATACTTTTGACATATAGAAGTTAAACTCTATACACTTGTAATTATCGTTAAATGAGATTGGAGAAAATGGCGTTGACAAAGAGGTTCATACTAGTGTGCCTTTACGTTAAGCCTTTTCTTTGAAGTGCTATTATACTCTTCTAAGAGTTTCACGAATGTTAGCACAAATATAAAAATCGTGGAAATCCGACGATTAGAAATGTAAATTATCTGAACTTACAAAAGTGATCTCTTTGAGTGAATTGATGAACATGTTGAAATGTTAATGAAGATCCAAGAATAGAAAGCCATTTTTGTTAGTTTGGACTGCATATTGGAATCTTCGTAGTTTAATGTCTAGCAGAAGATTATACAGTTCGTGCTACTTGCTCCATCTTTACTTTAGAAAGCTCTTCTTCTAAAGTATTTTGAAAAGGCCAAAGATAAAATTGGAAATTAAAATTTTCCAAATTTATGTAACGTAAACAAAACACATGTTTTACGCCCCGTACTATAATCTCATCTTAAATCCATTAAATCAAACATCTAAAAAAAAGGTACATCCACCAAATAATCATGTCATTATTTAATCCCCATATTATATTTCATACATTATATTCCTAATATAACTCGTCCCCAAAGTAAACAACCACGCAGCTAATTTATATCACTTTATCCAACTTAACGTTTCGTTTATTACCACATTGTGAATAAAATAATTAAATTGTCAAATTTTAGTGCCTCAAATAAAGAAAAAAAACATTGCAATGGCCAATGACACATACTTGGATGCAAAAGAATTATATTAAACTTTATTTTGGACAGTTTCTAACTCTAAAATCAGTACTGCAGAACTTACTAATAACGACTTATCTATATTCTCATTTGCAGCTATGATACAGCAGTTATGGATTGTGTAGATTTGGAAACCAAATGGTTTCCAGGTGCTGATGTTGCTCTATTTCTTAATGGGAGACAATGCAAACATGTCTTCTTAGAGGGAGAGGTAGCCCAGCAGTTATGGATCTTCTTGTCCGTGTTAGATTCTCTCATCAATAATATGTTGATAGGAATCACTAGGGAGAATTTCGAACTGAAGCATACGAATAGATGACATTAATCAGCTTTTGATTCAGATGAATGGTCAGACAATGCTTTGCTATAAAGAAGCTAACCAAGTGGCTGCTGCCTTGGCTGAACAGGCTTAAACAAACAATGAGTCCACACTCCTATTTCAACATCAACATCTACCTAGAATGGCAAAGGGACCTTACCATCCAGATAGTTCTCAGCTCCCTAGCATTAGACTAAGATATGACAACGCTAACCTTTTTGTAAGTTAATTGTATAGAGGAAGCTTTAGATGTGGAATCTCATACAAATGTGCAATCTTAAAGCTGTTTTGTAGCCTTTTTGAGGATCCAACTGTATCGAAAAAGGTCAAGGCAAAGCCCCCCCATCCATTGTATGATCCTTTTCCTTAATATATCCTTACCCAAGGCACTTATGGGTGTTGATTAAGAAAAATATACTAATACAGCATTAATGATACACACTGCACTTCCGTATTAAATTCAACAGATATGAAAATTACTGCACAGCTAACACTGGTATTATTAATACAAAAACCAAAATTTCAGCTAAACGTCAAACTAGTAGCACGAACTTTTGTACTGAAATTATATGTAATCTGGTCAATCAAACAACCCCAAAAAATACAGAAAAAGGCACAAACAAGATAAGATCTAAAAACCAAAATAAAGTAAATCCCCCATGCCATTAGGATCCATCAACTACAATCAATTATCAGTATTTCCAACACTTTGTTGCAGCCATAACTTAGGAAGTACACGTTGATCAATAAACTAATGTTGTCTTCTCAAATTACCAAAAGGAGGATGTCGATATAGTAGGGCAGATGATGATAGCTCTTGAAGCTCTAGGCCATTACAAAGCCAATAAAAGTGACTTGTACAGAAGTCCAGTCAACCAAACAACTAAGTGACTTTAGATTCTGGGAGAATTGAGAATATATCAAGGTTGTGTAAACGATTATGTATTTTTTAGAAGATAGCCCAGAATGATGCCCAGTAATCCAATAATGAGAACAAATATAGTTGGGATCCCACCACGACTACTGTTACGTTCACGTCTCAAGAGCGCCTGCATATGAAAAAGTTCATGAAGTTCAAGAATAAAACTCAGAAGACCGGATTTTAGCTTCTTGCCGTGTCAGAGTTGGTAAAGTCCTCTCTTTTATGTGTCATTAATTTCAGCACAAATTAAGACTTTTTTGCATGCATCCACTGGATGCATTTAATAAATTCCCCTTCATCAAAAAATGCAAATTGAATCTTTAACTCGAAACAAGAAAACCAAACCAGCCTGGCCCTTCTTTCTGAAATACTAAAGATAATGAGTAGCTAATTGAGCATTCATGAAAAGTAAGCAAGTGTTGATGATTAACCAATTCATCAGAAAACTAACATAAATAGGTTAGGCTTGTCGGGCTGATGAGTTCAATTTACTCATGCAAACACCACTGCAGTACATAACTAATTATCTTTTTTGTTCATGCTACCAAAGCATATCAGGCTAACCAAAGCCTTTCACTCTCATCTGTATTTCAACTGAAGGAAGAAGGATGTATTTTTCATACTTAATATTTTGAGAAGATGTGTGTCTCATACTTACCAATCTCTCACCAACCAGAAGAAATCTGGATAGAAAATATTTTGATTGGAAAATTATCCATTTTTCTCTAAGGCGTAGTTTATGTCCTTTTCTTTTTATCATTTTATGTATATTGAGTTTTTAACACTTTTCTCCAATACAATCCAAGTCTCAAGTCTCTAGCTTCAGAAAGTATTAAAAAATCATGTGAAATTGTCAATGGTAAGCAGTAGTGAGAAGTACACAATTTTCGAAGAAAGGGAGAAAGCAAGTCGTAAAATATACTTATACATTTCCATTTAAAAAACAATATTTGTACATTAGAGCCCTTACCAATTCTTGCTGCAGCTTGTTATTTTGCTGTATAACAGAAATTTTCTCTTCTGTCAGCTTTGAAATTAGTGCATTTGTCTGCAAACAAGATAAAGAACCCTCAACCTTCATTCTTAATAACTAACCGACATAAATGGAAGAATGGAGAATTAAACCTATCAAAGGTTTGGCTAAATTGGTGAACTGTAAACACTGAGACCAGCTTTATTGTGCAGCAAGTATTCAATAAGATAAGCAGCGTGAAAATACTGAAGAAGAAAATACTAGTACACCCTGAAGGGACAAACGATCATCAGTTGATGAAGAAAAGAAACTAACTATAGGTATAGCATCAAAGGTTCAATGAGGTCGACCAAATCAAGTTCAGAGCAAAACAATCACCAAAATACACTAGTATAAGCCTAAATGATGACTAGATTCCGAAAAGAAAAAAATTAACAAATAGTTTTTTTTTTTTTTTGGTCTCCCACCCGATGTTCGGTACCCACATTGGGGCCCGACTAAATCCGGATTCGCGCCAGGAAGTCCCACGTTGGGGGTTAAAGCGTTCCCTAACAAAGGCGACTCCATACCCAGGGCTCGAAACCCGAGACCTCTGGACTCTGGTTAAGGATGAAGGAGTCCCGGCCCATATTGACAACTCTACCTTGGTTAAGGATGAAGGAGTATTACCACTCCACCACTACCCTTGTTGGTAATTAACAAATAGTGTGGTAATTAACAAATAGTTTAAGATAAACACAAGTACAGTTTATTATACAAAAAGCAGCTCAGAACGATTCCACTCAAGAACTTCTAACACTCGAATATTGACAGCTTCTCCAAGTAATATCTCATGCTTTAAGCATCTAAACTCATTGATTGCGGTCTATGTACAGAGCACCAAACCTATATCCTAAAGGATGAGAGAATAGTAAATATCCAACTGCATCAGAAAGTAAGGCATGTCTCCCATTGTATTGATCATGAGAATAAATGGCAAAAAATGGAAAAATCACCCAAAAACAAAAGGTAATAGAGAGGGGAAATACATTTGAAATGGAATCGAAAATTATCTACGACCTGGTGAAAAAATTTGTTACTCTCAACCGAAATACACTTCTGCTGGACTTTGTACAAAAATGAAAAATGGAGACAATATGCTATGCCGATTTGAATCATGCAGGTGACAAAACCAAATAAGCAATGCCACATTAATATACTACTCTAAGCACAGGAATTGTTCAATGCAACATGAATGGGAATATCATGTCCTAATTCTTCTGCAAAGAAAGGATCCAACGGCATTCTTTTAATAAAAACGATTAAATACGGAATGTAGTATAACTATTGCATAACATGCCATCTGACAAAAGTTTGAAATACAAGGGCTTCATAAAATTTTCAACATAAAAGGCTCCATTTCGCAATTGTCTTGGTAGATTTGTTGGAAGAATGAGTTAATTGAGGAGACATGTTCCCTGCTATCTGTTTTATGAGCAGTAGATAGAGCAACCTCACATCCAGCATCATCCAAAATATAAAGAGATGGGAGGAATAGTTTCCTGTCAGCTTTCCTCGTCCATATACATTTCTTTGAACATATCTCTCTCCTCTTTTTTTCTTTTTGATACATCAACAACTATGTCTCAATCCCAAACTAGTTGGCTTCAGCTATATGAATTCTCTACATCATTCAGCCCCGTTTTAGCACCTTTCAAAGTAGTTTATTTAAAAAAAAAAAATGAACTACAAAGTTAGTGCCCATACTTGTCCCAATTTAAGTGTCTTCTTTTGTCCGGAAACATTATTAAGACAAAAGGATGAAGAATAAATAATCCAGTACTATAACAGGAAAAAGTCATGAGAAAGATCAAAGCTGGGTATGAAATCACAATGAACTATGCACAAGATTACTAACAATATCGAAACATCTAAGGTCAACAAGCTTCACCAGGAAACTTTTTCACTGACTTAGTAGAATGAACCAAGGCGGAATAAAGAGTAGTACAACGAAGCTATGAGCCTACAATAATTCCACCAAGGACAATCTTCATTAATAGAAGGTTCATTAATCAACTACTCCTATTAGAAGACTGTCTATATGAGAATCAAAAAAGGTACTGTTATTGACTCTTTTATTAAAAAGCGATTATAACAGCTAATCCTCCCCAAATGGTTTAGCTTCCTTCCGCCAACTACAGTACTTTCATGGTTCCATCTAATTGTAGTGTCACTACAATATGTGAGATTTCAACTAACCATATTAACCATAACCAAACAGGATTTAAGTAAATGACTAAATGTCACTTTATATTCCAGATTTGGAGTGAACATATTAAACATTACCAAATGGAGTTTCAGTGGCTCAAATGTTTGGAAGGAAAATCTGTTATGCTGGTTAATAATAAGAACAGTATTTTTGGAAATTATGGCCTGTAGAATGTATTAACATGAAGCATGGTCAAAAGAAAACCGAAATCAGACTGGAAATGGCAGAGCATATGTGAACTCAGATTTTCCCATTAGCATTCTGGCTAAACAATCAGAAAACCTGGTGGGGCTAATAGAAACTTGCAACAACAGACAAAACTAATAGCCTCAAATATAAAATAGAATCTGTTCTACAGTAACTAAGGGTGTTCATCTTTCGTTTGGAGTCAATCTTTACCTAAAAGAAAAAATAACTATATTGGTTTCTTGGTTTTCTTTTGTCACGTGAAACACAAATTCAATCCATTCAATCTATTGGAGTAAAAGATAAAATTTCAATAAGTCTACACATGTTTAGCAGGAATTGAACAAATGATCAAATGAAACATCCTAAGGAATTTTTCTATGATAACTAAGAATTAATACACTTTCATGATCTAACAACAACTTGCACTCGTATATACAACAACAGCAACCTAGTGTAATCCCCGCAAGTGGGGTTTGGAGAGGGTAGGATATACGCAGCCTTACCCCCTACTCGGGATGGACAGAGAGACGCATATATTAAAATTAATACTCCCCACTTTTCAACTTATGTGAACCTATTTCTTTTTTAGTCGGTTCCAAAATATGAACCCGTTCCTAATAAGGAAAGACTTTAATATTAGATCTAATATTACTCTTAATGAGAAGCTTTCTTAGCCGCACAAATGATATGGCATGTTTAAGACCACAAGTTTCAAAAGTCTTATAGCCACATAAATGTTATGGCATGCCTAAGACCACAAATTTCAAAAGTCTTTATTTCTTTCTTAAACTTTGTGCCCAGTAGTCAACTAGCTTCACATTTAAAAGAATAAACATAGGACTCCTACAATATTCAACAAAGAATACAGAAGTTAAACTGAAACTTAAACAATGTTGTGCTTTTTTTTTTTTACAGTTGCCGATAAAACACAATCTCAAAATCGAAAACAAAAAGCCATGGACACTAGTTATGCCTAAAAAGCATGAGTACTAGAATCATGAACAGTATCTCCTATTCATCAAACTATTTGTGCTATTTGACCCTCAATCCCACAGCAAACCCAATAATGCTCGGGTTTTCTCAATCTAACCCCATGCAGTACCAAACTAGGAACATACGTGTTGATTTATTAAATCAATTGAGTTGGTTCTTCGGGTTTTTTCAACGGACAACTTTGGTGTTAAGCATGCCATGACATTATTGCGGCTATAAAGCATATTATTAGGTGTAAAATGAAAAACTTAAAGTTAATTGTTTCCAAATAAAGAAAGATGTCATTCTTTTTGGCGTACTAATAAGGAATAGTACCACATAAAAGGAACATAGGTAATAGTCATTGTCCAAGTGTCAATTTCACAAAAGAAACCCAACAGTTATACTTGGGGATATGCCATGTCTATTTTCTAATCATATTGGAGCTTTAACTTTCAATATGTAAATTTAAAATTTTGTCACAGTACTAAGCCAACGACACTGTTAAGCACTGCAGGAACAGTAGTAAAAAGGAAAACTTAGAAAGACAATCACATGACATACTGTGGTTTCTGATACTAGAATGTTGTCGTTCGTATTGAATTATACAGCTTACAGCTAGCACTGATACTAACGCTGGCCAACAAATAATTAAAAGTGAAGATTACCTCCGACGAGCTGTCTTGCTGCTCATTATATGCCCTTGAAATCTGCAGCCAAAGTATCCAGGCATTTTAAATTCCAATTGAGTTCTGCTTTCCAAAAGGGCACATTTTTATCTTTAATGACATTAAGACACTACATCTAAGAACTTACATTATTAAACTCGGATGTATTTACAGCTCCATTTTCAGACACTGAGGCCCTAGGAGAGGAACCTTCCTCGGAACCCTCCTGCACGGGCGATGGTGGTTGTTGAGGTGGAACGTAAACGACTCTCAACTTACAATCCTCCACATGATTCCCCTCCTCCTTATTGAACTAAAACCAAAAGGTGCATATAAACCATGCTAGTTCTCATGAATATGGCAAAAAGGGCCGCAAGTTATTCATAACAACAACTTAAAAGTGTTACCATCTCAGGAGTAATGTCCTTTGCAGTAGCGCCGGGGCTTGCAACAACACTTTGAAGCAGGAACTTATCCTTGCATTGCATGTCTGCTGGAGCCTCCTTCTGTGCTTGCATTGTAACTGAACCATAAATGGTAAACAAAAAAAAAAATTTACTCCTACAATTATTTGACAGGAAGTTTTAATAGCTAAATCCACTTGTATGTTCCTTCTTTTGTTCCAGTTCATGTGACCCTATTTCCTTTTTAGTATGTTCAAAAAGAATGACACCTTTCTTGAAAATATTAACTTACACTTCCAATTTTAACCTTAATGACAAGATTTTATAGCTACATAAATGTTATAGCAGCATATTTAGACCGCAAACTTCAAAAGTGTTATAGCCACACAAATGTTATGACATGTTTAATACAATAAGTCTCAAAAGTCTTCTTTTCTTTCGTAAACTTAGAGCCCGTCTGGACATCAGAAATTTTTTCCTTTTTTCGAAGATTTTTCACTTTTTTCGAAATCAGCGTTTGTTCATATCACTTTCATTTTTCACTTGAAGATGCATGTTGGAATTTTTCGAAAATTTGAAAAACTCCACAAAACTATTTTTCAAAATTTTCACTCAGATCACTCACAAGACTTCAAAAACAACCAAAAATTGTATTCATGTCCAAACACAACTATAATTTTCAAATATCATTTTCACTTGAAAAAAAAATTCACTTTTTTTGGAATTTTATGTCCTAACACCTAGTACCATGTTAGCTAGGTTCACATAAATAAAAACAGTGGGAATATATATAAGTAATAGTAGAGGAAAATATTAATATAATTGTTAAAACTTAGTTTGATAGAGAAAACATCCCGTCAAATTTAAAAGTTTCAATAGTTTAATGCATTTAAATTTGCTAACTTGTATATTAATGAAATGGTGTCAATAATTTTGAAATGTCCCAAAAAAGCATAGTGAGAGACCTGCGACAACGCTGGCAGAGTGAGGCATAACAACTCCAGTGTTGGGCCTTACACAATATTTCTTTGGATTCGTCGTCTTCACCTAAAAAGGGAAAAATTCCAACCTTCAATAGTTCATTAAGAGTTTAAGCTCTGTGTATTGGCGGTGTAAATAATATTTACACTATCAGGTGACCTAAAAGGAGTTGCAAGTAACTCTATTTGATATAAGCATTGATTGATAATCTAGAATAAATGCTAAGTCACATGCCATAACAGGTTAAGTTACACTAATATTCTACTCTTTTAGTCATATAACTTCGATTCTTTCAGAAAACAATAAAAGTGCTAACTACACTTTCAAATTAGCAAAGTTACCTTGAAAGCGACATAGTTATCGGACTTGTTTATCAACTGTATGGAGCATGAGATCTGCTTCTTCAATTCAACTATGGAAAAGAGCACAAAACACACACAAAAAATAAATAAAATTAAAAATAGAGAAAGCGTAACACGGATCTGACAAGTGAAAAAATGGAAATGTTTCTAAAAGTTTCTAATTTGAACAAAATGGAGAAGCTTACAGGGAAACTGAAGCTCAAGAGGCTCGATTTGAAGTAGCTCTCCACCCCCGTTACTCATTCTGACGCGATTTGCTAAACGGCCGGAGAAGCGATTTTCCGGTGGCGGAAGTTGAACTTAGAAATGATTTTCACGGCGAGGATCCCGAATATTAAGGGAAATTAGATATTGGGTGGGTGGGTGAGTCGAAATTTTGGGAAATTTGAGTTTTTGGAGAGAGAGAAAGACAGCGAGCAGTTAGCTAGCTAGGAGTAATATTATGGATTTAACATATAGGTTATCACTTTACAAATATAAACAACAACCACCAAGTATATGGAGAGCGTAATAAACCAATAAATCGATAATTGAATCAATAAGATATGGCTTATTGGTTATCGATTAATTAATTATTGATGGTTATTGGTTGGGCTATCAATTTACCGGAATAAGACATAACTCAATCTAAATTTAAACAAAAAAGAGAAACAATTCACATATAAAGTTAAGCAAAAAAAAAAAAATTCACATATTGTTATAAAATAATAAAAGAAGAAGAACATTATTGTAAAGAAAAGTAGGGAGAGAATTTTTATTGATTTTAGGATGATTTACAATAGGGTAAGACCCCTCTATTTATAGGAGAAAAATGACTTAGTCACAAAGTAAAACTCTCTACAAGATAGACATTCACTCCAAATAGAATTTCATTCATAACACTCCCCCTTGAATGTCCACTTAATAAGTAATGTGCCTCAATAAACCTTAACTAACATAAAACCCAATGGGGAAAAAATCTAGAAAAGGAAAAAGAGTATACATATCTAATAATACGTTTTTTGGTTGCCTTGTTAAAAACCTTACAAGGAAAACCCAGTGGGACAAAATCTTGTAAGGAAAAAAGAGTACAACGCGCATTAACTCTCCGTAATGAGAGCATCAATTTACATCCTTGAGCTTTCACATCCAAATCTTGTGCACTAGCTTCTTGAAGGTTGACGTCGGCAAAGATTTTAATTCGGTTTCAATATATTTTCATAATGACATAACATAGAGATCTCTTCATTCATATATTCAGGTACCTGAATCTCTCATAAGATATTATGATGTGTTATGTCATGTGATCTTCTAGATCACTTGCCTCCTTTATTATCATCATTTGCTCTTCTTCTTTATCAAAAAGTTTATTTGAAACCGATTGTCTATACGCTTTATGTCACGACCTTAGTTCATCAATCGTGAACCTGTCATGACGGCACCCAGTCTTCGCGACTAGGTAAGCCTAACACAATGCTGAATTTACAGCTTTACGAACAACAAGAAAATAACAGCGGAATAACATAGAAAATCTAATAGGTGCCGCTCGGCACATACACTTTACCAAAATTCCTAGAATATATAACCACCAAGATCCGGAAACTCACAGGCAAACACAGGCTAAAGAGAGTAAAACTGTGGCTCTATCCACCAAGAGTATCTATACAACCGACAAAAGGAAATAACTAGTGTCACTAGAGAAGAACAGAAGAAGACCCTCCGGATCTGCGGACGCATCAGATGCATACCTCGAGTCTCCTGAAGTACTCCTCAATCACCGGTAATGTGCGTGATCAGAGGGACCTGGATCTGCACAACAAAAAGTTTGCAGATGAGTAGCATGAGTACACCACGGTGGTACTTAGTAAGTGCCAAGCCTAACCTCGATGGAGTAGTGACGAGAAAGGTCAGGACCCTACCGAGAATAATAATAATAATAATATATCGAATAGTGTAAAACAGGAGTAAATCTGAAATAACAGCAAAATAAGATAGAAACTACAAGTCATCTACGATTAAGCTAACAAGGAAAATTAACACAGCAAGTACAGAAACAATAGCTTAGGATCTCTGGGAATTGAACCCGCATTCCATTTAACTCAGTAGCACAGGATCTTCGGGAATCGAACCCGCAGTCCTTTATATCAGTGGCCAGGATCTCCAGAATCGAACTCGCAGTCCATTCATATCAGTATCACAGGATCTCCAGGAATTGAACTCGCAGTCCTTTTTATATCAGAATCACAGGATCTCCGGGAATTGAACCCGCAGTCCATAGGTCTTTAATTATGATAGTTGACTTTTTTTAGAGATTGAATCCGTGTCATAAAACTGTTGCGGGCGTACCCACAAGGAGTCGTCTTTGACGAAAGAGTTGTAGGCGGCTGTGGACTACATTCTATGGTCGAGGACGGCATCGCTGCTTACGGCGTCTTCGCCCAGTTGGAGACGGCCTCGACGCCCGTTATACGTATTTGGGGCGAGGGGAACGATTAATATATTTTGAATATTATAATTCCAAATTATAGCTCATACAGATAGTCCCTTCGTTTATCGCGGTCTCGTCGAGACGGACCGGGATGAGCGAATATGATAGACGTGCGGCGTCTCCTTTCGACTGAGGATACGGCGACCTCTCAGGACGCCTCTTCGTCGGTCGAAGGTCCGAAGGCGCTCCCGCCCTACGCAGGCTTCAGGATACGAGGCCCGGTCGATGTGTCGCCGTACTAGGGGTGCTTGCAGTGACGGCTTGTGTTCTGGCGCACACTCTCCGATTTTGATCGTGGAAGCGACGGTTTCGATAAGAATTGAACCATTTTTGACGGTTGGGATTCGCATTAAATGGCGCCTGTCTGTTTCCCGAGGTTTTGATTCGATTTTTCTTATAAGAGGGCCTGATGTGTCAGACATTTCTTTGTTCTTTGATCTGCTGATCGTTTTTCTCTCTAGCAAGTTCTCAGATAATCTTGCTTTCTTTGTGGCATAATTGCTGCCCATTCTTAGTTATATTCTCTGTTCTTCATCTAATTCTCCCGGTGACCCAAGTTAATGGCTGGCCTTCCTCCTCGCGACGGTCTCCTGGTGGTGCTACCTACAGAATCTCCGGTGATTAAGGGGTTGTCCCCCGTGCTTCCGGCAGCTGATCGGAATGATATTGAGAGGATGCCCTCGGTTGATGATATACTTCCAGGGGCGGGGAGCTTGGCGGTGGACTTTACCGCAGATGGTGGTGCTGAGCCGGTCAACGAGGCCCCACTGATGGGGGAGGTGAGCATGGCCCAGCTGCGCGCGCAGGGGCTTATCCCCTCCCACGCTGACATCGTATTAGCCCAGCCCGGAGACAGGGTGCACACCGACCGCCCTAGGTATTGTGTGTTCTACTCCTTTCCGCTCAGGCTGGGGTTCAGGATGCCCCTTCCTAATTTGCTAGTTGATTTCTGCCGGTACTACGACGTCTGTCCGGGGCAGCTTACCCCGTTCGTGTATAGGCTTCTGGCCATGCTGCTCAAGCTCTCGGAGCTAGCCGGCAGGTTGGTCACTCTCGAGCACGTCCTTGCTCTTTTTTCTCCTCAACGGACTCGGGGGAGCATAATTCGGATGGTTTCGCGCGGGTGGCAGGGATTGGTGACGAGCTTGGACGACGAGGTCGAGCCTCGCCAATATGAACAATTTTTCTACGTCCGGACTAGTCATCTGGTGACGTCCCCTTCGGATTTTTCGGAGGCCTGGAATCACGACCGTAAGTCTTCTTATTTTTTTTGTTTCGAGGGGGACTAAATTTGTGTTTTACTCTTGTCTCTTGATTGACGGTTGTTTGGTCGTTTCCGCAGCTGACAGGTCGCCCCCGCCTCTATTCACTGGTTTGTGTGGATGGTTAGAAGTTATCTTTTCGCATACCAAGGGGATTCGCTCGTGGGCGTCCTTCTAGAGGAGATACGGCCATAGTCTGGTCGTAGATAAGTTGCTTTACATCAATGGGGTGTACCCGTCTTTTGGCAGTTGTCGTCTTTTAATGCTGATTTATTTTCTATCTTTATAGGACGAGTAAGCCAAGGCAGGGCTCCTCAGCCCGTATTTCGATGTCTTGGGGCGATCGCCAGGTTTTTCACTCCTGCGGCGGCTGCTCGGGCTCCTAGGGCCGTCTCCGTTGATTCCGTAGCTGCTCCCTCTCCCGCTCGCCCTCGGCTTGAAGGCGGGAGTATGTCGGGAGTTGTACGCTCCCGAGAGGCGTCGCCTTCTCGAGATGAGGAGGAGAGGCCCTTGGTCAGGCGGCAGATCCTTCCACCTCAGGCTCCTCCGGAGGCGCGGCCGGTTGCAAATGAGGAGGTAGTTGTGACTCCTCCGCCACCTTCCGGGGCGAGGGAGATTGTTGAGGTGACGTGCACTCCAATGGGCGTGCCAGATGATCTGAGGGCCCGGGATGAGCGGGAAGGGAGTGCCGCCCCCACTGCCCAGTCTTCCACCCATAGATTTGAGGCGGACGAGCCCTTTCGGGTGGTCATGGACCTTGGAGATTCCACACTACAACAAAAACTGCGTTTACTGACTAAAATTTAGTGGCAATAGACTAAATGCCGCTAATTTATATTTTAAGCACAAAATTTAGCGACAAATTAGTAATAGCCAGCGATAGATCCGCTTTTACTGGCAACTGAAATGAATGGTCACTAAAAGTTATGCTGGGAAGCCACATTTTATTAATTTTTCATCTTTCCCCCAAATTTTTCCCACGTTCCCTCTTTACTTTGAAACCCTATTTCAATTTTTAGGGTCACTCTTCTACATTCTACCTCTCTTCATCTCCCTCGTCTCTCTCTTAGCTGGCTAAACACTAGGGCTTGAACATAGAAGAACAATGGTAATCTTCTTCCCTCCATTAAAATATTTTTCAGGTAAGTAACCAATTTGTTTATCTATGGAAAATATTTAACTTTTATTTTGTATTAATATTTAAATGAAGATGTTGATGAATTTACAATTTCCTTTCTTAATTTCTCAATTGGATAAAAGACCTACTCAGTATCACTTTGTTCAAAGAATCTCAATGTCTGATTTGTAGATGTGTATTTTTGTGGGTTCTCTTCAAATGCAATCTCACTTAGGTAGAAGGTTCTCCCGCACTCCCCAAAAAGGATCAGAAAGAGTTTTAGGATAGATTTTACATGTCCTAACTCCGTCAAAATGTAGAACCCCTTTCAAAGATAAGAAAATGGGCGAAACATAGATTCACTATTTATTTTGGCTATGCTAACTTCAAGATCACTACTGGTGTCTTCCAAAGTCTAGAAATGTGTCGGGGATAACAGATAGCAAACTGATTAGTGAGGAGGTTGCACCTTGTGTCACTTACAAAGAGTTTAATTTCTCTTAAAAAAGAAATATGTTATTTATGCTATTACATACTGAAAAGTAGCTATTTTGCTTTTTGCCACATCCTAACTCATAGGAAATCACAGAAAATAAAAGGTTTACATAAACAATATTTTGTCGGGTAGCTAAATTTTACAGCATCTAATCTTTAAAACTTTACATGATAAAAGTTGGGTGGAAAGATATCTAGAGTCTTCTTGTGGAAGGATAAAGACCAAGAGTCTAAGAGTATGCTTATTTATGCATTTCATATGTAATTTATAGAATAAGAAGGACCAAGTTAAAGGATTATTAGGTTCTGCTAAGATCAAGTTATGTTGATTTCCATCATGCATGCCGAAGCCAAGTGATCTGTGTATTTCAAACTATCTTCTTTACTTGATATGGAACTGCATCAAGTGGTTTATATGACGACCATTTTCCATTGCACAACCTACATATATTCTTTTGTTTTAAAGGTGTCTTATACCATGAATTTTGTTGTCTTATTGAATCTAGGGCCTATCCAAAATAGCCTATCTACCCCTCGGGTATGGATAAGGTCTGCGTACACACTACCCTCCCCAGACCCTGCTAGTAAGATTTTATTGGGTCGTTGTTGTTGTTGTTGATAGGTGTATTGACAACACGGAGAGACATTTAGATCAATCTATTCTCAAAGTTGCCTCATGGTTTCGAGTCTCATTTTCAGTAATCATCATCGAGTTTGGCCAATGACATGGGAAGGCTTCCAATACTTCTTGCAACTTGATTGAAATAAATTGATTCAAGTCACTTGCATAACCTCTTTGTCATGTGTTTCTGCATGCGTGTATATGTTCATCATCTACTTTGAGCTAAGAGATTTTGCACAGCCCATGCCAAAAATTGAAAAAACATCTTGATGTTATCTATTATTACCAATGTTGAGATTTGATATAGAAGACTATATCTCCTTCAATGAATTTACATTACCTATCAACTCTATGCAATATTCACTTAAAGTTCCCACTTTTTTTTTCTTTTCCCCTTCAGAAGTTGATAGAGTAATAATGAGTATTCATATGGTAAAGAAAAGAGCTTCAAAGTCGGCAATGACCTTGGTGGCAATTATGGTCATCATGTTAATCAAAATGGTGGGCTAAAATTATCATTTCTCCTTCAACAGACTTCATCCGCTCATTAATCCAGTAAGTTATACAATTAACTCCAACCATGGAGGTAATCTTGTCTTTAAAATTTTTTAAATTATTCATATTTGTTGGAAAAGTTAAGAGAAGCGTGCAGTAGTCCTAATTTAAAATTTTTATTCAGGAATACCCATGTTACGTGATGCCTAACAATTATAAAAAGTAATGAAATCTTGTTGTGTTAGTTGAAGAACTTGTTTTTGTTTCTGAATTTGAATAGTTTAGTTTCTGATATAGATACTTGACTGTTCCATAATTGAAGTCTTAAAGAGGTAGCTCAACTCTCTGTTATCTTGTAATATTATTCACTACATCTACTATTTGATTGAACGGGGAAGGAAAATTACTACAACATGCGGCTCTTGAGGCTTGAGCTATCGCAGGGCAGATGTATCTTGAATTTTAGACTGGCATGTTCTCTAGTTAGCAATGCAATTATAAAAATGTCTTCAGAAAAAGGTAGAGTTCCTTCTTACTTTCAGGTTTCTTTAAAGTACTTTACTTGTTTTATGTAGTATAGTGGAGAAATGTGTATGCTAGCTATAATACCAGTCCTCGTTATCTTGAAGCAAGTCCATGAAGACCTTGGCTTGTTTCAGTTATCACTTTAGTTATTTGGTCTTGACACCAACTTTCCTTGCCAAAATATAACTGCCTCGGTCATCTTTACCACTGCTATTACATGGTACAAATTATTGCTTCATGTTAGTATCATTTAATGGAGATAAATTGATTCCATCATCCTCCTCATATGCTAAAACTTCGAATTTATTTGGGCTAGTAACAGTTTGTGTCGTATTTCGTCGAACATCTGTCAAACTCAATTTTTGTTGTTGCATCTTCACACATAGAGGTGTATTTTCCCTAGTAGGAGCTCTCTCTATCACTGTCAAAACATTCTTAGTTGTGTTCCTATTTAGTCCAACTTCATTCGAGGAAGTTGAGACTCGTTTCTGCCCTCTTACTGCTTCCAGTTAAGCTGTTTGTGCATCAACATCGAAAGTAACAGCTGCATTATGTTGTGCAGGCATCGAAAGTAACAACCTGCACACCATTAGCTACAAGGGTTGCTGGTTAAGGACAAAAAAGAATGCTATTTGATGTGTAACATACTGTATTTTGTTTGGACTGGCATTTGACCCCCTTCGTATTCTATAAATCATTCTGAGTTTTGATGTATTATAATGGTTAGTAGGAAAAGAAATGCATTTCCAGTACACTTAATTTTGATTGAATTGCGTAGTATCAATTCCTTCATATGCCGCCAATACAAGTATGTAAAGTTCAAATAGTTGTTTTCTTAATTCACTGTTGATAAACTTTATATGTCGTTTATTTAACATTCATTTTATTTTATTGTTTCAGGTCATGTATTGTGATGTTCAGAGATATAGCATGTAGAAGTCGTTGTGATCAAGAGTTGGCCTGTCCGATGTAGCTTATTGTCGAGACTATAGCTACTTGATAAAATAATTAGTTAGATACGAAATCACATTAGTTATTAGACTCAAATAGTTTGGCATTTGTTACTTTGTTTACACTCTCAAATCATGAATGTGGTGAAATACATTGAGCTTTTTGAAGTGAATTGTTATTATTATAGTCATAACATGGATTACGAATATTGGAGTAGTTCTTTCTTAATCTTTAGTGAAAAATACAATCGCTAAAATATCCTCTTTTATAGCAATTAAATTTGCCACTACAAAAGGCATTGAATAAATGAATAAACCGGAATTCTAGAATCGCTTTAGTGGCCATTGTATTTGCTGCCATTCGAAGTACTATTTATCGGCCATTAAATTGATTATTAGCGGCAATAATAAAGGCTGCAAGTTGTATGCCCTATGGAATGTTAGGGGATTTAGTGGCCATTATAATTGCTGGAAGTAAATGCTGCTAAAACTTAAGGACTTTTACCGGCCATAAAATATGTCTTTACCAGCACTTGATCTAATGGCCGCTAATAGCTTTGCCGACGCCAATTATACCGGCCAAAACCTATTTGCCGGTAAATGATTTGGCGGCCATTTCTATTGCCACGACAAAGTATTTTAATTGTCGCTAAAAGCCTTTTTTGTTGTAGTGCCAGCACCCCGTCGACGGGGGCGGCGGCAGGAGAGGTGTCTCTGTCTAGATCCGACCTAGACTCTGAGGACGTTTGTATGTTCCGTGATGAGATCACGAATGCGACTGTCCATCTAGACAGGAGGCCGCGGGTGATCGAAATTCCCGCGGATGAAAATTTGTTGCTGAGGGAGACTTCTATGTTGCCGCTGCTGGGCCAGTTGTGTTCTTCTGTGGAGAATCAGTCGCTGAGGGAGGTGACGGATATTAGTATAATGAATGAGGTAGCGTCGCTTGGCGTGAAGGTATGTGTTCCGAACTGATTACTTCCTCTTAACCTTTACGTCTTCCCGAATTTCCGTCCCTGACCCTTCTGTATTTTTTTTGTTTCGCGGGCGTTTTTGCTGCAGGTAGAGTGCCTGCGTCGGACCAATGTTCGAACCGGGGTTCTTCTTCGTGTTCTCGAGAGGTGCCTCCACTTACGGCTTCAATGTAGGGAGCTCGAGGAGCACTTGAGGGATGATCCCCGCAACCAAGAGTTGGTCGGGGAGTTAGCGCGGGCTGAGTTGCAAAGGGACCAGGCGCTCGGCTGTATTGAGGCCTTGGAGGAGTAGCTGCGTCAGGTGAGCGACGAGCTAAAGGCCGCGTGGATGGCGTCCTTGGAGAGGGAGCGCCAATGTTTGGCCAAGGTGATGGCAGTTACCTCGGAATGGAGCGGGAAGGTTGCCGTTGTGGAGGGGGTATCAGCCGACTTGAGGCGTAGGCTGGTCGAGGCTTCTGCCAAAGTGACCGAGCTTGAGGGGATCATCTAAGCCAACGACTCCCAGCTGTCGGTGATAAGAGCCGATGCCGCCTCCAGGCAGAACAACCTCGAGGAGAGGATTAGGACGTTGGAGAGGAATGCTCAGGAGGCCGCAGGGCAGATAGCGTTTTTTGAACAGGAAAATCGGCGTGCCCAGGAGCAGTCCATGTGTTTGGGTAGTTCTCGTGAGGCTTGGGTTTATGCTGAAGCGCATCGGGACATTTATAAGAATTTGTTTGAAGCCGGCCTGATCACCAAAGGGGCCTTCGAGCAGGCGCGTCAGAAAGCGCGGGAGGCTCGTGAGGAGTGTGGTTTTGACGTCGCGATGCCTGATAATGATGATATTCCTGGAGGGAGCGGGGCTGGAGCTGAGAATAACGAAGGCGCAACAGACGCTAGCTGGAGCGGAGCTGGGGCCGACGCGGGCGGAGCTGGGGCCGACGCGGGTAGAGCTGGTGATGGGGCGGCGGAGGCCGGTGATGATGGAACTGGAGCGGATGGCGTTGCTGGCAACCCCCAGTTGATTGGTGATTAGTTGGTTGTATTTTCTTTTTCTTGTTGCCGTATGTGGCTATTTTTTTATTTGATTGATTGTTGTTGTTAATTTCGGACAATTCTTGTTTCGAGGCGGACGGGCATGGCCCGTATCCGCCTGTTTTAATTTGAGATAGGGGGACCCCCCCCCCCCGCTTTTACCCTTCCGTTCACTTTTTGCTCATTATGCTGCGCGTTTTCCATTCACGTGGTCATTAGTTGTCGTGGATCGAGGGCTCTTGGCCCCGTGAGCACGTGATTTTTACCCTACACATGAGTTATTCCTATAAAATTCAAAATAAATAATTTTTCCTTGTTTTTATAATTTTGTGTGAATTTTTGTGATTAGTCGTTTGCATGTTATTTGCGTGTGATAAATGAAAATATAAAAAATTGCATCTTTAGGAAATTAATTCTTTTTTCTAACAAATTAAAGAAAAAATCAAAAAAAAATTAGTTAGCTTTTAATTTAAAAATTGCCAAAAAAAGAGGGTAATTAGTTAGTTTTTAATTAGTTCCAAATAATCACAAAGTAGAATAAATACAAAATACAAAAAAAAAATACAAAAATGCATTAAAACACAAAAATACAAGTTATGATAAGAAGAAGAATAAGGATAAATAAATACAATGCAAGAAGAAATACAAAGGCAAAAGACTTGGGCCAAATTGACACTAGCCCAAACGGAAATCAATAGCCCAACACCCCCAACCAGTTGCCCAGCCCCAGCCGCCCCAGCCCAATTGCACTACCAAGACCCGGTCCACTACTTTCCCTTTGTTAAATCTCAGCCGTTAAACCCATTAAATCCAACGGTCCCATTTAGTTATTACATTACAAAGACAAAACATTAAAACATAACAAAACCTTATTCATTTGTCTCTTTAACCTTAAACACACACGCACCCCCTGTCTCTCCCTCTCTCTAACTCGCATCTCCCTTCTCTTCATACTCCAGTGGCCGCCGCTAGGGTTCCGCCACCCACGGCGGCGGCCGACTTCCGTTCCGTTCAAAACCAACGTTAAATGACTCCCCATCTCCCCCTTATCTCATTCCCACTATTATTTTCTTCCAAACATCAACCAAACGATCCAAATCTCCCGCGCCGCCACCCCTCCCACGGCGGCGCCGCCTCAAAATCCGCATCATCTCCTCTCTTTCAACACTCTCACAACTGTGGCACAAAAAAATAAGTTCTAAAGGTTGCCGGAAATTCAAGAATAACTCAAAACAGTCACCGGAATTCAAGGTTCTAGCCCGGTTTCAAGACTTGAAGGCTCTTTGAAGAAAAAAAAAACAAAGAAAAAGAAAAGAAGAAAAGAAACAAGAAAGAAAAACGGAAAAAGAGACCTACGTCAAAGAAGCTAAGTTTTTCATTTTCGAAATCTGTTTTACATCTCCTCTGTTAATCTTTTATTACTTTCTCTGATTTTTTTTCTTCTGACTTTTGTTTTTTTTTACATTCGGAATATGTTGTTAGTTTAATTGTTGATTCGTCTTTTGATTTAACAGAAAATATCAAGGGTGCATTAATATTGTTAGAGTTGTTGTAGATAATGAACTGGAATTTTTAATTGGTTTAATCCGGTTGCTATTTATTTTTTCTTTATTATTTTCTGTTTTTCATTAGTATTGTTAAAGTTGTTAGTTTCCGTAATATTCAGATTTATATATGTTAGGAAAATAGCCTAATCGATCTGTTAATATTGTGTTTCTGATTTTTGATTTCTGTCTCGATTGTTTGAATAGTTTAGGATGATAACAGAATAATAGGAACCATTTGAATCGACTTCGATCCTGCTTTGACATCCGAGGTGATTGCTTAATTGATTAGTAGAACTGTTTGGTGATTAGTGATTGGTAATTTACTGTTGATTAACAATTAGGATGTATTGGTTATAGCTGTTAGTTAGCCATTAAGCTTAATTAGTGAATTCGACTCTAGATTAGTTTAAATTCAAGTTAGGTCGATAGTTGAAATCACTTGATTCGTAGCAACCTAAGGTGGTTTTATTAAATAGAATCAATTGCGGTTAGTTGTCTCGATTAATAAGACTCATCATCTATCAATTGTTCTCCCGAGTTTTGTTAATTGGATAATTAGTCATAAGTGGCTATATTTGTAAGATTGCTTAGGGTTGGCTATAGGAGAAATGTGATTTTAATTAGCGAATTATTCTGAATTTAAAGTAGTTAAAGAGGCCAATTGGCTAATTGAGCAATAGTCACTTAATTGTGGCTATTTGTTAAATACAAATCTGAAAATGTGTTAAAATAGGGATAAATTGCAGAATTTAGGAATGTAATAAGCCTTAAGTAGTAGGGGTGAATTGGGAAAAGGAAGTTGGTAAACTTGTAATAAGGTTAAAAGGAAAAGGGTACAATTGGGATAGGAATTGGCATAGTTGTTATAAATATAGAGCTTTTAGGGTAATTTGGTCATAACAAAAGGTATCTTAGTGAATAATAAAAGGAAATGAGGGCATAATAGGTAATGCAAGGGAAATAGAACATGGTAGAGTATTCTAGAAGGGGTTATAGTGTAGTTTTCACTAGAATGATTGCACTAACTTGTGCAACAAGCTAAGAATTGAAGGGGTTTTAGTGAAATAATAATATTCAGATTTTTTCTTATTTTGGGTCTATAAATAGGTATTTTCAGCTTTAGAAAAGGGGGTTCAATCTGATTCTAGGATTTTCTTTCGCATTTTTAGCCATATGAACCTCAGAAAATTCCAAAAAATATTTATTGAATTCCAGATCTGAAATTAATATTTCAGATTCAATTTTCTTCTTTTATACCTTCAAATTCATATCAAAAAAAAAAATCAAAAAAAAAACAGTGGTAGATTCACCATAATTCAGTGAAGAACAGTCTTGATGTTAATTTGGGTTTTGCAATAACTTGAAATTCTGAAAAGTCCTCTTCTGGGTAAACTGTTTAATACACTGCTGCTGTGGACTTTGTGACTGTTATGCTGTTACTGCTGGAAATTGTTGCTGAGTCCTACTCTACTTCTCTATGTTTATAGATCTAATGGAATCTATTCAAATTTCAGGTACACATTTATATAAACTGAAGTGATGCTCCCCTTCTCTTGCTGATCTATATTGATTTTACTGTTTTCGTTTGGTGAATTGCCATTGATTTAAGAAATTTATTGTGAAATTTAGACTGCTTTAACATATGTAATCGAGAATTGGACAGTTAAGTTACTTTAAATTACTGCCAGTTATGGATTCGAAAATTCTCTAGTGACAGTAGATACTTTTGACAGACAATATATCATTTATCTAACCAAGAGTCTTATTGTATTAACAGGTTCAGTCAATTGGACTGCCTGAATAATTAGTTGTTACAGTGTTAAGTTCAGTTTCTACTTACGCTAATGTATTAATTGTATTTGCGGTATTTTGATCAGATGTAGTCTAAAAGAATAGGGTGGGATATTAAAAATCTAGTTAAACGAATCAGGAGAACATCTCTGGAAATACTATCAGATTATGAAGAAGGGATGAGCCACCAGAATCATTGGCCAAGGCTTTGTCTATGTAAACCTTAGTGTTAAAGTCAAAACATGAAGTATCCTACTGCATTTTTAATAACATTATGACGATTTTTATGTCTAAAATTAGTTATGGTGACACCTTTCTATACATCCCATATTTTAATTCTCTGTTAAGAATATTGTGTAACTATGGAATCAAACAAGATAGAGCAAAAATGAACTCGATGGTAGCTTTAGGGAAGAAATTCACGAGAAATATTCAAGATCATAAAGGCTATTCAAGGTCCTGAACTTCTCCCAGAAAATAATAGGAGCTCGTCGTTACAAGCTTTCAAAATTGCCAAGGAACAATTCAGTTACTCGAATAAGAAATCGGTGCGTAATTGAATTATCACGGCTACGGGTACGGTTCCCGTGACGTAGTTGTGGTATTAAGTTTCGAACTAGCTTTAAATATGCATATCTTTAATTCATTTAGTGGAGTAAATTCGAGGCGTGCCATTTAGCAAATTACGTGGCCCTCGCAAAGTACAAACGCGAAATTACTTTAGGCGCGTTACTTAATAATAATACCTTCCTTTGAACGAGTGTGCACTTGGTGCGACTCAAATCCAAATCTCGGTAAAGCCGAAATACACCAAAAGTCATAGGCGTACTGGTTGCGGTATGACTCGAGGCGTGTTTTTCGCGATACCACAAATTCCTAAAAATGATATTTAACGTAAAAGCACATTATGTTGTTAAAACCTGTAATTGAGTCAAACGAAAAGTCATGAATGACAGTGGAGCGACCGTGCTAAAACCACGGAATCCGGGAATGCCTAACACCTTCTCCCGGGTTAACAGAGTTCCTTATCCGGACCTCTGCTTCGCAGACATTTTAAGAGTCAAAATTCCTCGGATTCGGGATTAACCGGTGACTTGGGACACCATTGTCATTCCCAAGTGGCGACTGTGATTAATCTCTAATAAAATCCCGAACCGATTGTCCTTTAAATGGAAAAACTCCTTCCCTTACGTTATTTTATCCGTTTCGGGTAATTGAGCGTCGGGGTATACCCTACAAGTGTATTTATACGCTACAAGCGTAGTGGGGTAGTAAAAAAAAGGGAGGTGTGACAGGCCCGAGTTTTACTTCAACTGTTGTTGAAGATTTCAGGGTTTAAGAACTCGAGCTCCTTAGAACTGCCGTTCGCGTTTTTATTTGACTTCATTATGTGATTTGAACAACATGCTATGTGCTTTATCGCTTTTGATATTATGTGAACTGTATATATAAAATTGTGCCGAAAACCCTTCTCTCTTCTCCCTCGGGGATGTGCTTACTGGTTGAGATTCCCCTTTCCGTTAAAGTCACCTTAAACTAAGAAAACAGAGGCCGGATAAGTTACAAAGCCGATTGACTCCGCGGGTCAACGGTACGTAGCCCCCTCCTCGATTCGAGTTGTCCGCTCGGGTACACGGTCTAGCAATCTATGAAACCGTAAGATTTTGAACATAGGTCTAGGACGATTATTTGCATCATATCTGACTTAGGGGACTCAACACAGGGGTTGGGTCCGTCTAGGACAGGTGACCCGGTATTGAAAAGACCGAGCATGCTATGTGTTGCATTTTATTGTCCTTGATTGTTATGCGGACCGGCGAAAATCCCGAGATTGGAAAAATTGTTGAAAAAGGAAAAAAGAGAGAGAGGAAAATAATGATTTGTAGAAAATAGGTACACGGAAAAAGAAAATTTGAAAAATAGGTAGAACACTTTTTGTTGAAATAATTGGTCAAATAATCTGACCGAACTACGCAGGTTTGATTCTCGCCATTAGGTGGGATACGTAGGCAACCCTCATCGGGTCCAACCACCCCTTTAAAAAATCAAAAAAAATGTGTGTATTTTTGTCAATAAAATCAAAGTGATGCCGTTTTTGTAAATAGCCGAATGTTCCGAAAGGACGCCGGAAGGCTGTTTTTGCAAAAATAGCCACTTTGAATCTTTTTAAATAATTTGCGGGCACAACCTTGAAATATTCCTTGTGGAAATGTTGCAAGGCCATAGCCGCAAAATCAAGTCCGGATTCACACCCCTTTTGCAAAAATAACCAAAAAATGTCAAATTTTTGATTTTGTTATAAATAAATCGGGTGATGCTATTCTTGCTTAAAATAAGCTGAATGTCCCTCAAAAGGACGCCAGAAGGTCGTTTTTGCAAGAATAGCCACTTTGAGTCATTTTAAATAATTTGCGGGTACAGCCTTGAAATATTCCTTGTGGAAATGTTGCAAGGCGAAAGCCTCAAAATCAAGTCCGGGTTCACACCCGTTTTGCAAAAATAACCAAAAAATGTCAAATTTTTGATTTTGTTATAAATAAATCGGGTGATGCTATTCTTGCTTAAAATAAGCCGAATGTCCCTCAAAAGGACGCCGGAAGGCCGTTTTTGCAAGAATAGCCACTTTGAGTCATTTTAAATAATTTGCGGGCATAGCCTTGAAATATTCCCTCGCGGAAACGTTGAAAGGCCGTATCCGCAAAATCAAGTTTGAGTCATCGCTCAACTTCTCAGAAATAACCATTTTATCAAATAAGCCATTACATGGCCGAAATTTTGCTGAAATAGCCACATTTTTGCATTTCAACTTCCTCAGTCTTGTGTTGGCCTGTGTCGGTGTTGAACGATGCCCCATAGGCCCCGGGATAAAAATTTTGAATTTGCATCTTCTTAAATAAAATTTTGCAAAAAGAGCCACTTTGTCTAAATAAGCCATTACATGGCCAATTATGAAAAATAGTCTTGTGTTGGTTTATGGTGATGCCGAACGATGCCCCATGAGCCACAGGATAAAAAACAAATTTCAAGTTTATCTTTCATAAATAAATTTTGCAAAAATAGTCATTTTGCCAAATTAGCCATTATGTGGCCAATTTTGTAGAAATAGTCATAATTGACACCAAAAATATTCTTATTCTTGTAGAAATCTCCTACACAAGTTTGTAGTTGGAGTCGGCTTCTATAATTTTCCTTCAAAGAAAAAGAAAAAAAAAACGAATATACATATCTTTATTTCTTGCATTAATCTGCAAGAACTACGCTCGGTCTGATTCATGCGGGGTCATGATACGTAGGCAATCCACATAGGATTCGACCATTTCCATAACCAAAAAGAAAAAAAATGGAAAACTACAAAAAAAGAAAAAAAAAGAGGAAAAATGAAAAACCACAAAAAGAAAAAAAAAGAGAAAAGAAAGTAGTAAAAAAAAAAGAGAGAAGGTAATCAATAAGCGCAATACCTTAATGCTGACATGGTGGCTTTGTTTTGTTGTGTCCGTTTTCAGAAAGGTGGTTGGTTGTGGTTCCAAAATAACTCTCCCCTATAATACAACGTCAGAGGACAATGGCAGAGAATCTCAAGGCTGAGTGGGTTGGTAGCGGCACCCGACAACAGTTGGTTGAACGGAACCACATGTTAGTTGAAGAAGTCAAAATGTTGAGACAACACGTGGATGAAATGTATCGGGCGTGGATGGATGGAAAATCACTACCTCCGCCACCACCTAGTTTCATGGACCCTGTCCTTACACCGAACCCGATGCCAAATACACCTGCCTATCGCAGCCTTTCCAGCCACCCCAATAGCTCCATCACTCGGTATCCACCTATTTTTTCCCAGGAATGCGCTCCAATCACATCCACTGTTCCCGACAGTAAACACCCACCTGAAGCTCATGTTGCCCAACATTACCCCTCCGAGGCTGCTCATCAGGACCCCAAACAGAGCCCACAGGTTGAACCTCCTCAACGACAAGGTTCAGTGGTCGTCTTTGCTAAAGGCCCTCTATATCGAACCCATGGACATCCTTGTAATTCTCCTGGCCCTTACTTCTTCCCACGAGCATACCAGAAACCCCACGGGTCAGGTTTTAGGCCAAATCAGGCCTTTAGAAATGAAAGGCTACTGAAACGAGAAAAGTCTCTTACCCCTTTGGGAGAATCGTATGCCAGTTTGTTCCACAAGTTGAAGCAACTGGGCATGTTGAAACCAATTCAGATAAAAATGCCAAATCTTCGGTCAAAGAGGTGTGATTTTTCTCAAACGTGCGCATATTGCTCAGGCGCCCCGGGGCATGACACAGAAAAATGTTGGAAGCTAAAAAAGGCAATTCAGGAGCTTATCAATGCAGGCTACATTGCCGTACAAAATCCGGATATAGTCGACACCCGTATGGTTGATGCAGAAGGCAGTGGCTAAAAGATATTGTGCTTGGTAATTGGAAATATGCTTCGTTTGGGGTTTATCCAAAGTAGAATTTTTGGTGGCTTATTTTGTTGTCATTTCTGTTACCCGGGTTATTTCAGGGTTGTAATCTGGACGTTGTCTTGAAAGTCAAAACCCTTCTATCTTACTACTTTGCTTTGTTTAGTGCTGTCTAGGTTTGTAATTTTAGTCTAGTCTGTTCGTTTTGTTGTTCGTCTTGTTGTTTCAACCCATCGGTTTAATACAACTCTTTGTTTCCCGTCATCTCTAGTCATTCCATTTCTAATTACTTTGCATTTCTTCTCATGCTGACTTTAGCAACATGACATGCACATAATTCTAAGCCTGGTTTTTTAAAAGTTGATGAAACAATGTTAAAGATGTAATGATACTCGGAAGAAATAAAAACATATTGGAATACTGTGAAGCTGGAATCAAGTGAACATTGGGGAAAGCGTAACATAAAGAAATGCCTTGGAAACGCATCATGGCAAAAGTACCCCAAGACTAAAGGAACCATCCATGGTATCGAGATTGTTGCCCAATGGCATTGAGAATCGTCAAAAAACAGAAGGCAAATATGTGATTTGGTCGAAAGATAGTTTGTACTTGGTAGGCTTTGAAGATTGGAATGACGAAGGCATTTTATTCGGCTATCCAAACACTTCGTCCATTGTTATCCCCTTTGAGCCATATTATACTTTCTTTCACACCCCTCTTTCGGAATAATAAAAATTGAGGACGAAGCGGGGAAATCAAATGGGGAAAAGAAGAAAAAAGAAAAAAAAAAGAGAAAAAAAAAAAAAAAAAAAAAAAAAAAAAGAAAAAATGCAATACAAGAAAGAAAATCGGGAAAAAGTCAAAAGAATTTCCTTAATTAATGACGTAGTCTGAACTACGTCTGACTTGATCCCGAAAGGGTACGTAGGCAGCCTCTCTGAGGTTCAGTCACAATAAATGAAAAATCTGAAAATCTAAAAAAAAAAAATTCCCCAAGAAGGAAACTGGGGCAGAAGTTATGGTTGTTGAATAAATAAGATTCCGAAAGTTGTAATCATTAACCCACGTTGAAATAATTTCGAGCCTTTATATCCTTTTTTCTAAACCCCATCCAAAAGCCTGCATTACGGTCCAAAGGAAGACCTTCCGATCAATCTTCAAGAAATGCCGAGTCAAGCGAACAAAGGTCAATCACATCAGGGGCAACACTCCAGGAGAGTGAAGAACTCAAACCACCACGAGACTCCAGGATGAGAGAAGTCAAAATGAGAGAGTCTTATCGGTGAAGACCCGCACGGGCACCGTAAGGCGACGGTGAGTTGAGAGAAAGAAAGATCAAATGAGAGAGGCTTGTTGGCGAAAACCCTGCGGGCGCTGCAAGTCGACTAAGGATCAAATCAAAGAAATGAAGTATTGAAGACCGGTTTCACGGCAGAACTTTGCAACAAGAATTGAACATCAACTTTGCTATACGGAGAAGGCCAAGAGTGCGTGTCAAGGTCGCTAGAGTCGGTATTCAAAATCCGTTAGGTCATTCGTCTGTAGGTTTCTTGTTAGGAATTGTATTTTCCTTTCTCTTTATTCTTCACACTTTGTTTTACTCTCCTTCTTATCGAGTCAATCAGGTCATAATAAGTATAGAAATGATTTCAAAATTTGCCACCAAGTTTTCCAATTGCACAAAATGGGGTTAACACGACAATTGTCGTAGGACAGGGAATGACAAGGCCAGTGATTTAAGCCCACAAGAGCAACATGTGCAATGAGGGTCATGCAAGACACAAGGGTCGGCAAGATGCCAACTCATGGAAAATATATCAAATGGAAGTACGGGGTTCGAACAGAGAGGGGGTATATCTTCTGACAAGAGAAAGACCAAAGGTTGTCAAGTGGAGTCATCAAAGGAATCGAGATCGAAGTTTGTGGTATCCGTCAAGAAAGGGACAATATACATACCTAAAGAGAGTTGGATTTTGAACAAAGAAGAAGTGAAAATGGATAGTCGGTGAACAGGCAAAGCAGTCGCCATCAAAGTTCAAGACCACAACCAACCACCGCATTTAAACTAACATATTTTTCTTTGCTTTGAAACAGGGGCATAGATGTTATTGATCCGATAGAGCCAATAGCTTCCAGCGGGCATAGGATCATTTTGGTTGCGATGCGTATCTTACTGTATTGGGCTGAGGCAAAGGGCGAATTTGCGCCAAATTGGCAGGGACCATTTGTAGTATTGCGGGTGTTGTCCAATGGGGCATTATATTTAACAGATATTGAAGGAAAGTGCATAGAGACTGCTATCAACTTAGATGCGGTTAAAAGATACTATGTATGACTCCTTTTCAATTATGTGTTTCGTATTTTGTTGTGATTTTGGAATTGAAATAACGAAGGCGTTTTATTCTCTATCCAAACACTTTATCCATTGACACCCCCTTTTGAGCCTTAATTGATATATTCTTTCATACCCCTCTCTCGGAGTCGCGTATTGCGCAATAAGGAAAGTGAAAACTAAAATTGACAAAATGGAAAGTGATGAAAAAAAAAAGAGAAAAAAAAACGAAAAAAAAGAAAAAGAAAAAGACAAAAATCGGGAAAAAGTCAAAAAGAAATCCATCTAACTTATGAAGTTGGATGAACTACGTCTGACTTGATCCCGAAAGGGTACGTAGGCAGCCTCTCTGAGGTTCAGTCATAATAAAGAAAAAATCCAGAAAAAAAAAAAAATTTCCCCACATATTGAAACTGGGGCAGAAGTTATGTTTAATATCCGAGAGTTGTAAATATTTTTGAACCCTCGTGAAAATTTGAGCCTTTACACCTTTCTTTCTCAACCCATCCAAAAGCCACATTACAGTCCAAAGAAAGACCTTCTGATCAATTCCGAAGTGATAACGAATGCAATGAAGGAGGAGCGAAACATCGGACAACACTTGTGGTAAGATAACAAAATACAAAAGGGAAAAATGAGAAACAATGAAAAAAAAAAATGAGAGAGTCTCATCGGTGAAAACCTTAATCGGCACTGTGAGACGATTGTGACGTTGAGAGAATAAATGAGAGAGTCTTATTGGTGAAAACCTTTCGAGGCACCGTAGGGCGATCGAGAGGATTACCAGAAAAGAGAAAAGCAACAAAAAAAAAATAGTATCGGTTTGGTTTGAAAACAATTTGGAGACAGAATAATGATTGGAGCGAACTGGGTCAGAATTTAAATACACGGTATGGTCAGCGGAATCAGCCAGCAAATACCCAGATAAGTTCTAACTACCAGCCCCTGATAATGAAAGTTGAAACAACACTGGATCAGAAAGGAAGAGTTGGGAAGGAAATAAGGAAGCTTGGCAAACATGGCCAAAGGAAAAGAAAACAAAACAAAAATGGAAAAAGTGAGAAAAATAAAAATATAAAAAAAAAAGAGTTCGCAAGAGATAGGCAGCTGAAAATCCACACAGCAGGAGAAAAAGCGAAAAAGAGGAAAGCAATAAAAGGCAGGGACTGTGAGCACGTGATTTTTGCCTTACTCGAGAAGTACTCCCAGAAAATTCAAAAATAAAAATAGTCTCGTGTTGGGCATGATTTGTGTGATTTTGTGCTATTTTTATCTTTTGTGTGCACGTTTATTTATTTAAATTAAAAAATACAAAAAAATATACGCTAGGCTTTGCATTTTCAGTTTTTGATATCGAAGTCATGTGATTCACATTTTTTGAGTGATATGTAATTGTGTGCGTTAATTGTAGTAAAAAATAGCGGTGTTATAGGTTAGTATATGCATATGTGTGTATATATATATATATGTATATATATACATATATATATATATATATATATATATACACATACACATATAATATCCGATCTGGGCCAATTTCAATCTAAAAGCCAGGCCCAATCGGATTTCTTCCAACCCAGGCCCAAACGAATCCCATATCCGTCCAGCCCCAGCCTATGTAATGCTTGATCTGGACCGTTGGATTTCATTATCCAACGGCCCAGATTAATCCGTTAATTCTAATATACATTCAGCCTATGCTTTAACCAAACGACGTCGTTTGGTTTAAGTGAGGGGATCCTGATCGTTGATCGTAAATGATCCAACGATCAGGGTTCAATCTCATCTCTGGTATATATTCCTCATTTCATACCCCGCCCCCCCAAGCCAGACCCCCCTCTCCCTTCGTCTCCCAAAGGTCCTTAGAGACCAGGCGTAACGCCGCCGTCCGCCACCTTGCGCCGCCTGCCGGAAATCGCCTCACGGCGGTTCCGGTAGGCCAATCGCCACCAAACCAATGCCAAACCCTTCCCCTCACCTCCCCCATCACGATCCCAGCCTCCATTAGGCTCGAATATCGCTCGAGCGTCTCGAATATTTGTTCGAAGGTCGCCGGAATTTGACATTCATGCCAAACCTCACCAAAATCACACCATAGCCTCCCCTCGCCTCCCTCATACCCCCACCGGCCTTGGTTTAGCTCGAATCTTACCAGAGTTGTAAAAGCCCCAAATCTCGGCCATGAACCCTAGATGCCGATTTCTTCCTAATTGAGGTCTAATAGACCTTAATTGGGATGTTTTCATTATTGAAAACATCTCAATTAAGGTCCATTGGCCTCAAAAACGAAGAACCCAAGTCCAAGTTGAATCCCAAGTTCGAATTGAACCCAAGACAGGTCCGGGTCCGTTCAAATGCAGAGTTGGTCTTCTCTTATGGTATTTCTTCCTTTATTTCTTCATATTCCATTTGTTAATCAATTAAATTTTGTCCTCGTGCTTTAGTTTTTCAGTTTTTGTTCTTCATCCCCAAAGACTTTTATTTGGTCAAGTTGTATTCTGTTAATTGTTCGAATGTGTTCGTCATAGGATAGTTACTCGTTTCGCTTGGCGTCGTCGAATATTTGGTTTTCATTTTTTGCCGAGACTTTCAGAATCACTGTTTGGATAATTGATTTGTTACCATTGTTATAGGTTGTAGTTGATTAAATGTCGTGGATTAGCTGCATAGGTCGATTTGTTTGATATCCCAGACAGTGAATAACACTTGTGAATTGAATTGGAGTGTTTGATTGAAACTGAACTTAGGATGGGAATTAGCTGACTAGAAATTAAGTGTTAGCATCTTTGAAATATCCCTGGTGCCCTGCACATGAAGCTGGACAGTGGAGTCTGCTGTCACTGCAGGGCACTTAGCCTTGTCTGGGCAGAAACCATAGTTAATTAATAAAGTCCATACATGGACAAGGGGTAGTGGAAGTTCAGGGACAGTGGGTCTGGCAGAGTTGAGAGCATGGGCAGGGTGATAGTTAATTAGGGGCAGATGGTCTGGAGGGTTTGTTAGCTATAAATAGGGCATATTCATACATGTATAAGGGGGACATTTTTGGATAGATACACAGACACACAGATATAGAGACAGACTTGAGAGCATCCTGGAGAAGCAAAAACAGCAGCATATTCATACATTTGATAGATAGACATTGACAGATATTAGAGAGCACCTGAGAGAGCACACTGAGAGAGCAAAAGTTTCATACACAGATAGAGATTGAAATACCTGAAGAAGCAAAAACAGTAAAACCTGAGAGTAACTAGAACACCTGAAGAAAAATAGATACAAGAATACATATAGAAAGATACAGAGAAAAGGCTACTGTTTCATTGGTGTAGAGTCACTGTTTCATTGGCTTCTGGGCTGTTTTCGTGTGTTTTGATCCAGTTTGGTCACTGGTTTGTTGCTGTTCTGGTGTTGTTGGTAGTGCTGGGCCTTTATTCTTGGCCGTGTTGGGTGTATGTTGCTGCTGGTCGATTGAGTATTGCTGCTGTGTCCTAGTGTTAGCTGTTGGTGTAGTTGAGTGCTGCCGCTAGTTGTTGTTGTTGTGCACATTGTTTGGTCCAGTGTTGGTTCTTCTTTTGTCCAGTGTTGCTACTGTCGACCATTGCCACTCTTTTGTTGTTCTTTTGGTCATTCGTATTGCTGGTTGGTCCATTTGGTTGCTGCCTGGGTTGATTATCGTTGCTGGTTTTGAGTGTGTGCTACTGTTTTTGGGTGTGTGTTGCTGTGTTGGTATTCATTTGATACTGTTGGGTTGAGTTGATGCTGTTGGTTCATTAGTTTGTTGGCTGTTGATCTATTTGGTTGCTGGTCTATTGATTATTGATTTACTGTTGCTGTTCCCGCTACTGTTACTGCATTGCCGTTGCTCACTCTTCCTTGTTCTTCCGCATTCCAGGTACACACCTCTGTTAATGTAGTTCCTTGGTTCGAAAGAATGAAGTTTGAAGCTTATGCATGAAGTCTATTGAAACATGTAATTGCTTAAAGTTCCTATGTTTAAGTACATCCTGTTATTCTCCAATTAAGCTTGTACTGTTAGTTTTGGTTATGGAAAGTGTAGCTAGGCCAAAAATACACTGTCGTTAGATAAGCACGTAAACCCGAATTAGTCTGTTGTATCTATATTCAATCTTCTCTGCTCGTGTGTGTAATCTCCGAATCTGATAACGTTAGACCTTACGCTAAAAGCAAGATTAGCTAGGGAGTTATTACTCAATGGAATGACGTAATTAGATTAAAAGAGTCGGGGGTGCATTTCATGTGACCCGACCCCAATTTCGGGCGAGAGTAAATAGAGCATGTCATGAACCACAGGCGCATTTCATGCGATGTGGTTCGTAGCAAGTTTTAAGTAATTTGGAATCAACTCTTAAGTAAGATACAGTGAGATGTAGTTCGCTTTAGATTTGAATCAAAGGTACGCCTCGCCCAATAGTTATACTAATCACATAGCCGTCATAAATGTACATATAAATACTTAGGTTTCGAGATGCGTCGTTTCTTAACGAATATCACGCCTTTCTCAACAGTGTAAATAAGTAGTCGACCCGGTCACATATTTTAGTCTTATCTTTTTAAATACGGGTGTGCATTTCATGCGACCCAAACCCAAACCTCGAAATGTTGAATAAGAATAGGTTGAGAATCCGGGTGCATTTCATGTGACGCGATTCGAAAGCATATTTTTAAGCAACTTTCTCTTTCGTAAATCACAACCAATAATAAAAGCGGTAAAAGGGGTATTAACTTGCACTAAGTACATAATTGTAAAAAACAGATAGATAAGCCAAACACGACAGTTGAGCGACCGTGCTAGAACCACGGAATTCGGGAATGCCTAATACCTTCTCCCGGGTTAATAGAATTCCTTATCCGGATTTATGGTTCGCGGACTGTTAAATAGAGTCATTCTTTTCCTCGATTCGGGATTTAACCGGTGACTTGGGACACCATAAAATCTCCCAAGTGGCGACTCTGAAATAATTAAAATAAATCCCATCTCGATTGTCCTTTAATTGGAAAAACTCTTTGTATCCTCACGGGTGCGTAAAAAGAGGTGTGACAGCTCTGGCGACTCTGCTGGGGACATCTTTAGAATTCGAGCTCGGAATAACTGTTGTATTTGGCATATTTTATTATCTGATTTTTTTACATGTTGGCATCAATGTGCAAAATGTTGTTTTTACTGCTTTGTTTTTTTTTGAACTGTACATATAAATTGTGCCGAAACCAATCTCCTCTTCGAGTCTTCTAAATCATGAAGAAGGGTGCACTTCGTGTGACTTCTTTTCGTATAGTGTCTAATTCCCATTTTAGAACGAGGTTTGGATAAGTTGCAAAACCGGTGAAGCTTCGGTATTCCCGGGTTGCTGCCTCCTCCTCGGCTCGAGCTGTCCGCTCGGGTAAGCCAAGTCTAGAACAGGATAAACCCAGGTTTTCAAACCTAGAATAACAAAGCTTCATGCCGGATCCCTAGTAGGAAACGTTTATTTGCATCATGTTGCATTTGGCTTAGGGGACTCAACACAGGGGGTTGGGTCCGTCTAGGACAGGTGACCTGAAATGAACGGACTATCCTGCTGCATCCTGTTTGTCTTGCGCATTTATCTGTTATAGACTTGCATGCTGACCGGCTTTAGAGAATTAAAAAAAAAAAAAAAAAAAAAAAAAAAAATGAAAAAGAAAAAATGTGTGTGTTTTACTCCCAAGATAGAAATAGCTTATTTGTTTTCCTTTAGTAAAGTGAATAAATAAATAATGCCGTTTGTTTCGTCAAAACCGAACTACGGGGGTTTGATTCTCATCGGATGTGAGATACGTAGGCAACCTCCATCGGGTCCAACTTCACCTTTTGAAAAATTAACTTTTGTACTAAATAAGTCGGTGACGCTGTTTTTAAAAAAATAGCCGAATGTTCCCGAAAGGGACGCCGGAAGGCTAATTTCGTATAAACGGCCACCTTTGGGTCAATTTTGATTTCGATCAATTTACCCCACAGCCTTGAAAGCCTTCGTCCCCGAGACGTTGAGAGGCCGTGATTAAAAAAACTAATTTTTTTTATTTTTTTATTTTTTAGCAAAACAAAGTTGTTTTCTTATTTAAATCACCTTAATAAATGTGCAGGATGAGCACGAATCAGAATAAATCATTTTCAATCTTTAGTGAGGTCCCTCAGCAACTCCGTGTATGGTGGAACGATTTGGAAGACGGTAGCAAAAAGGTTGTAGGGAGAATTTTGGGAGGTTTGGTTGATCTGCTGAATATTGAGCCAAGGGAAGACATCATCAAGGCACTGGTATCTTTCTGGGATCCGACCCGCAATGTGTTCCGTTTTGTTGACTTTGAATTGACGCCCACATTAGAGGAAATTGCGGGCTATGCAGGACTTAATGGGAAATTAAGAGGGCAATACCTACTCTCACCAAGACCGGTATCTCCACATGGGTTTCTGGATCTGCTGAGCATTAGGCGGAAGGTGAAAAATGATGATCTGCTGAAAGGGTGTTGCGACCTCCAATTCTTATATCAACGGTACGGCACTCCTCGGGGTTTTGAAGAGTCAAACCTGGGACTGACTCACGCAGGGAATAGAACCAAGTGGGAGGCCAGACGAATTCTAGCATTCCTAACGACATTCTTGGGGATTGTGATTTGTCCGCGCGAAGATAAGAAAATAGAGATAAGTCTGGTAGGAATAGCCGATGTTGCAATCAAAAAGGCTACCAGCACGGTGGTCCCTTTGGTTTTGTCCGAGATCTATCGAGCCTTGACTGTATGCCGAGAAGGGGGCAATTTCTTCCAAGGTTGCAATCTGTTACTTCAACTATGGATGCAAGAACACCTCCATCACCGAACACAATACATGAACCATGGGTTGACCGGAAAAAACTGTATCAGGGGGTTTCGAAGAACGGATGATGGGTGCTGTATTCCCTGAAGGCGTTGAGGCATGGCTTGCACGACTGAGTTCAATAGAAGCCGATCAGATTGTATGGGCATTCGGGTGGTTACCCGATACTGAAGTAATATATATGGCTGCCGAGGAGTGTTATATCCTTCTGATGGGGATCCGCAGTGTCCAACCATATGTCCCTCACCGTGTGTTACGTCAACTAGGAAGGTTTCGGGTTATCCCTACCGATCAAGACCTAAGGAAGTACGCCATTGAGTTGAGCCCGGGAGTTGTCTTCCCCGAAGAGAAGGTTAGAAGGCTATGGCACGAATGTCGGTTCCTTGAGCCTAAAACCATGGTCCGGGAACTATCTAAGGGAGAGGTGGATCCAAAGTACAACGTGTGGTTCGGGAAAAGATTTCAGATTCGTCGGAAATGTTCTAAAAGAGCCCATGTCCAACAATTCACAGAAGATTCACGGGAACAATGGGATTGGTTAGCAAAAGAGGAGGGGTACAGAACGAAGATCGGCAGGATAGAACAGCAGGTCCGGGACCTTCAGTTCGAGAAGAGCGTGCAAGCCGCCACCGACGAAGGAGATAAAAAGAAGTTGGTACAAGAGAATGACTTCTTAAGAGCTCAAATCCAGCAAATAAAAAGAGATGCTGACAAACGGTCGAGGAGTCGGGCCGACGAAAAATTGATAAGGGGTTTGAGAAGCCAAGTCACCGACATCCAAAGAGAATTGGACGAGTCAAAAGCCCAAATAACGAGGATCCGTGCTAGCTGGAAAAAGGAGGCACATCAACATGCACTTCACCTAAAGCGGGTAGAGGAAGATTACACTGATATCATCACTAGCCTGAGGGAAGCAAATGTTGTCCTTAGGGAGCGGGTTTTCAAGCAAGCCCAAGATGCCAGAGCGGACCTCGACCGCTGCCACAATTTGATGGCCCGACTGCAAGGACAAGTGGATAGGCTCCTAGATCAAGTCACCAACAATGCTCGAAGATTGGGAGCGAAAAACCAGCAAATAGAGCGGCTACTCGGAGAAAGGGACATGATCAAGGATAGAATTGGAGAAATCGGGCACTATGTCACCATGAAGTGCCTAGCTTGTGAACGAATGCCCCGCGCCGACCTTTTCGCTTCAATTATGGGTTATGTTCATCGGATCATGGAAGAGTTGAGGGAGCTGCACAAGGACCTCACACCGAGGCCTGCGGCAAGGCCGAATGATGCCTCGCAGGCCCCCAGGAGTTTTAGGGCATTAGATTTTTGATTGAAAATGTATTCTGAAATGTTGAGTCAAGCTAGTTGGCATTTTTATCTTTACTTTCCCAAGTCAAGCATTTTTCTTTTTTTGTTTTGCTGATTTTGTAAGACGTGTTTTGTAACTACACGGTTTTATTTGATATAAAAGTTACTGAATTTTGCCACAATCTTGTTACCAGAACTACGCTCGGTCTGATTCACGCGGGGTCGTGATACGTAGGCAATCCACATAAGATTCGACCACCACTAAAAAAAAAAGAAAAAGAATCCAAAGGCTAAATAACAATAAGGTTTGCAAAGATAGTCGAAAAAGAAAAAAAAAAGAAAAGAAAAGAAAAAGAAAAAGAAAAAGGGCCGGAATGACGCATGTTAAAGAGTACACGTAGAAAGGGTTATTTGGTTAGGTGCGTTGCATCCAACGTGCTATAACATATCTGTCAAACTCGGTGAACTAACAAGTTTGTTGCGTATTCCAGAAAGTTTAGCAGTTGGTTTGACAGAATATCCTGGCCAACCATCCCTACCGTACTAGATCCAAAGGACCAGTTACAGTAAGCATGTCGAGTTCCGGCAAGAGTCTCGAGGAAGAAAAGTCCGAGCTACAAATCATGAAGGAAGAAGTAGACCGGTTAAAACAACAGATAACAGAGATGCACCTGGCCTGGGCCAGGGAACAGTCTTCACCAAACCGCCCTACTCTCGCCTCGGCTCCGGAACATCCGCCCATCGATCCTTCAACAAGCGCCCCGAGCTATC
This sequence comes from Nicotiana noctiflora, assembly GCA_032618575.1. NCBI lineage: Eukaryota > Viridiplantae > Streptophyta > Magnoliopsida > Solanales > Solanaceae > Nicotiana > Nicotiana noctiflora. The sequence goes on along the minus strand of JASVEL010009617.1, from coordinate 13,199 downwards.
CATACTTTCAGGGGGAAAATCCATATGCCACCCACATTCCACCAGCCAAACCAAATCCTCCTCCAGTCGCCCCTGTTTTTGTAGCACCTCCACCTGCTCCTCTGCAAAGGCCGGCCAGCGAGCCATATGTTCGGATCCATGACAACTCTTACTATCCTCCAGAGCCTACTTTCAGGGCTCCTGAACCACAATCACATACACCTCACTGGGATAATCCGGCAGAACCGGAAAAACACTTCCAAAGTTCGGAGCACGAGGAAGTTGTCAGAAAAGTTAAAAGCCTGGAGCAGTCCTTCAGGAACATGCACGGTTTAGGCAACCAGGTCAGCGTCGCCTATAAGGATCTGTGTCCATTTCTGGACGTCCAGTTGCCAGCAGGATTTAAAATGCCTAAATTCGACCTATACGAGGGGCATGGTGACCCGGTGGCCCACTTGCGGGGGTTTTGCAGTAAAATGAGAGGGGCCGGAGGACGGGACGAGCTTCTGGATAGCCTACTTCGGCCAGAGTCTGGGAGGATCGGCGTTGGAGTGGTACACTAGACAGGATCCCAGTAGATGGTTTACGTGGGATGATCTGGCTCAAGCTTTTATCGGCCAGTTCCAATACAATCTTGAGATAATCCCCGACCGCCTATCATTGCTGAAAATAGAGAAGAAGCCTGCTGAAAGCTTCAGGGAATTTGGTTTCCGATGGAGGGAACAGGCGGCCAGGGTAGATCCGCCGATGAGAGAAAGCGAGATGGTGGACTACTTCTTGCAGACATTAGAGCCCACCTACTTCGGACATCTGGTAACGTCCGTAGGCAAATCATTCACCGAGGTGATAAAAATGGGGGGTATGATCGAGGAAGGTTTGAAGGCCAACAAGATCATGAGTTACTCAGCACTGAAAGCCACCACTCAGGCTATCCAAAGTGGTACTGGAGGAGTACTGGGGAAGAAGAGGAGAGAGGAAGTGGCGGCCGTCGAGTCCGGGGCATGGTTCAAAAATAGAGGCCCCGCACCACAATATAGCCCACCCCAACCTCACCACCAAAATTACTCTCACAACCCATATAGCCACCCACAACATTACTATCCCGCACCTGATCCTCATTTTACTGTCCACCATGCACAGTCATATTCTGCACCTCCCTCTCATGCACCGTGGCGGGCACCAAACCCGCAAAACAATCACCCACCCCCGAGAGCTTACAGAAACCCCTCGGGCGCGAGTTTCCGTCCGAACCAAGCATTCAGGGGCGACCGGGCGCCGAGGCCAAAGACTTTCACTCCCTTAGGAGAGTCTTACACCAGTCTGTTCCACCGGTTGAAGCAAGTAGGGTTGCTAAATCCGGTTGAAGCTAAGCTACCAAACCCCCTCCCGAAGAACCTGGACCATTCAGTAAATTGTGCTTACTGCTCGGGATGTCCGGGACATGATACAGAAAAGTGTTGGAGGCTGAAGACGGCCGTCCAGGAGCTCATTGACACCCGCAGGATCGAGGTCCAGACTCCAACAGAGCCCAACATCAGCCAAAACCCGCTTCCAACTCATCATGAGACCAATATGATCGAGTTGGTACGGGCGGAGGAAGGAAAGGAGAAAGCCTCTCAGACTGTAATGATGATTAAGTCTAGCGGGGCAGGAACGAGAAAAGGGCCAAGCTTTGATGAGTCGCCCAGTTGCAAGAAAGACATACCAGGAGAGTCGGAAGCAGGAAAGGAAAGTGCGAACGAAGTACCGGTGAAGCCGGCCAAGATAGTTGTACCAGGGGCAGCAATCAAGCCCATCCTGACAGTAGCAGGCGTTCGAATGGATCCTTTCATCATCCAGCCGGCAACACAGGTTGCCAGTAACTGATAGCCGGGCTGTCCCATGGAATTATGCTCGGATTACAACGACCTACAGAGGAAAGGAGGTGAAAGAGGAAGTTTGTGAAGCCCGAGGGTTGACCCGCTCGGGGAGATGTTTTGCCCCTGCGGAATTGAGGAAGACCACTCCGGCAGTATTGAAAAAGCCGGTCACTGATGAAGAGGCAGAAGAATTCTTGAAAAAGATGAAGCTGCATGACTACTCTGTCTTAGAGCGGTTAAAGAAGACTCCGGCGCAAATATCATTGCTATCCTTGCTGATACATTCTGAAGAACATCGGCAAGCATTGATGAAAGTCCTTGAATGAGGCACATGTGCCGGATAAAATCTCAGTGAGCCATTTGGAGAAGATCACCAATCGGATCTTCGAAGCAAATCGGATCACATTCACCGATGACGAGTTGCCTGAGGAAGGCACTGAGCATAACAGGGCTTTATATCTTACGGTGAAGTGTGAAGAGGCGGTGGTTACCAAAGTCTTGGTCGATAATGGGTCCAGTGCTAACATTTGTCCTCTCTCTACACTGGGCAAATTAAAAGTAGACATCGGCAGGGTACGCGAGAACAGGGTATGTGTTCGAGGGTTCGACGGAGGAGGTAAAGCGTCGGTTGGTGACATAGTGCTAGTCTTGACAATTGGGCCAGTGGAGTTCACCATGGAATTCCAGGTGCTGGACATGGTGGTGTCATATAACCTCCTAATAGGGCGACCATGGATTCACGCCGCAAGAGCAGTTCCATCCAGCTTACACCAGCTCGTCAAGTTTGAATGGGACCAGCAGGAGATCGTCGTCCATGGAGAGAACGATCCACAATCAGGCACCATCATTCCCTTTGTTGAAACCGAAGAAGATGTTGGGCCGTGGGTGTATCAGGTCTGCGATGTGGTGTCCGCCCACCGAGTTCCGGAAGGGGAATGTATTCCCGGTGACAGAACAATTACTGCGGATGTCATGGTGGCGCATGAAATGTTGCGACATGGTTTCGTACCCGGTAAAGGGCTAGGTGCATCTCTGCAAGGAATTATACAACCGGTATCAGTGGTCGAAAACTTGGGAACCTTCGGCTTGGGATTCCAGCCAACCTCAGAGGACATCCGGCGAGCGAAGAGGAGCAAGCAGAAAACATGGGTGCTCCCAAAGCCTGTTCCACGCCTTTCCCAATCTTTTGTCAGGTCCGGAGCAAGAGGACATCCGGCGCCAAAGATTCCCGGTCCTACGGTCAGGCCAGACGAAGAGTTCTTCAGGAAGTTCGAAAACCTATTCACAGATGTATGTATGCTCGAGGACGGTGAAGGATCTAGCCACGCCGAGATACAATTTGTGGGACCAAAGGCAAAACTGAATAACTGGAAGGCTACTCCTCTCCCTGTCCGGAAGGAGTCTTGGTAGTTTGTCTTGGATTGTCTTTCTTTCGAAATTTTGTATTGGGGGTTTGTCCCCGGAGTAAAATCCCGTTCGTTTTGTTTATTTTTGATTTAAGTTTGCAGTTTGTTTTCCCCTTTGTACAATTCCCATCAATGAAAGTTGGTTCCTTCGTGTCTAATTTTGTTTATCTTTTCTTCTTTTTACTTTTCTGAACAGCCTTCTTGCAACTGATCTTAATGACATGGCGCACTTAAAGATTAATCAACCCAGTCTAGAAAGTCAATCGGGTTTGGAAATAATAACACATGAAATAAGAAGTGACGAGAGTGAGTCGGAGTACGGCGATGATGAAGCCGTGGAAGAAATCGGTGAAGAATTAAGTCACTTCGAGGAAAAGCCCAAACCGAATTTAAATGATACCGAGGCCGTTAATCTAGGGAATGCGGATGACGTCAAAGAAACCCGGATAAGCGTCCATATTGAACCCAATCTGAGAGAAGAATTGATCAAAACACTCATGGAGTTTAAAGATATTTTCGCATGGTCGTACGACGACATGCCAGGACTCAGCACCGATCTAGTGGTTCATAGATTACCCACTGATCCGGCATATCCTCCCGTCAAGCAAAAGCTGCGGAAATTCAAGACGGAGATGAGTGTGAAGATTAAGGAGGAGGTAACCAAGCAGTTGCAGGCGAAAGTCATTCGTGTCACTCGATACCCTGAATGGTTGGCTAACGTAGTACCGGTGCCAAAGAAAGACGGAAAGATCAGGGTATGCGTGGACTATCGCAATCTCAACAAAGCAAGCCCTAAGGATAATTTCCCACTTCCCAATATCCATATCTTGATTGATAATTGCGCCGGACGCGAGATTGGATCCTTTGTGGACTGTTATGCGGGATATCATCAGATTTTGATGGATGAAGAAGACGCAGAAAAGACGGCTTTTATCACACCGTGGGGGACTTATTGCTACCGAGTGATGCCGTTCGGTTTGAAGAATGCGGGAGCAACATATATGAGGGCGATGACTACGGTATTCCATGACATGATACACAAGGAAATTGAGGTGTACGTGGATGATGTGATCATAAAATCTAGGCGTCAAGAAGACCATGTTGCCGACCTCGGGAAGTTCTTTCAAAGACTTCGAAGGTACGACATCAAGCTCAATCCGGCCAAATGCGCATTCGGAGTTCCATCAGGAAAGCTGCTAGGATTCATCGTCGGCCGACGGGGCATTGAGTTGGACCCGTCCAAAATCAAGTCCATTCAGGAGTTAGCCCCGCCGAAGAATAAAACAGAGGTAATGAGTCTGTTGGGAAGGTTGAATTACATCAGTAGGTTTATTGCCCAGCTTACGGCAACCTGTGAACCCATATTCCGCCTATTGAAGAAAGACGTCGCGATAGAATGGACGGCAGAATGTCAGGAAGCGTTTGACCGGATCAAAGGGTATCTGTCAAATCCACCCGTACTAGTTCCGCCTGAGCCAGGTAGACCCCTGATTCTTTATCTGACGGTTTTGGAGAATTCATTCGGCTGCGTACTGGGGCAGCATGATCTTACTGGTAGGAAGGAACGGGCCATTTACTACCTCAGTAAGAAGTTCACAGTCCACGAGGTCAAGTACACTCATCTGGAAAAGACATGTTGCGCCCTAACTTGGGTAGCCCAAAAGCTGAAACACTACTTGTCTTCTTACACCACGTACCTCATTTCGCGGTTGGATCCGTTGAAGTATATTTTCCAGAAACCCATGCCTACGGGGAGGTTAGCAAAGTGGCAAATATTACTTACGGAATTCGACATCATATACGTGACGAGGACGGCTATGAAAGCTCAAGCCCTGGCCGATCACTTAGCTGAAAATCCCGTTGATGACGAATACGAACCTTTGAGGACGTATTTTCCAGATGAGGAAGTATTGCAGATTGAGGGGTTGGAACTAACCAAGGATCCAGGATGGAAGCTCTTCTTCGATGGAGCGGCAAACGCGAAAGGAGTCGGAGTAGGGGCTGTGCTCATATCTGAAACAGGACATCATTATCCTGTTACTGCTCAGCTGCGTTTTCATTGCACCAATAATATGGCTGAGTACGAGGCATGTATCTTGGGGTTGCGATTAGCGGTGGACATGGATGTACAGGACGTCTTGGTCTTGGGAGACTCGGACCTTCTGGTACATCAGATTCAGGGAGAATGGGAAACCAGAGATTTAAAGCTTATCCCATATCGTCAGTGTTTGCATGATTTGACCAAACGCTTTCGATCGGTAGAATTCAGGCACATCCCAAGGATGCATAATGAGGTTGCCGACGCGTTGGCTACCTTAGCGTCAATGCTACATCACCCGGATAAGGTTCGTGTCGATCCACTACATATCCAGATCCGGGATCAACATGCTTATTGTAATGTGATAGAGGAAGAGGTGGATGGTGAGCCATGGTTTCATGATGTCAAGGAATACCTCGGGTTAGGAGTATACCCAGAGCAAGCAACTGGAGATCAAAAGCGAGCTATTCGGCGGTTGGCGAACGGATTTTTCCTTAGTGGAGGGGTGCTGTACAAAAGAACCCCAGATTTGGGATTGTTGAGATGTATAGATGCAAGTCAAGCCACAACAGTGATGACGGATATACACTCGGGAGTTTGCGGACCACACATGAGCGGATACGTATTGGCAAAGAAGATTCTCCGAGCAGGATATTATTGGCTCACTATGGAGCGGGATTGTATAAGTTTCGTGCGAAGATGCCATCGGTGTCAGATACACGGAGATTTGATTCATTCCCCGCCAACTGAATTGCATACAATGTCAGCACCATGGCCGTTTGTCGCATGGGGTATGGATGTTATTGGACCTATTGAGCCTGCGGCTTCCAACGGTCATAGGTTCATTCTGGTAACTATTGATTATTTTACCAAATGGGTGGAGGCCAAAACATTCAAATCAGTGACCAAGAAGGCGGTAGTGGACTTCGTACACTCCCACGTCATTTGTAGGTTTGGAATTCCAAAGATGATCATTACAGATAACGGTGCAAATCTTAACAGTGGATTGATGAAAGAGGTATGTCAACAGTTCAAGATTACACACCGAAATTCCACACCGTATCGCCCAAAAGCAAACGGTGCGGTCGAGGCGGCAAACAAGAACATAAAGAAGATATTGAGGAAGATGATAGAAGGGTCTAGGCAGTGGCATGAAAAGTTACCATTTGCGTTGTTGGGTTATCGCACTACCGTCCGGACTTCGGTAGGTGCAACTCCTTACTTGTTGGTATACGGGACTGAAGCAGTAATACCCGCAGAAGTTGAGATTCCATCCCTCCGAATCGTCGCTGAAGCTGAAATTGATGACGACGAGTGGGTCAAAACCCGATTAGAGCAATTGAGCTTGATCGATGAAAAGAGATTGACAGCAGTATGTCACGGCCAATTGTATCAAAAGAGAATGGCGAGAGCATACAACAAGAAGGTACGTCCCAGGAAATTTGAAGTGGGACAGCATGTGCTGAAGAGAGTTCTACCACATCAGGCCGAGGCGAAAGGCAAGTTCGCTCCAAATTGGCAGGGACCTTTTGTGGTGACTAGAGTATTATCCAACGGCGCTCTATGTTTGACCGATGTCGAGGGAAGATGCACCGATATGGCTATCAATTCTGATGCAGTTAAGAGATATTATGTGTAATTCTTTAATGCATTTGTCAACGTTTGGTTTCGTTTGTGTGTACTTGGCATCTTTCGGAGAATGAAATGACAGAGGCAATTTTTCTACTACCCAAACACTTTAACCTTTGTTTCCCCATTTGAGCCTTAATTATCCTTTCATATACCCTCTTTCGGAATCATCAAGGAAGATGTGTAACAGAATAGAAAAGAAACAAAAAGTAATACAAGAAAAAGTGAACTACGTTCGACCTGATTCCTCAAGAAGGATACGTAGGCGCCACACGGCTCGGTCATAATAAAATAAAAATCAAAAATCCCCCAAGCAACAAAACTGGGGCAGAAGTCATTGTTTCGTTGGAAAGATAGTGTGGATTCGGAAAGTTGTAATAAGCTAACCGCCGAGGTTAAACCCTTTTAGCCTCACGCGCAGAAACTGCATTAAGAACCAGAAAGACCTCTCGATCAGTATTTGAGAAGTGCCAAGGCATGTGAATGAAAGCCAAGAGTGACATCCCGACCCTCGATTGAATTCAGGATGCACAAGCCGAAAGGGGATAACGCTCTAGAGGGAATCTCAGGGATGATACCCCGCCGCGAGGAAAGAAAGCATAAATGAGAGAGTCTTAACGGTGAAAACCCTCGCGGGCACCTTAAGGCGAAGGAAGTTGAGAGAAGTAAAATGAGAGAGTCTTACGGTGAAAACCTTTACGGGCACCTTAAGGCGACGGGAGATAGAGAGAAATGAGAGAATCTCGTTAGTGAAAACCCTTTGAAGGGCACTGTGAGGTGACAGGACGAGATGGTTACAAGATGTCTGCATGAGACAAGGTTTGGACATCCGTTTACCTCTAGCAGAACGCGGCATCAGAAAGTGATTGACATGAATAGACTGGGTAGTTTAATCTCAAAGGCGCGGCATAACATTGGATCAGGCACACATTCAGATAAGTTTTCCTATTTTTGAGTTCAGAAAAGTTTTTCTCTTCTTTTGTCATTTGCGGTCAATATTCTTTTCTTTTCTTTCATTTTCGAAAATTGATTTTTCAAAGCTTACTACCAAGTCTCCCAAAGCAGGTATATTGAAAGTGAATAGGCATGGAACAAGGCAATGAGACAGAAGTCGTTACAATAATGAGATTGGGATGACAGGCGGAGTGGAAGGTTCGCAAGAATTATGGAGTATGATGGACACATGTGGCATGTCCTAAAAATGATTTCACGCAACAGATCACCGGCTAAAAAGAGTCGGACCAAGCCAAAGAGTGGAATAAAAGGAAAGATGAGAGGTCGTTCGTGGAAAAAGCATCTTCCCAAGCAAGCGTCAACGTCGTCCTCAAAGTTCGAGAGAGGCCAAGCAGCTGAAAGAGAATGGCCTCAACAAGGGTGGCACGACCACTCGCGGCATTTTGAAACTAACAATTTTTCTTTGATTTAAAGCAGGAAAAAGGGGGTCCGATGGCAGAAAAGCATACCGTCCAGAAGTTTATCACACTGGGGCAGAAAATTTTCTCCTGTTGCGAAAATTTTCTGGAAAGCAAGACTCAGAGGATAAGTGTAGAGAGCAACACAAGACGGGGTGATCTTTGAGCCGGGTATCATCCCCGGCAGTTATTGGAAAAAGAAAAAATGGTTTCGAGATTCCCCCGGCAGTATTACATTCAATAATTTGATCAAGGAAACAAAAGCGTAAGTCCCAGGAGAGGTAGGGGACGAAGGAAGAGAATGAGGGGTGAAGGAAACAAAGAATACTTCCTCAGCAGCATCACCCCCCAGCAGGCGAGTAAACAGTTCCAAAAATATCCCCAGCAGCCAGAAGAAAGGTAATACGACCGGGGGAAAGAAATTCCAAGACAGGATAATCCAGAAGAGAAAGTGGTCCGAGAGGTAATGCAGGAACAAGGATAGGGTACAAGAGGCGAAGGAAGGTAATCAAGATAAGAGGAAAATCAGTGAGTAGTAATTGAAGTCAGGGAGCCCGCCTGGAGAATGGAGGGGCGATTTAATGTTGAAGTTGTAGTTGAAATCAGGAAGCCCGCCTGGAGAATGGAGTGGCGATTTAATTTTGAAGTAGTAATTGAAATCAGGGAGCCCGCCTGGAGAATGGAGTGGCGATTTAATTTTGAAGTTGTAGTTGAAGTCAGGGAGCCCGCCTGGAGAATGGAGTGGCGATTTAATTTTGAAGTTGTAGTTGAAGTCGGGGAGCCCGCCTGGAGAATGGAGTGGCGATTTAATTTTGAAGTAGTAGTTGAAGTCGGGGAGCCCGCCCTGGAGAATGGAGTGGCGATTTAATTTTGAAGTTGTAGTTGAAGTCGGGGAGCCCGCCCCTGGAGAATGGAGTGGCGATTTAATTTTGAAGTTGTAGTTGAAGTCGGGGAGCCCGCCTCTGGAGAATGGAGTGGCGATTTAATTTTGAAGTTGTAGATGAAGTCAGGGAGCCCGACTGGAGAATGGAGTGGCGATTTAATTTTGAAGTAGTAATTGAAATCAGGGAGCCCGCCCGGAGAATGGAGTGGCGATTTAATTTTGAAGTAGTAATTGAAATCAGGGAGCCCGCCTCTGGAGAATGGAGTGGCGATTTAATTTTGAAGTTGTAGTTGAAGTCGGGGAGCCCGCCCCTGGAGAATGGAGTGGCGATTTAATTTTGAAGTTGTAGTTGAAGTCGGGGAGCCCGCTCCTGGAGAATGGAGTGGCGATTTAATTTTGAAGTTGTAGATGAAGTCAGGGAGCCCGCCCTGGAGAATGGAGTGGCGATTTAATTTTGAAGTTGTAGTTGAAGTCGGGGAGCCCGCTTGGAGAATGGAGTGGCGATTTAATTTTGAAGTTGTAATTGAAGTCGGGGAGCCCGCCCGGAGAATGGAGTGGCGATTTAATTTTGAAGTAGTAGTTGAAGTCGGGGAGCCCGCCCGGAGAATGGAGTGGCGATTTAATTTTGAAGTAGTAGTTGAAGTCGGGAAGCCCGCCTGAAGAATGGAGTGGCGATTTAATTTTTGAGGTTGTAGTTGAAGTCAGGGAGCCCGCTTGGAGAATGGAGTGGCGATTTAATGTTGAAGTTGTAGTTGAAGTCGGGAAGCCCGCCCTGGAGAATGGAGTGGCGATTTTAATGTTGGAGTTGTAGTTGAAGTCAGGGAGCCCGACTGGAGAATGGAGTGGCGATCTGTTTAATTTGGTAGAGGAAAGCGGTAGAATGTAACGTGAAATCTCCGGCATGAATCCAAGTTCGTAAGAAGAGAAGAAGCATCGGAAGGAACGCCAAGTCAGACGGGATGGCAAGGAGCGCGACAGGATCAAGTTAAAAAGGGATAGATAAGAACTTGTAGTACTGTAACTTAGTCTAACTTCTTGTTTTTGTTGCTTAGTGCGGTGCAACAAGGAAGTCAGCTGAGCAGTGGTAACAGGCAGTAACAGCAGCAACAGCGGTAACGGCGAGATCGCAACAGTCATGGTAGTCCCAGCTACCAGAACTTCCCGAACTACATTGACCTGATTCCCTTTTAGCCGGGGATATGTAGGAGACCTTTGAAGCAAGGTTCGGTCAAAACTTTTCCAAAATGCTTCATACGGAGTGTTCGGATGGGCAAAAATCGCTTATATCCGCTCATTTATCTTTGCACGAAAACTCTGCGTGTTTACGCGCAAAGAGGGGCAGTTGTGAGCACGTGATTTTTGCCTTACTCGAGAAGTACTCCCAGAAAATTCAAAAATAAAAATAGTCTCGTGTTGGGCATGATTTGTGTGATTTTGTGCTATTTTTATCTTTTGTGTGCACGTTTATTTATTTAAATTAAAAAATACAAAAAAATATACGCTAGGCTTTGCATTTTCAGTTTTTGATATCGAAGTCATGTGATTCACATTTTTTGAGTGATATGTAATTGTGTGCGTTAATTGTAGTAAAAAATAGCGGTGTTATAGGTTAGTATATGCATATGTGTGTATATATATATATATGTATATATATACATATATATATATATATATATACACATACACATATAATATCCGATCTGGGCCAATTTCAATCTAAAAGCCAGGCCCAATCGGATTTCTTCCAACCCAGGCCCAAACGAATCCCATATCCGTCCAGCCCCAGCCTATGTAATGCTTGATCTGGACCGTTGGATTTCATTATCCAACGGCCCAGATTAATCCGTTAATTCTAATATACATTCAGCCTATGCTTTAACCAAACGACGTCGTTTGGTTTAAGTGAGGGGATCCTGATCGTTGATCGTAAGTGATCCAACGATCAGGATTCAATCTCATCTCCAGTATATATTCCTCATTTCACACCCCGCCCCCCCAAGCCAGAACCCCCCCTCTCCCTTCGTCTCCCAAAGGTCCTTAGAGACCAGGCATAACGCCGCCGTCCGCCACCTTGCGCCGCCTGCCGGAAATCGCCTCACGGCGGTTCCGGTAGGCCAATCGCCACCAAACCAATGCCAAACCCTTCCCCTCACCTCCCCCATCACGATCCCAGCCTCCATTAGGCTCGAATATCGCTCGAGCGTCTCGAATATTTGTTCGAAGGTCGCCGGAATTTGACATTCATGCCAAACCTCACCAAAATCACACCATAGCCTCCCCTCGCCTCCCTCATACCCCCACCGGCCTTGGTTTAGCTCGAATCTTACCAGAGTTGTAAAAGCCCCAAATCTCGGCCATGAACCCTAGATGCCGATTTCTTCCTAATTGAGGTCTAATAGACCTTAATTGGGATGTTTTCATTATTGAAAACATCTCAATTAAGGTCCATTGGCCTCAAAAACGAAGAACCCAAGTCCAAGTTGAATCCCAAGTTCGAATTGAACCCAAGACAGGTCCGGGTCCGTTCAAATGCAGAGTTGGTCTTCTCTTATGGTATTTCTTCCTTTATTTCTTCATATTCCATTTGTTAATCAATTAAATTTTGTCCTCGTGCTTTAGTTTTTCGGTTTTTGTTCTTCATCCCCAAAGACTTTTATTTGGTCAAGTTGTATTCTGTTAATTGTTCGAATGTGTTCGTCATAGGATAGTTACTCGTTTCGCTTGGCGTCGTCGAATATTTGGTTTTCATTTTTTGCCGAGACTTTCAGAATCACTGTTTGGATAATTGATTTGTTACCATTGTTATAGGTTGTAGTTGATTAAATGTCGTGGATTAGCTGCATAGGTCGATTTGTTTGATATCCCAGACAGTGAATAACACTTGTGAATTGAATTGGAGTGTTTGATTGAAACTGAACTTAGGATGGGAATTAGCTGACTAGAAATTAAGTGTTAGCATCTTTGAAATATCCCTGGTGCCCTGCACATGAAGCTGGACAGTGGAGTCTGCTGTCACTGCAGGGCACTTAGCCTTGTCTGGGCAGAAACCATAGTTAATTAATAAAGTCCATACATGGACAAGGGGTAGTGGAAGTTCAGGGACAGTGGGTCTGGCAGAGTTGAGAGCATGGGCAGGGTGATAGTTAATTAGGGGCAGATGGTCTGGAGGGTTTGTTAGCTATAAATAGGGCATATTCATACATGTATAAGGGGGACATTTTTGGATAGATACACAGACACACAGATATAGAGACAGACTTGAGAGCATCCTGGAGAAGCAAAAACAGCAGCATATTCATACATTTGATAGATAGACATTGACAGATATTAGAGAGCACCTGAGAGAGCACACTGAGAGAGCAAAAGTTTCATACACAGATAGAGATTGAAATACCTGAAGAAGCAAAAACAGTAAAACCTGAGAGTAACTAGAACACCTGAAGAAAAATAGATACAAGAATACATATAGAAAGATACAGAGAAAAGGCTACTGTTTCATTGGTGTAGAGTCACTGTTTCATTGGCTTCTGGGCTGTTTTCGTGTGTTTTGATCCAGTTTGGTCACTGGTTTGTTGTTGTTCTTGTGTTGTTGGTAGTGCTGGGCCTTTATTCTTGGCTGTGTTGGGTGTATGTTGCTGCTGGTCGATTGAGTATTGCTGCTGTGTCCTAGTGTTAGCTGTTGGTGTAGTTGAGTGCTGCCGCTAGTTGTTGTTGTTGTGCACATTGTTTGGTCCAGTGTTGGTTCTTCTTTTGTCCAGTGTTGCTACTGTCGACCATTGCCACTCTTTTGTTGTTCTTTTGGTCATTCGTATTGCTGGTTGGTCCATTTGGTTGCTGCCTGGGTTGATTATCGTTGCTGGTTTTGAGTGTGTGCTACTGTTTTGAGTGTGTGCTGCTGTGTTGGTATTCATTTGATACTGTTGGGTTGAGTTGATGCTGTTGGTTCATTAGTTTGTTGGCTGTTGATCTATTTGGTTGCTGGTCTATTGATTA
>JASVEL010009616.1:0-49283 GCA_032618575.1 Nicotiana noctiflora | reverse complement strand
TTGGTATTCATTTGATACTGTTGGGTTGAGTTGATGCTGTTGGTTCATTAGTTTGTTGGCTGTTGATCTATTTGGTTGCTGGTCTATTGATTATTGATTTACTGTTGCTGTTCCCGCTACTGTTACTGCATTGCCGTTGCTCACTCTTCCTTGTTCTTCCGCATTCCAGGTACACACCTCTGTTAATGTAGTTCCTTGGTTCGAAAGAATGAAGTTTGAAGCTTATGCATGAAGTCTATTGAAACATGTAATTGCTTAAAGTTCCTATGTTTAAGTACATCCTGTTATTCTCCAATTAAGCTTGTACTGTTAGTTTTGGTTATGGAAAGTGTAGCTAGGCCAAAAATACACTGTCGTTAGATAAGCACGTAAACCCGAATTAGTCTGTTGTATCTATATTCAATCTTCTCTGCTCGTGTGTGTAATCTCCGAATCTGATAACGTTAGACCTTACGCTAAAAGCAAGATTAGCTAGGGAGTTATTACTCAATGGAATGACGTAATTAGATTAAAAGAGTCGGGGGTGCATTTCATGTGACCCGACCCCAATTTCGGGCGAGAGTAAATAGAGCATGTCATGAACCACAGGCGCATTTCATGTGATGGGGTTCGTAGCAAGTTTTAAGTAATTTGGAATCAACTCTTAAGTAAGATACGGTGAGATGTAGTTCGCTTTAGATTTGAATCAAAGGTACGCCTCGCCCAATAGTTATACTAATCACATAGCCGTCATAAATGTACATATAAATACTTAGGTTTCGAGATGCGTCGTTTCTTAACGAATATCACGCCTTTCTCAACAGTGTAAATAAGTAGTCGACCCGGTCACATATTTTAGTCTTATCTTTTTAAATACGGGTGTGCATTTCATGCGACCCAAACCCAAACCTCGAAATGTTGAATAAGAATAGGTTGAGAATCCGGGTGCATTTCATGTGACGCGATTCGAAAGCATATTTTTAAGCAACTTTCTCTTTCGTAAATCACAACCAATAATAAAAGCGGTAAAAGGGGTATTAACTTGCACTAAGTACATAATTGTAAAAAACAGATAGATAAGCCAAACACGACAGTTGAGCGACCGTGCTAGAACCACGGAATTCGGGAATGCCTAATACCTTCTCCCGGGTTAATAGAATTCCTTACCCGGATTTCTGGTTCGCGGACCGTTAAATAGAGTCATTCTTTTCCTCGATTCGGGATTTAACCGGTGACTTGGGACACCATAAAATCTCCCAAGTGGCGACTCTGAAGTAATTAAAATAAATCCCATCTCGATTGTCCTTTAATTGGAAAAACTCTTTGTATCCTCACGGGTGCGTAAAAAAGAGGTGTGACAGGGACGGCAGATGCCAGTTGCCAGCAGTTTATATCTAATCAATTTTGTTTCATGATTCATGCAGGAACAAAGTGTCATTATTCACTTTAAAGCGAATGTGACCAATGTGGAAAAATAGAAAACACCCAAAAAAGAGGAAAGTTTGACGATAAGTGGAGAAATTCACGGATGAGAGACAATTGGTAAAGGAAAATACCAAAAAGAGGAAGTTTTAAAATTGTTGTTGAAGTCGGGGTGCCCGCCCGAAGAATGGTATGGCGATTTATTTTAAGTTTTTTTGTTGAAGTCAGGGTGCCCGCCTGGAGAATGGAATGGCAGTTTACTTTAAGTTTTAGTTGAAGTTTTAAATTGTTGTTGAAGTCGGGGTGTGGCATTTTACTTTAAGTTTTTTTAATTGAAGTTTTAAATTATTGTTGAAGTCGGGGTGCCCGCCCGAAGAATGGTATGGCGATTTATTTTCGAAACTGTTGTTGAAATCGGGGTGCCCGCCCGAAGAATGGTATGGCAATTTATTTTCAAAGTTTGTTGTTGAAGTCAGGGTGCCCGCCTGGAGAATGGAATGGCATTTTAATTTAAGTTTTAGTTGAAGTTTTAAGTTGTTGAAGTCGGGGTGCCCGCCCGAAGAATGGAATGGCATTTTACTTTAAGTTTTAGTTGAAGTTTTAAATTGATGTTGAAGTCGGGGTGCCCGCCCGAAGAATGGTATGGCGATTTATTTTCGAAGTTTGTTGGTGAAAATCAGGGTGCCCGCCTGGAGAATGGAATGACATTTTACTTTAAGTTTTAATTGATATTGACGTTTTAAATTGTTGTTGAGGTCGGGGTGCCCGCCCGAAGAATGGAATGGCGATTTATTTTCGAAGTTCATTGTTGAAGTCAGGGTGCCCGCCTGGAGAATGGAATGGCATTTTACTTTAAGTTTTAGTTGAAGTTTTAAATTGTTGTTGAAGTCGGGGTGCCCGCCCGAAGAATGGTATGGCGATTTATTTTCAAAGTTTGTTGGTGAAAGTCAGGGTGCCCGCCTGAAGAATGGAATGATGATTTATTTTCGAAGTTTGTTGTTAGAGTCAGGTGCCCGCCTGAAGAATGGAATGGAAATTTAATTTCTGTTAGGCGCCCACCTTCTAATACGGGAATACTTTTCTGCATTTGCATTGCATGTTTAATTTCTGTTAGGTGCCCACCTTCTAATACGGGAATATTTTCTGCATCGCATTGCATGTTTAAATTCTGTTAGGTGCCCACCTTCTAATACGGGAATACTTTTCTGCATTCGCATTGCACGTTTAATTTCAGTTAGGTGCCTACCTTCTAATACGGGAATACTTTTTTGCATTCGCATTGCACGTTTAATTACTGTTAGGTGCCCACCTTCTAATACGGGAATACTTTTCTGCATTCGCATTGCACGTTTAATTTCTGTTAGGTGCCCACCTTCTAATACGGGAATATTTTCTGCATCGCATTGCACGTTTAAATTTCTGTTAGGCGCCCACCTTCAAATACGGGAATATTTTTCTGCATCGCATTTCATACATATCTGCATTTAAAAAGAAAAAAAAAGAAGAAAAGAAAAAGAAAAAAAAAGAGAAAAATATGAAAAGAAAAAAAAAAAAATTTCGGACATTCAATAACATGATGTGCCCAGTCACCATACTGGGGCAGAAAAATCTTTCTTTGGTTGTTTATTTAGTCACAAGCAGGGGTCCACCTGGAGAATGGACGAAAGATTTCATATTGAAGAAGTTGAACACGTTCAAGGCAATAACAAGAATGCCGGTGGAAGTTGATACAAGTTTGAAGGCAATAACAAAAATGCCGTTGCAAGGAATACAAGACACAAGATCAAGAAAATACAAAAAGACAAGTTGGAAGACATAGATAGGATTTTTGTAATTCATAGGCTGTAGCTTAGGCTAGCTCCTTTTATCTTTACCCTGGTGTAATAAGGAGTCAGTCAACAATGACAGCGGTAACAACAGCAACAGCAGTGAGATCACAGTCCTTGGTAGTCCCAGCTACCAGACCTTCCCGAACTACACTGACCTGATTCCTGTTTAGCCCAGGATATGTAGGCAACCTCTGAAGCAGGGTGCGCTCAAAGCTTTTCAAAATGCTTCACAATGGAATACTCAAATGGGTAAAAATCGTTCATAGTTGCTCACTTATCTTTGCACGGAAACTCTTCGTGTCCCCGAGCAAAGAGGGGCAGCTGTGAGCACGTGGTTTTACCCTACACATGAGTTATTCCTATAAAATTCAAAATAAATAATTTTTCCTTGTTTTTATAATTTTGTGTGAATTTTTGTGATTAGTCGTTTGCATGTTATTTGCGTGTGATAAATGAAAATATAAAAAATTGCATCTTTAGGAAATTAATTCTTTTTTCTAACAAATTAAAGAAAAAATCAAAAAAAAATAGTTAGCTTTTAATTTAAAAATTGCCAAAAAAAGAGGGTAATTAGTTAGTTTTTAATTAGTTCCAAATAATCACAAAGTAGAATAAATACAAAATACAAAAAAAATACAAAAATGCATTAAAATACAAAAATACAAGTTATGATAAGAAGAAGAATAAGGATAAATAAATACAATGCAAGAAGAAATACAAAGGCAAAAGACTTGGGCCAAATTGACACTAGCCCAAACGGAAATCAATAGCCCAACACCCCCAACCAGTTGCCCAGCCCCAGCCGCCCCAGCCCAATTGCACTACCAAGACCCGGTCCATCACTTTCCCTTTGTTAAATCTCAGCCGTTAAACCCATTAAATCCAACGGTCCCATTTAGTTATTACATTACAAAGACAAAACATTAAAACATAACAAAACCTTATTCATTTGTCTCTTTAACCTTAAACACACACGCACCCCCTGTCTCTCCCTCTCTCTAACTCGCATCTCCCTTCTCTTCATACTCCAGTGGCCGCCGCTAGGGTTCCGCCACCCACGGCGGCGACCGACTTCCGTTCCGTTCAAAACCAACGTTAAATGACTCCCCATCTCCCCTTATCTCATTCCCACTATTATTTTCTTCCAAACATCAACCAAACGATCCAAATCTCCCGCGCCGCCACCCCTCCCACGGCGGCGCCGCCTCAAAATCCGCATCATCTCCTCTCTTTCAACACTCTCACAACTGTGGCACAAAAAATAAGTTCTAAAGGTTGCCGGAAATTCAAGAATAACTCAAAACAGTCACCGGAATTCAAGGTTCTAGCCCGGTTTCAAGACTTGAAGGCTCTTTGAAGAAAAAAAAAACAAAGAAAAAGAAAAGAAGAAAAGAAACAAGAAAGAAAAACGGAAAAAGAGACCTACGGCAAAGAAGCTAAGTTTTTCATTTTCGAAATCTGTTTTACATCTCCTCTGTTAATCTTTTATTACTTTCTCTCATTTTTTTTCTTCTGACTTTTGTTTTTTTTTTACATTCGGAATATGTTGTTAGTTTAATTGTTGATTCGTCTTTTGATTTAACAGAAAATATCAAGGGTGCATTAATATTGTTAGAGTTGTTGTAGATAATGAAATGGAGTTTTTAATTGGTTAATCCGGTTGCTATTTATTTTTTCTTTATTATTTTCTGTTTTTCATTAGTATTGTTAAAGTTGTTAGTTTCCGTAATATTCAGATTTATATATGTTAGGAAAATAGCCTAATCGATCTGTTAATATTGTGTTTCTGATTTTTGATTTCTGTCTCGATTGTTTGAATAGTTTAGGATGATAACAGAATAATAGGAACCATTTGAATCGACTTCGATCCTGCTTTGATATCCGTGGTGATTGCTTAATTGATTAGTAGAACTGTTTGGTGATTAGTGATTGGTAATTTACTGTTGATTAACAATTAGGATGTATTGGTTATAGCTGTTAGTTAGCCATTAAGCTTAATTAGTGAATTCGACTCTAGATTAGTTTAAATTCAAGTTAGGTCGATAGTTGAAATCACTTGA
The DNA here is from genome assembly GCA_032618575.1 of Nicotiana noctiflora. Taxonomy (NCBI): domain Eukaryota; kingdom Viridiplantae; phylum Streptophyta; class Magnoliopsida; order Solanales; family Solanaceae; genus Nicotiana; species Nicotiana noctiflora. The sequence goes on along the minus strand of JASVEL010009616.1, from coordinate 43,993 downwards.
TTCGTAGCAACCTAAGGTGGTTTTATTAAATAGAATCAATTGCGGTTAGTTGTCTCGATTAATAAGACTCATCATCTATCAATTGTTCTCCCGAGTTTTGTTAATTGGATAATTAGTCATAAGTGGCTATATTTGTAAGATTGCTTAGGGTTGGCTATAGGAGAAATGTGATTTTAATTAGCGAATTATTCTGAATTTAAAGTAGTTAAAGAGGCCAATTGGCTAATTGAGCAATAGTCACTTAATTGTGGCTATTTGTTAAATACAAATCTGAAAATGTGTTAAAATAGGGATAAATTGCAGAATTTAGGAATGTAATAAGTCTTAAGTAGTAGGGGTGAATTGGGAAAAGGAAGTTGGTAAACTTGTAATAAGGTTAAAAGGAAAAGGGTACAATTGGGATAGGAATTGGCATAGTTGTTATAAATATAGAGCTTTTAGGGTAATTTGGTCATAACAAAAGGTATCTTAGTGAATAATAAAAGGAAATGAGGGCATAATAGGTAATGCAAGGGAAATAGAACATGGTAGAGTATTCTAGAAGGGGTTATAGTGTAGTTTTCACTAGAATGATTGCACTAACTTGTGCAACAAGCTAAGAATTGAAGGGGTTTTAGTGAAATAATAATATTCAGATTTTTTCTTATTTTGGGTCTATAAATAGGTATTTTCAGCTTTAGAAAAGGGGGTTCAATTTGATTCTAGGATTTTCTTTAGCATTTTTAGCCATATGAACCTCAGAAAATTCCAAAAAATATTTATTGAATTCCAGATCTGAAATTAATATTTCAGATTCAATTTTCTTCTTTTATACCTTCAAATTCATATCAAAAAAAAAATCAAAAAAAAAACAGTGGTAGATTCATCATAATTCAGTGAAGAACAGTCTTGATGTTAATTTGGGTTTTGCAATAACTTGAAATTCTGAAAAGTCCTCTTCTGGGTAAACTGTTTAGTACACTGCTGCTGTGGACTTTGTGACTGTTATGCTGTTACTGCTGGAAATTGTTGCTGAGTCCTACTCTACTTCTCTATGTTTATAGATCTAATGGAATCTATTCAAATTTCAGGTACACATTTATATAAACTGAAGTGATGCTCCCCTTCTCTTGCTGATCTATATTGATTTTACTGTTTTCGTTTGGTGAATTGCCATTGATTTAAGAAATTTATTGTGAAATTTAGACTGCTTTAACATATGTAATCGAGAATTGGACAGTTAAGTTACTTTAAATTACTGCCAGTTATGGATTCGAAAATTCTCTAGTGACAGTAGATACTTTTGACAGACAATATATCATTTATCTAACCAAGAGTCTTATTGTATTAACAGGTTCAGTCAATTGGACTGCCTGAATAATTAGTTGTTACAGTGTTAAGTTCAGTTTCTACTTACGCTAATGTATTAATTGTATTTGCGGTATTTTGATCAGATGTAGTCTAAAAGAATAGGGTGGGATATTAAAAATCTAGTTAAACGAATCAGGAGAACATCTCTGGAAATACTATCAGATTATGAAGAAGGGATGAGCCACCAGAATCATTGGCCAAGGCTTTGTCTATGTAAACCTTAGTGTTAAAGTCAAAACATGAAGTATCCTACTACATTTTTAATAACATTATGACGATTTTTATGTCTAAAATTAGTTATGGTGACACCTTTCTATACATCCCATATTTTAATTCTCTGTTAAGAATATTGTGTAACTATGGAATCAAACAAGATAGAGCAAAAATGAACTCGATGGTAGCTTTAGGGAAGAAATTCACGAGAAATATTCAAGATCATAAAGGCTATTCAAGGTCCTGAACTTCTCCCAGAAAATAATAGGAGCTCGTCGTTACAAGCTTTCAAAATTGCCAAGGAACAGTTCAGTTACTCGAATAAGAAATCGGTGCGTAATTGAATTATCACGGCTACGGGTACGGTTCCCGTGACGTAGTTGTGGTATTAAGTTTCGAACTAGCTTTAAATATGCATATCTTTAATTCATTTAGTGGAGTAAATTCGAGGCGTGCCATTTAGCAAATTTCGTGGCCCTCGCAAAGTACAAACGCGAAATTACTTTAGGCGCGTTACTTAATAATAATACCTTCCTTTGAACGAGTGTGCACTTGGTGCGACTCAAATCCAAATCTCGGTAAAGCCGAAATACACCAAAAGTCATAGGCGTACTGGTTGCGGTATGACTCGAGGCGTGTTTTTCGCGATACCACAAATTCCTAAAAATGATATTTAACGTAAAAGCACATTATGTTGTTAAAACCTGTAATTGAGTCAAACGAAAAGTCATGAATGACAGTGGAGCGACCGTGCTAAAACCACGGAATCCGGGAGTGCCTAACACCTTCTCCCGGGTTAACAGAGTTCCTTATCCGGATCTCTGCTTCGCATACATTTATAAGAGTCAAAATTCCTCGGATTCGGGATTAACCGGTGACTTGGGACACCATTGTCATTCCCAAGTGGCGACTCTGATTAATCTCTAATAAAATCCCGAACCGATTGTCCTTTAAATGGAAAAACTCCTTCCCTTACGTTATTTTATCCGTTTCGGGTAATTGAGCGTCGGGGTATACCCTACAAGTGTATTTATACGCTACAAGCGTAGTGGGGTAGTAAAAAAAAGGGAGGTGTGACAGGCCCGAGTTTTACTTCAACTGTTGTTGAATTTATATTGCCGAAGGCTCATGGCCTGAGTCCCAGTTCAACCGTAATTGAACTTTTGTTGACTTTTAGTGTTAAGGGCTCGTAGCTCGAGTTTTACTTCAACTGTTGTTGAACTTTTATCGGCGAAGGCTCATGGCCTGAGTCCCAGTTCAATCGTATTTAAACTTTTGTTGATTTTTAGAGTCGAGGGCTCGTAGCCTGAGTTTTTCTTCAACTGTTGTTGAACTTTTATTGGCGAAGGCTCATGGCCTGAGTCCCAATTCAACCGTAATTGAACTTTTGTTGACTTTTAGAGTCGAGGGCTCGTAGCCCGAGCTTTTCTTCAACTGTTGTTGAACTTTTATTGGCGAAGGCTCATGGCCTGGGTCCCAGTTCAACCGTAATTGAACTTTTGTTGATTTTTAGAGTCGAGGGCTCGTAGCCCGAGTTTTTCTTCAACTGTTGTTGAACTTTTATTGGCGAAGGCTCATGGCCTGAGTCCCAGTTCAACCGTAATTGAACTTTTTGTTGATTTTTAGAGTCGAGGGCTCGTAGTCCGAGTTTTTCATCAATTGTTGTTGAACTTTTATTGGCGAAGGCTCATGGCCTGAGTCCTAGTTCAACCGTAATTGACCTTTTATTGATTTTTAGAGTCGAGGGCTCGTAGCCCGAGTTTTCCTTCAACTGTTGTTGAACTTTTATTGGCGAAGGCTCATGGCCTGAGTCCCAGTTCAACTGTAATTGAACTTTTGTTGATTTTGAGTCGAGGGCTCGTAGCCCGAGTTTTTCTTCAACTGTTGTTGAACTTTTATTGGCGAAGGCTCATGGCCTGAGTCCCAATTCAAACGTAATTTAACTTTTTGTTGATTTTTAGAGTCGAGGGCTCGTAGCCCGAGTTTTTCTTCAACTATTGTTGAACTTTTATTGGCAACGGCTCATGGACTGAGTCTCAGTTCAACCGTAATTGAACTTTTATTGATTTTTAGAGTCGAGGGCTCGTAGCCCGAGTTTTTCTTCAACTGTTGTTGAACTTTTATTGGCGAAGGCTCATGGCCTGAGTCCCAGTTCAACCGTAATTGAACTTTTTGTTGATTTTAGAGTCGAGGGCTCGTAGCCCGAGTTTTTCTTCAGTTGTTGTTGAACTTTTATTGGCGAAGGCTCATGGCATGAGTCCCAGTTCAATCGTAATTGAACTTTTGTTGACTTTTAGTGTTGAGGGCTCGTAGCTCGAGTTTTAAGACGAATCAGGCTTGTTCTAATTGGGCTTTTAACCCCTCGTTCATCGTTTTCCCTTTGTTTGTGACTTCAGGGAAAACTATGCGACCTTTGCTATGAAATCCCCACAGACGGCGTCAAATTGTTTGACCTAGATTGTTTATGATCATTCATGAGCTCAAAACAATTAATGAAAATAAAAGGGCCAATCATAGCAGGTCGTAACACACCCAAACTTTAATAAAGGCAAAAGATAATGGAGACATATGTATAGATAACAGGGGATATTTAGTGATCTTTATTCATGATGATGGATTAATCTGCCTCTCCATGAAGAGGTTCAGATCCTTACAATCATGTTTTCATGGATCTATCGTTACCCTGTATTGTTGATGGTGATTTTCACTCTGTGTTGTACTCTGTATTTCTTGGAGCCCCCGTGGGGAGAGAGTAGAACCCCCCTTTTTCTCTGGTTGCCTTGGTATTTATAGGTCTTTAATTATGATTGTTGACTTTCTTTGGAGATTGAATCCGTGTCATAAAACTGTTGTGGGCGTACCCACAACGAGTCGCCTTTGACGAAAGAGTTGTAGGCGGCTGTGGACTACATTCTATGGTCGAGGACGGCCTCGCTGCTTACAGCGTCTTCGCCCAGTTGGAAACGGCCTCGACGCCCGTTATACGTATTTGGGGCGAGGGGAACGATTAATATATTCCGGATATTATAAGGCCGAATTATAGCTCATACAGAATAGTAGCTAGCAAGGTAACTTCTTTTGTTACTTTACTCTATGTTTGGTTGGGGCAGAAATATGAGGGTCGGAGGAATGGAAATAAATGTGGAGGGGTGAGAGCTATTTCCCACGTTTCGAGAAGCAAGTGAGAAAGAAGCCGAAGTAAAAGAGGAAGGGATGGGAAATCTATGCGCCACTTTACTCATTCGTTCCAATCGACTAGAAGTAAATTATGGATGCTTCAACCATGTAAACCACTCATTTTTTTTCCTTTTACTGTTACCTTTCATTTCCTGCAACAAAATACAATAGTAATAATCAAACCGGTATTTAAGTCTGTTAAATTACATTAAGAGTGAAACTCGGATTCACATGTTTTGGTGGTAGCGAAATCAATTGTCATGATACCAAAGCCTTATATCTCCTAATATTTTGTCTGGAAGTACTCACTAATTTTGTTCATTATTATTTGCTTGTAGAAGAACGGGGGTGATATAATGGTTATTGACGTTACCAGCTAATTTTCATGCCAGATATAAAGCTCAAGAACACACGTAGGTATCAATATCTTGATCATGTAGAATTAGTTTGCATACTATATCTGTACATGCTCAAATGGTTATGTGACATGCCATCTCTTAAAATTGATTTTCTGATGTGTGCGTGGAATGTTAGCCCCAGGAAATAGTCTTCTGTCCAGCGAGGATGATGTTACTATTGATTGGTACGTTCTCTCCATTTTGAGAGTTGATGTTTAGCAGAATAATGGTAATTTTCGTCTAAGTAAATTTTTGTTCCCATAAGGTGCTGCAAGTCTGAGACACTCAATATTTGGGTACCCACTTCACACACTTATGACTTAACTACATGCTAAATCTTGGTTTTGCAGTCATTCCATGTGACTCTTGTGATTATGAGATGACTGAGAGTTGGTCCTTGAGAATCTTGTTTTAGGTACTTCTACAGCTTGTTATCAAGCTTCGAGAAAGACCGAGCTTGGCATGTGCCTGAGAGTCTGCATCTTCCGGCCATGCAGGTTGACTAACTTGACAAATCTTTTTCATCTGATCCTCTATAATGGAATTGTTTTGTGTATTTTCCAGAAGGCATGCAACGTTCTTGTTGGACGCCACGATTTCAGTTCTTTTAGAGCAGCTGCTTGTCAGTCAGGTAAGCTTTTCTTTCTTGGACAAGTAGCAGTGCTTTTTATCTCCTGTTTTACATTTCTACTTTATATTTCTCTTCTTTTAACCTATTCGCGAGAAATCTTGACTTGTATACAGTATATATTTTTTTATGATTTTTCTTCAAAGATATGTAGCAAAATAGGGTTACTGGAAAGGTATATGGTTGAAATACTTCTCGACAGTTAAGAGTGCCATTGCATGACAACTGACTGCAGAAATGTACAAAGATGATTACGTAGTATATGTTTTGTCAATCTGTTGGAAAATTGAATTATGCTCTAGGTTAGAGGAAGAAACTCTATTTTTCTCTCTTTTATCTTGCTATCAATTATTTTCGTCTTTCTCAGCCGAGTATCTATCGAAAACAGCCTCACTACCCCTATCGGAGCAGGGGTAAGGTCTGCATACACATTATCCTCCCAAACCCCACTATGTGGGATTTTACTAGGTAGTTGTTGTTATCTTGCTATCAAGCTGTCGAGTCATAAGTAATGTTTCATACACCTCTACTAGCTACCAATTTCTTTAGCCATATTAGTTTGCTGAGTTGTTTTATTGTACCTATACTTTTTATTCCTTTTACATGGGTAGTTGAACAGATATTCTGGAATCTCGAGGCTAAATTCTTTTTACTGTTAGTTAAATGATCTTTGTGATCTATTAAACAGAACACTTGGCTAGGCTATTGGTTTAGGAATGTGCTTCCTCTGCATCCAAGTTCCAGTTGCCAATACGATGCCACAGGACATATGTTAAATATCAAAAGGAATTAAAGGGAAAAGAAGCAGAAAAAGGACTGGACTGACAAATCTTTAAAACTTGTAACTGAACTATGAAATGAGTCTATCCATTGTGATGGAGATTGCCGTTAGCCTTACAGTCAGATACAGAAAACACCTTACTATTTCACTTAATTTTCACTATGAATTCATGAGATCTCTTTCTTTTCAGGTTCTCTTAGAGTAGAATGTATTGAACTCTAATGTCTCTTAGACTATAGTGAATTAACCTCTATTATCTTTTAGATTATAATTATTCACATTGGATGCCATTGTAGAAACAATACTGATCATTGGCTCTCTAATGATGATATTGACAATTAGTTGTGAATGAAATCAAACATCATTATTGTATTCTTTGCTTCGTGAAACAAAATCCCACTTCTGCTATTGCAAGTTTCTTTCTTGATATTGCAAGTTTCTTGAATAGTTTTTTTTAACTATTAGAATAACATAATATTAACTATTTACACATACTTTGATGTTGAACTCATCGTATTTGATTCTGCATGATTATTCTCATTTTGAACAATCTTAATTGACTCGTGACTTACTGAAAATACATGAAAGTTGATGATATAGTCCCAGATGAGGTGGGAATGTAATCCGTGTATGTAGTTGATGCGAATATACTTGAGATTTCTTATTAAGAAAACTCTGTAAGTATTTTTCAAGTCCTCTTTTTTCTCTGAATGTTTTATGTGTTGAATCATGTATATTGGTTGGCCCTTTGCTACTTCTACAGATCATATACAACCATTGGAGGATGATAGAAATTTGGCATGACATCTTCGATCGTGTGTTTAAAAGATTCACCATTGTATGCATTTAAGTCATCAGTTTGTTTAATATATGACTCAATACTAAAAACATGAAGGTGCGTATTTACAACTCATAATTGTTTCCATTTCAGTTCATATACAACATAAACATGGATACGAAATAGGTTAGCACTATGAATACAGATCAGATAACCTCAAGTACTGCTTCATTGAGAGGAACAAGTTCCTCTCTGTCATTCATCATAAAGAAAAAGTTTTCTGGTGCAGGTTGAAATTGAAAACTATAATTCATTATATGAGTTGATATTGGTCTTCTTTCCTACGAGGTGTTTACCTTGCAACTGTTAAAGCATTTGCAAAAAGTACTCTTATGCTGGTAATAATGCTTTCAAGATTCTGAACCAAACAAAGGAGACAGGAGATTTCCATCGGTGTTGAATGACAAACTTCCTCTTTTCATTTCTATATTCTGGTGAAATAGCTTTTAGCTTTTATTTTGTTGTAGCAACATTCCATTGTGTTCGACTATTTGTATTATACACTTTGTATCAGCTGAGTTGATGCTTTGCATGTAAAGAACTACCTTGGTTAGTATCAATATAGTTTGATAAGGATTGAAATTTATTATGTTTGTTTTTATGGTTATTTGTAATAGGTTATTATTGTTGTTGGTCTGGTAAGTCAAATGTACGGCTAAGTCACAGACCCTTCTAAGTGGAACTGTTATTTCAATCTTTTTTTTTTAATCGTTTGGTTTTGATGCAACTGCTTTTTTTAATGATGTGAAGCAAGAATGACAATATTTCTGCAGGAATGATCAGATTTTTAGGACATCTCATCTAAATAATATTCCAGCATTGTTTCTGATGCAGCCAATTAAATTCAACAACCATAAAAAAGAAGAAAATCATGACAATGTTATTCAGTTGAGGCATTTGGATTTCAATGTTTAGAATCACCTCAGCGGGTCTTGGTCTTCTGCTCGTGGACCTTGACTGCAGCACATATTTTCTTCCAGCAATGGATCACTATGAGAGTTGGTATCCAAACCCAGAAATGATTTGCGAAAACATAGTAAGCATAGTAGTAGAAGGGGCTTGCAGCAAAATTATCGCCTTCCAATAGAGCTGTTATGAAGTATACGGCCGTGCCATAGAGCTGTCCCAAACAAATGGCTATTTGAAGTACATGCCTGTATGACTTCTTAGCAGCTATAGCATACCTGCCAATGTCAATACCAAGAGCACAATGAGGTTTATAGAAGTAGATATGAATACATACTCATGCTCTGTCCATATACTTTTAGGGGTCGTTTGGTTGAATGGATTAGAAGTAATCCCAGTATCAAATCTCACATAAAATAATACGTAGTAAAATATTTGGCTAAAGAAATTGGGAAAAATAATCTTCCACATAATTAATGCAACATCTGGATGATTGCATAAGAAAACAAATAATCATCAAATAAAATAATGCAGTGTTTAGTTGACACTATCAAAAATACCTGCACTAAGTTATACGAGAATTTGTGTTATTTATGCGGGATAGAATGTGGAATAAGAATAGTGTATTCACATTACGAGCATAAAAGTATTTAAAGACAAAAATACACCTAAAGTAAGTAATCCTTACTTTATACTCCCTGTATTATTTATTTTTTTGATAAGTTACTCCATGTATTATAATTACTCACCGCAAAATAATCCTACATTATTATTCAATGCAAAATAATCCCTTCAGTGTTGTTTCCCGCATAAACACCTTGCATTATAATCCACGCATAAACTAGTATGTGAACCAAACAACCCCTTAGGATAAACACATTAATTGTACCAATCTCAAGGTACATGACAAGCTAATCTCTCGACAATAGTACTTACACTGCAAGAAGGCATGCTGGCCCCTCTATGACAGCTGTAATTCCTTCAACACTAACAACTCCAGAATCCCGCCCTACGTATCTTGAATCACCTTTGCTGTATTCTTTCCCTGCAAAATATTGTCTTTGTTGGTACTTTTATAGGCCGAATCAACAATATTTCCTAATTGAAATAAACTGTTCTCATTTGGATGAAAGGCTTGCTAAATTGTTACTTACAGACTTCAGCAAGGTAAACCGGAGTAGTCTTTTTGTAGAAATCTGGAGTAAATACAAAATACCCCTCAAGGACCATGTGGGTTAGGCCCGTGAAAATCCACCAACACATGAGCACCCTGTCAGTCTTTGATATTTTAGGAACAAACCCTATCAAGTAAAGATGGAGAAATGAATTTAGAAAACGAGGCGTGGACACAATGGGGAAAGAAAAGCACCACACAAGCAGTTAGGATGCACTTAACATGTAGAAATTTATAACGCTAATGCAGCTGAAAATTTTGAACTAGTGTAGAACTTGTAAAGAAATCTTTTCAGTTTATCAAACTTTTTCCGGAACTCGTAGATATAGAAATCTATGAACCCATGCCAACATGATATTACTTTATGCCCTCATTTATCATTCACTACTGAGTTTAAATGGAGAATCATGGTTAGTGAACATTCATATAGCCGATTCCTACTACTTGTTTAATGCAATGATCATTGAATAATTACCTGAGAGTATCCACATGAACAAGACAGTTCAGGGTGCATATCAGAAAAAAGCAGGGTGAACTGCTTGCAAGAAGTAATGCAATGATCATTGAATAATTACCTGAGAGTATCCACATGAACAAGACAATGAGGAAGGATGCGAGGCCATATACACCAACAATGTGTGACTGCGAGAGGAATATGGGAACAAAATCGGGCAATTTTAGATCCTGCGGAACGTAGGGGTGAGCTTCACCCTGGGCTACCATTTCTTCAACTGCTTGACCAAAGGACCCTTTCCTGTGATCTGCAATTAACAGAAAGAGTGGAGTTACTCAATGAGCTATTTCACGGTTTACAGATTCCAATCTTACTTCACTTTTAAAGATTAGTTGAAACCTAATACGATGATCTATCACAATTGAGAAAGGGAAACTGACATACACGTACTACATTTTTAAAGAAATGGGGCATAAAAAGTGAATAGAAGAATCATAGTGAAATAAGGGGAAGTCATCAATCAACTAGGCCTTCCACTCTATTCAGCTGTATTTCATTCTAATGAAAAAGACAACTCCGATGTGTTTGGCATGAAGGAAAACAATTTTCCTATGAAATATTTCCATGATGACGTTTTTGGACAACACTTATGATGGAAGAAATTTTCTCTCAATAGGGAAAAATGATTTCTTAACCTATGGCGTAAAACATTCTTAACCTATGAATTCGAGGCCCGAATTTATAATTGTAAGTTAATTAGCCCTTAGAGACAAATGATAAATAAAAAACTATAGCTTGCTCTTAGTTGGCCTTTAGTAAAAAAAATGAGACGAGCCTCGCCAAATCAAATATATAATTACGGGGCCCTCATCAATTACTTAATAAAATATCTAGAAACTCGGGACGGGCCGTTTAGCGAATTTCACGGCCTTCCCAAAAGATAATAACACGCTAGACACTTTAGGCGCGTTTTTAATAATCTTACCTTCCTAATTCGGGTGTGTATTTCATACAAGCCAAATCCAAATCCGAAAACGTCAAATAAAGATGTGTCGAGGATCCGGGTGCAGTTCATGTGACGTGATCCGAAAACATATTTTTATGCGACGTTCACTTTCGTAATAATAATTAAAAAAGCGGTAAATAATTATAAAATTGCAATATAGATTGGAGCATGTATAAAATTAGATTTTAGCCATTTATAGTAATTTAAGCGACCGTGCTAGAACCACGGGATCCGTGGGTGCCTAACACCTTTCATCGGGTCAACTGAATTCCTTACACAAAATTTCTGGTTCGCACACTCCAATAGGGAAGTCGAAATTTTCCTCGATTTGGGATTTAAATAAAACCGGTGACTTGGGACACCAAAAACCAATCCCAATAAAAATCCTAATTAACTAAAATGTGAAATTAAACTAATTAACTAATTATAAAAGTTACTTAATCCTAAATTAAAGAGAAAAAATCAATAAAGGGAAAAAGTGTAAAAATGAAGCATTTTTTTTGTAATTTTTTAAAATTTTATAAAACAAGTAATTACTAATTAATCCTAAAAATGTAAAGATAATGCCTTTTTGTCATACGTGATATTTTTGGTATTTTTCATGATTTAAATGCAAGAAAATTGCAAACAATTAATAAAAATCTATAAAATTCCAAAAATGGCAAATAATTAAGAAAAAATCTATTTTCTTGGATTTTATAGGAGTATTTTATATAGGGAAAAAATCACATGCTTACAATTATTAATAATTCAAAGTCGCCCCTTGGGAGATTAATAGTGTCCCAAGTCACCGGATGAATCCCGAACCGCGGAAAATATGACTCTGTTAACGGTCCGCGAACCAGAAATTCGGATAAGGAATTTTGGTAACCCGGGAGAAGGTGTTAGGCATTCCCGGATTTCGTGGTTCTAGCACGGTCGCTCAACTGTCGTATTTGATTTTATCTGATTTCAATACATTCTATTTTTATGTGCCTTTTATTAATAACCCGCTTTTATTATATTTATTGTTTATTTTACAAGAATTGCAACGTTGTGAAAATGTATCTCGAACCACATCACACCCGTGCGCCCGTGGTTGTTGACACATTTTGACATCGTCGAGATTTGAATTTGGGTAACATTACTGTGCACCCAAATTTAGGAAAGTAATATTATTAAACATGCGCCTAAAGCAACTACGCATTTGCATTTTGCGAGGGCCATAGAATTTGCTAAATGGCACGCCTCGAAATCTAAGGATCAATTCATAATAAAAGGGGGCCACGCAGTTTGTCATTTTATTTGGCGCGGCGCGCCTCATTTTATGATTTTCTATTAAAGATTGTCTCTAAAAGGGCCTTCGTTAATTAGCATCATTAATGTTATTGAGATATTCAAATAAATGTGGCCACCAAGGTCAAGTCCAAATCCAAACAAAAAAATCCCCACTTGAAGACTCCTCTAATTCAAATTTGCTACTTATCTTAGCAGGACCTGCTGCAAAAAATGAAATTCATATGGACATTAAACCACTAAATCAACTACTTCCACAAAAATTACAAGTCTAACCAACAGAACATGAACCAGAAAATGTAAACAAAGGAGAATTACCACTTTAGCTTAGCATGCTAACAAACAGATTAATTGTAACTTTAAATTTATCTGGATTATGCTTCCTATTCACAGCTTAAGGCTCTGCTGAAGCCCAAAGAAAAGGACAAGAGGAAAGACCCACACCAACTATAGTGACGTGCTTTCTCCTTCTAATTTATAGTGTATACTAATTCCACAACCATTAAGGTAATGACTCTGAGAATATCCATCAAGTCAAACAGATTATGCACATTAAAATTTAATATCAAATGACCTTGCGTTACTTTATTCTATCCAGAATATGGAAAATTAACAATTGTAAGCACTCATTACCATGGAAATTCAATTTCACATAGTTATATAATATGTTAGCCAAGCAACAATATCTCAATGATGTCACTCAATCATCTCGCCGCTTCGTGAACCAACAACCACTGTAAATGAACCAGCAATTAACCATCCATATACATAAGAAAATGGCCACCAAAACTCAACCCAATTCCGATCAATGTGTTTAAACCAGTGAGTATATTACAGAAAATGAAAATGCAAAGTTCAATAACACCCTCAAATGCAGAACTTTATATTGTTTCCACTGATAAACAAAGTCACAATTTTCAACTCAAACAAGCTAAAGAGAGCAGAGGTTGTAGAATGGAGAACTGAATCTATTAAACCAAAACGCCAAATTCTATGTATTAATCGACCATTTTTTGGAACCTAATTCAGAGAGCTTATCCTACAGGCCAACAAAATCAGAAGTATCTAACATGGATAAGCTCAGACAATGAGATTAAACTTACAATCCGAAAAAAACACAAGACCTAGACACAAGTAACATTATTTCAAAATAATGAAGAATACACTTAGTCTAACAATAAATTATCACACAAATACATAACCAGAATGAAAATGGAAACAATTCAAACTCTTTCATGTACCGGCATCAATCCTATTTTCTGGGTTTCACGCTAAGGACAGAGAATCATTAGAATGCTAATTTAACACAAGATATACGAGAACGATATGAACCTGTCAAATTCTCGATTAAGCTTGTGTTCAGATGTGATACAAGCACGGAGATCAAGCAACGAGCTCCGTATCTACTGAATGGAACAATCGACCATTAAATTCGGAACCACGAACAGAACTTCAGAAAACGGCAATTGATGGACGATAATCAAATCGAACTTCACTCCACTCCATCAGATTCCATAAGGGGAAATCAAAATCAGTAGCTAGAGTGTGCGGGGTGAGAGATTTTGGTTTGGTGTATTGGTGAAGAAGATCGATGGAGAGAGGAATACAGAAAAGGGAGATGAAGAAGAAGAAAATCGTTGGTCTGTTATCTCTGTCCAAGAAGACAATCACTGGGGATCTCTCTAGTGCTATGCGCTCCTCTCCGTATATAGCGTTAGGCGTATCTTGTCTGCTGAAGGAAATCAAAACCAGGGGGTGTTTGAGAAGAAGACGAGATGCAGGGGCCGAGGGTGTGTAGAAAAACTGCGGCCCCTCTCTTCCTCTATTATATCAGGCGTTATCTTTGTGAGTACAAGTCTAGGTTAGGATTTTGGTGGGGAAATGGGTTTGGATGTTGGGTTGGGTCGGATCGACCCGATTTGGCATGGGTAGGAAGAAAATTTTGGGCTCTTAAAATGGTTTGGCTCAATTCAAGTTAAAATTAGCTTTTTTGTTTTCTTTAATTAATTGAAGACTGTTATGAATAATTTTACAACATTGGATGCTACATTGGATACTACATGGGATGCCCATGTTGTGAATAATTGAAAGATTAAATCTCTTATTTTATGTCAATCTTCTTTGCTTTTTATGCCTATAAAAGGCCATGTAATTGCAATGGAAAAATACACCAAAGTGAAAGAACAAAACTCTTCTCCCTTCTTTCTATCTCTTCTTATTTACATTTTACTGCATTGCTTTTATTTTACAACACGTTATCAGCACGAAGCTCTAATTTTATTCTTAACTCCTGTTAAGTTGAGCCATATTTGATTAAGGTATGTATCATTATAATAATTTTTTTTATCGCAGTACATATCATATGTTTAACTCTTACAACCCAAATTTTTCTTTGCAATATTTGATAATTTACATAATTCATGTTGTTGTTCTCTTTTTTTTTCTCGTCTGTTTCACATTTTTGTTTATCATGTATGCATATGTACGTTGTGTATACATTATATATTCACTACAACTAATAACATGTTCAAAGTTGAGTATTTATTTTAGTACTTCACTTATTTGTTGTCAACATTACTTTGATATTTAAATTTCTAATTAAATTCATGCACATTACTAATAATTGCATTTCCATTTGTTTAAATATTCTAACAGTGAGAAATGAACTGATAAGTAATAATTTTATAGTTTAATTGCTTTATATTTATTGGGACATAAATAATGTTACTCACGTTCAATTCTATTAACACATATATATCAATAATATAAAGTGAAAAGCTTCTACTTTATGATAAAAAAATAAAATAAAAAAAAATAGTAGATTGTTAACATGATATAGTTCTATTTTTATTTCTTTTATCTAAATCGTTTTGTTATCATTAATTATTTAATTATTTCTCTAACTTATTCATCTTTTATGATAGTTTTCACTATGTCAAACTTATCAAAACTTGAATTTGTTGCACTTGACATCACCGGGAGGAACTATTTATCATGGGTTCTTGATGTTGAAATTCACCTTGACGCTAAAGGTCTTGGAAATACTATTATACAAGGAAATGAAGCATCAAATCAGGATAAAGCGAAGGCCATGATTTTTCTTCGTCATCATCTACATGAAGGGTTAAAAACTGAATATTTAACTGTAAAAGATCCACTTGAAATATGGATTAGTTTAAAGGATCGATATGACCACCTAAAACTTACGGTATTACCGAAAGCTCGGTATGAGTGGATACATTTAAGGTTGCAAGACTTTAAAACCGTAAGTGAGTATAATTCTGCTATCTTTAAAGTAAGTTCTCTATTAAAATTATGTGGAGACACTATCACAGATGAGGACTTATTGGAAAAAACATTTTCTACTTTTCACGCTTCAAATGTGGTGCTACAACAACAATACCGTGAAAAAGGTTTTAAGAAATATTCTGAGTTAATCACATGCCTACTCGTGGCTGAGCAAAATAATACTCTGTTAATGAAAAATCATGAAGCTCGTCCCACTGGGTCAGCTCCATTTCCGGAAGTGAATGCTGTAGCAACATATGATAAGTTTGAAAGAAAACAAAATAATTACCGTGGTCGTGGATATGGTCGTAAACGTGGACGTGGCAGGGGGCGAAATAATTATCGTCATTATGGTGGAAATAAATTGGAGAACAATAAGGGTTCTCAAATTAATCATTCAAAAGGTAAAGCTAGTATGTGTCACCGATGTGGTATGAGAGGTCATTGGGCACGCATTTGTCGTACGCCAGAGCATTTTGTTAAACTTTATCAAGCCTCTCTCAAGAAAAGGGAAAATAATGTGGAGGCACACTTGACCTTTCAAAATAATGATGATGAAGCAGGTCCCTCAAATAAATATGATTCTAAGGCACATCTTGCATATAAAGATGATGATTTTGAAGGCCTAACAAATATTACTCATTTAGAAGTTGGAGACTTCTTCGAGGATATTGACTGAAGAACTAATCATCTTACTTGGGAATGAAGCTATAAAAGTTGTTATTTTTATGTTTGCAACTAGTTTATTTTTCTTGAGTGTATTTTCCTAATGCATCATGTGTTGCTAGTTTTCTACATTCCTAATGTATTTCTTAATGTTTTTTTTTGGCTTGACTTTCATATTTCTTATAATGTATTATTTGTCCTTTCTTTTTTTATGAAGAATATGAGCATTCCCCAGTCTTCAGTTGGACTCAAGATTAATAAAGATGATATATGTCTTCTGGATAGTGCTACAACACACACTATTATAAAAGATAAGAGATATTTCTCTTATTTGGTAATGAAAGAAGCGGATGTTAATACAATATCCGGTAGTACAAGATTAATTGAAGGTTCTGGAAGAGCCAATTTATTACTACCGGGAGGAACAAATTTGGCTATTGATGAAGCACTATATTGTAGTAAATCTCAAAGAAACTTATTAAGTTTCAAAGATATTCGCCAAAATGGCTATCATATTGAGACTACCAATAATGAAAAGATTGAATATCTTTATATTACTACAATAATGTCCAGTAAGAAATATGTGCTTGAAATGTTACCTGCTCTTTCCTCCGGCTTGTACTATACAAGTATTAGCAGGATTGAAACACATGCCGTAGTAAATGAGAAGTTTACTAATCAAGATAATTTTATTATTTGGCATGACCGATTGGGCCATCCTGGTTCTAATATGATGCGTAAAATAATTGAGAATTCACATGGACATGCAATGAAGAATCAAAAGATTCTTCAATTTAAGGAATTCTCTTGTGCTGCATGTTCTCAAGGAAAATTAATTATTAGACCATCAACTATTAAAGTTAAGATGGAATCCCCCGCATTTCTGGAACGTATACAGGGTGATATATGTGGGCCCATTCACCCTCCATGTGGACCATTCAAATATTATATGGTTTTGGTAGATGCATCTACAAGATGGTCACATGTGTGTTTACTATCAACTCGCAATATGGCATTTGCGAGATTGTTGGCTCAAATAATAAAGTTAAGAGCACAATTTCCAGATTATGCAATTAAGACAATTCGTCTTGACAATGTTGGTGAGTTTACATCCCAAGCCTTTAATGATTATTGTATTTCAACTGAGATAACAATTGAGCATCCGGTTGCTCATGTTCATACACAAAATGGTCTAGCAGAATCATTGATCAAACGCCTCCAATTAATTGCTAGACCAATGCTTATGAGAACAAAACTTCCCATTTCAGTATGGGGTCATGCTATTTTGCACGCAGCAACACTTGTGCGGATAAGGCCCACAAGTTATCATAAAGTCTCCCAATTGTAGTTGGCTTTTGGTCACGAGCCAAATATTTCCCATCTTAGGATCTTTGGTTGTGCGACATATGTTCCAATTGCTCCACCACAGCGCACAAAGATGGGTCCCCAAAGAAGGTTGGGGATATATGTTGGATATGAATCTCCTTCTATTATAAAATATCTAGAGCCAATGATTGGAGATTTATTTACGGTAAGATTTTCTGATTGCCATTTTGATGAATCATTATATCCAACATTAGGGGGAGAAAATAAGCAGCTGAAAATGAAGATAGATTGGAATGCATTATCACTGTCTCATTTAGATCCTCGAACAAATCAATGTGAACAAGAGGTTCAAAAGATTATTCATTTGCAAAATATTGCAAATCAATTGCCGGATGCATTCACTAACCTACCAAGGGTGACTAACTCACATATTCCAGTTGCTAATGCTCCAATTCGAGTTGATATCCCGGAAGGACAATTAATTAAAGCAAATGAGCCTAAGCCTTGCTTGAAACGTGGTAGACCAATCGGTTCTAAAGACAAAAATCCTCGAAGAAGAAAAGGAGCAAGTGATCAAAGTAAATATAACACAGAGGTAGTGGCTCAAGAAGAGCCCCAAGATGTAACAAATGATAAGACCTTGGGGGAGGTCCAGGTACCTGAAAATAATAAAAATGAAGAGATATCAATAAGTTACGTCTCAACCGGGAAAAGAAGGAACCGAAATAATATTGTTATCGATAACATTTTTGCTTATAATGTTGCTATTGAAATAATGCAACAAGATGAGGATCTTGAACCAAAATCTGTCAATGAATGTAGACAGAGAAATGATTGGCCAAAATGGAAAGACGCTATCCAGGCAGAGTTAACTTCACTTGGAAAACGTGAAGTCTTCGGACCCATAGTTCGAACGCCTGAAGGCATAAAGCCAGTAGGGCATAAATGGGTTTTTGTGCGAAAACGAAATGATAAAAATGAAGTCGTTAGATATAAAGCACGACTTGTGGCACAAGGGTTTTCCCAAAGGCCTGGAATTGATTATATGGAGACATATTCTCCTGTAGTGGATGCTATCACCTTCAGGTATCTCATAAATATGGCAGTGCAAGAAAAACTTGATATGCATCTAATGGATGTTGTTACATCCTATTTGTATGGATCATTAGACAGCGAAATTTTTATGAAAGTACCTGAGGGATTTAAAGTGCCAGAAGCATATAAAGGTTTTCAAGAAACTTGTTCAATAAAGCTTCAGAAATCTTTGTACGAATTGAAACAATCAGGTCGTATGTGGTACAATCGTCCGAGTGAATACTTGTTGAAAGAAGGGTACAAGAATGATCCAATTTGTCCCTGTGTCTTTATAAAAAGGTCTGGATCCGAATTTGTTATAATCGCCGTATATGTTGATGATTTAAATATCATTGGAACTCCTGGGAGCTTCCAAAAACAGTAGACTGTTTGAAGAAAGAATTTGAAATGAAAGATCTTGGAAAGACAAAATTTTGTCTTGGTCTACAAATTGAGTATATGAAAGATGGAATATTTGTCCATCAATCAACATACACCGAAAAGATTTTAAAGCGATTCTATATGGATAAAGCACATCCATTGAGTACCCCGATGGTTGTAAGATCACTTGATATAAAGAAAGATCCATTCCGACCTCATGAAAATGAAGAAGAGCTTCTTGGTGCCGAAGTACCATATCTTAGTGCAATTGGGGCATTAATGTATCTTGCTAATAATTCCCGACCAGATATAGCTTTCTCGGTAAGCTTATTGGCAAGATTTAGTACTTCGCCAACACAAAGACACTGGAATGGTATTAAACATATATTTAGATACCTCAAAGGGACCATTGATATGGGTTTATTTTATTCAAATGAATCCAAGCCATCATTGATTGGTTATGCAGATGCAGGATATTTGTCTGATCCACACAAAGGTCGATCTCAGACAGGCTATTTATTTACAAGTGGAGGTACAACCATATCATGGCGTTCGACAAAACAAACTATGGTTGCTACTTCTTCAAATCATGCAGAGATAATAGTCATTCATGAAGCAAGTCGAGAATGCGTTTGGTTAAGATCTATAACTCAACACATTCAGCAAACATGTGGTCTTTCTTCGAAAGAGAATATTCCAACAATATTGTATGAAGACAATGCTGTATGCATAGCTCAATTGAAAGGAGGATATATCAAAGGAGATCGAACAAAACACATTTCACCAAAATTCTTTTTCACTCATGATCTTCAGAAGAGTGGTGAAATAGATGTACAACAAGTTCGTTCAAGTGATAATTTGGCTGATCTGTTCACTAAGGCATTACCAACCTCAATATTTGAAAAGTTGATATATAAGATTGGAATGCGTCGTCTTCGAAACATTAAGTGATTTTTCATCAGGGGGAGTAAGTACATGCTGCACTCTTTTCCTTAACCAAGGTTTTGTCCCACTGGGTTTTCCTTAGTAAGGTTTTTAATGAGGCAGCAAGCAATGTATATTATAAATAACTATGTACATCCCAATTTTTTTTGTAAATTCTTAGTGAGACACATTATGTTACATGGACATCCAAGGGGGAGTGTTATGAATAATTTTACAACATTGGATGCTACATTGGATACTACATTGGATGCCCATGTTGTGAATAATTGAAAGATTAAATCTCTTATTTTATGTCAATCTTCTTTGCTTTTTATGCCTATAAAAGGCCATGTAATTGCAATGGAAAAATACACCAAAGTGAAAGAACAAAACTCTTATCCCTTCTTTCTATCTCTTCTTATTTACATTTTACTGCATTGCTTTTATTTTACAACAAAGACCTAAATTAAACTCCTAAATTTATTCAAATTATAAAATTAAGCTAATTATCTATGTAAAAATAACCATTTTTTAATTTTTTTAACTAATAACACAATTAATTCAATGTAATTAATTCCTAAATGCAAACTTAACCTAAAATGGCACGAAATTAAAATGTGACACATTTTATGATTTTTTCTATGATTTTAAAAATATAAAAAAATGCATGAAATGCAACTAAATAAAGAAAAACACCTAAAAATAAATTAAAATTTTTTTGGTCTATTTTTAGGAGTTATTTTCATGTAGGGCAAAAATCACGTGGTCACAGCTGCCCCTCTTTGCTCGGAAACACGAAGAATTTTAGTGCAAAGATAAAGTGAGCGGATACGAACAATTTTTGCCCGTTTGAATACTCCGTGGAAAGCATTTTTGAAAGATTTGACTGCACCCTGCTTCCGAGGTTGCCTACATATCCTTGGCTATAAAGTAATTAGGTCAGTATAGTTCAGAAATGAGTGAGATGATGGGGTACCGAGGTAGAGAGCCGGTCGAAGTGCCGTTTCGCCGAGGTTCCGATCCGTGTTCCTGCTATTACATCAAAAATCAAAACATGAAAAAGATTAGCTAAGCCTGTGAACTATGAGTTCAAGATTCCTATCTATAAGTCTTCTGAAACTTGATCTTGAGTCTTGAATGGTTCTTCACGCACACTTTGGATTTGAACCTTGACACTTGCTAGTTGCGAGCATTATGGACATACAATATAAACTTCACTAGGACTTATGAATCATACATACTTTCTTAGAATAACTTTGTATGGAAAGAACATGGACAACCTTAGTTGCTGGGAGTAGATTCATTATGAAATAGCATATCCATTTCACATTAGATCATACCAAAAGAAAGAAGGAAATGTCTTTAACATACATGAGCCGATTATCGTAACAATCATCTAACCTAGATGATAGAAAAGTGCTCTATACTGCGATATGGTGTCTTGTTGAAACTTACGGACCAAAATCTCCAGATATATCATTTCTTTCGTGTCCTTTGTTAAGGAAAAGGAGTCGAATCCGTTATGTAATGAACGGTAACTTGATAATTTCTCACTGACAAATCCAAGTAAAACAAATCAACACGTTTTGAATTTCTCATTGACAAATCCGTCAGCAAAACAAAACAATTTCGTTGAAGCTGCAGCTTTGCTAAAAGAATCATGGATAATTTTCCAACATTTTCATTACATGTCGAATTAGCTGGGAAATTGGAATTGGAATTGTACTCTTCAGTTCCTAACTCCAAGGCCTTGAAAATATTAAAAGGGAAATGGCTTGTTAGGTTTCCACCTATTAAAAAGGACTATGCGTCATAAATTATTACTAAAAAAAAATCATATGATTTGTGTAGTGGCTTGCTGCCATGTTACGTTACTACACTTTAACCTTATCCCAAAATTATCTACTTAATAGTTAATCGGTAATGATTTATTACCTGGTAATTAATTAATTACTCACAAAATTGAAAATTATTCTCACTTACTTAAAATATTATTCACTTTTAACACACCTTATTATTATGGTCATGTGGTATATTGTATGGTACTAGTCCATATATACCGAGTATTTTAGCTTAAACCATATTTTATCCCAAAATGCGAAATTTCAACAAAAATTTATTTTCATTGACTTACTCCCCCTTCACCTTCATGAATTTACTAATCGCTTGTGAAATTTCATAATCTTCATAATCCCGAATAATCTTTTTCTTGATGTCAATTACCTTACGACAAATTCAACGTACATTACTACAGGGTGCAACATTATCGTAACTTATTACTGCGAAGCGTAACATCACTGTAATATATTACTGTAGAGAGTAATACCATCATCGTAATATAATACTGCGGGACATAATATTGACGTAAACTTGTGGGGCGTAACATCATTCCCCCTTTTGAAATATTCGTCCTCGAATGTTGACTGATGCTCTTATCATTTTCGTAACTTATTTCTTTTGAATACTCTAGAACTTCTCATGCCATCCAGGTGACTATCCCGTGAATGAGTCCAAAGTCAAGGGCATTCCCCCGTTAAGTCTCCTTTTCACACCATAACTTGTAGTTAGAATCCTTCCAATTTCGTAATTGTTACTACCTTTCATCATGCAGCATGTACAATTTGACCTTGTAAGTGTGCCCAATCTCTAGGATTCATATAGAGCTTGATAATATATCCTTTTGGGCATATATGAGTATACTGAAGTTCTTCGCTCGATACTTTATTGAATTCACGAATATTGCTATATCTCATCTTATAGGTTCGTTTAGCCGTCCGTATGAATTTACTACCGTAACTCTTACTTTAATTTCTCGTTGATGAGGTCTCCTACCAAATCCCAGCTTACTCTCGTTGCTTATTCCATATGCATAAATTTAAGTTCTTTAATGCTTCCCCATTACTGCTCATCTTTAGAATGACGGCCTAATCTCATCCCATACTTTGTGACTTTTGTCCATCCATTGTTGATTCACCTCAATATTGGCTACAATATACCACTGATAACTTGAAACTTCTCATGTAATACTTTTTCCCTAGGGTTTACGTTACATCAAGAAATATTCGAAGTGATTCCCATAATCGTATTTCATAGTGTCTCAATGTGATTCACCTTATGGGTGTATCCTAATTTTGTGCCGCCAGCGAAATCTTTTTTTTTTCCTTCTTTTTTTTTCTAAATCATTATTCAAACGAAGGCCAAAACTCCATCCTCTATCTATCACAATTATACCCTCATTTTATTACCCTGTCAGCATTTCATTCCCTCTAAATGATATTAATCTTAGACTCATTTGAGTTCGTTAGGCTATAGTGAGCTTTGTATAACATAGAGAAACTATCTGCTCTTTTTGTTTTCATGGGCTAAATCCTAAAGACTTATCCATTCTCGTCACCTTTCACTTGCCTTTTCTCATCTTTGATCATGTTTCCTTAAAACTATGTCGCGCTACCATACTTTAGCTTGCGACGTATACATATCTATTTATACTACCTGCAACTTCCCTTCAGCTTGCTTGCACCATAGATTTCCTTATGTTATTCTGGAACGTAAAGCGAGACATCACATCGTCTCTAACTTTTCTCAGTTCTCTTAACTAGATCTCTCAGTACTTAGAGACCATAGGCTGGAAGACATGTCGTCGACGATGCTGCTATCATTTTCGGTTATTGGGTCCCGGTGCTTATAGCCTTCTATCCGAAGTACGGATTATTCACGATCTTCTTCCTTTGAGCATCTCGTACGTTGTTCACCTTTACCTTACTTACCTTAAAATATGTCATATCTTCTATCTCTTTCCTGACATCCCTTCCACCTAGATGTAATTCACATCCATAACTTGAAGCTCTATTATAATACTCGTACCTCTAGTACATACATAATCCAGTGAGAGCTTCGTACTGACTTCTTATGAGGCTAGTACTTCTTCTAACTGGCTTCCATATATAGCCATTATAGATTATGGCTGTTGTGTTATTTCTCTTGAATATCTAATATTAAGAGTCATTTTGTCATATTCTTAAGCACAACTTCTATAATTTTTCTAGGTCCAATAATCAGACTCTTGATTTACTTGGGTAATGTAATTCTTTAGTTTCCTCTGATCAGCCTTTATATAGGTTTACGCTATCTTCCTATCTGTGGCTCATGGTATCAATTATTACCCAGCCTTTCATCGGCGTTATGGAATATCCATGATACAATCTTCTAACAATTCAATCCTTTGTTTATGCACTGGGCTCAATTCTTTCTTTTAACTTATACTGGAGTCTTCTATGGTTGTATGATTGTCAACAGATATTCTGCCTGGATAATGCTCCAAAATCTTGAGTGTATCCATAACGTACTAACTTTGGATCATTGACTGAATAATTTCTTTCGTTCCATCTCATCTTTCTTTCAACGTAAGCTATTACTTTTCTTGGTGTTTCAGCCCCCTTGTTGCATTCATACTTAGCTTATCTTAGTGCCCACACTTGTCAGAGCTTTCATACAACTCACTGGTCTCAAATATTACTTTTAATTCTTATTCCACATTCATTAACTACGGTAGGTGCCACTTTCCTTTGAAATGCTTACAATGTTGTTGCGAGATTGTTGTTACACGATCATTTCCTCTTTAGGTCGTTGTGCTTAGGCTGAAGCCTTCATTCTTATTTCCTTAGCTAGTCTTTCGTTGTAGTACTTAGGGAGAAACCTTGATCTCGTAAAGCTATGAGCGTATTATGGACCTTTTTGATGTCCTTACTTGCCTATAATCATCCGTAGTTGCTTACTTCCATGCCCTTGTGCTTGTATGGTTGCTTTTGAACTAATATTTTGACTGCCTTCCCATTGGCACTTTCTTTTATCTCTATAACACTCATACGATACCTTTAACTAACTCGACTCTTGCTTGAATATATCTCAAGTATTATAATAATATTCTCCGAGGCTGAACTCTCCATGTTGGGTTCTACTATGTTTATCTTACACAATCTAATGACTCGTTTGTAACCTCCTATCATAACTGAGGTCTTCCTGACCAATTACTAACTATTTATTGGCCCATTCTCATATCAATAATCCTCGTAATCTTTCATGGGTTATTTACTTTATTTTAACTTACATCTCCGGCTGGCTCCTTATTTATTAATAACAGATCGAGTAGGAACCTTTACTTCCACTCTTTGACATCGTGCTTGCACAATATTCTTGAATCGTAGCGTGTCTGTAAGATTTGGATAAGCGCCATCTCATTCATCTTCATTTATCGCATTCTTCCTTTACCATTTCATAGTCGCTAGTATCACTTAATTCTGACTTAATGTCATATCACTCCATATTTTTCCTTTTGGGGTGTACTAAAAGTTGAAGCCGCGAGGATCTACCTATAGATGTTTTACCTCTTCATCTTTGGCGTCGTTTCTCAACATCAATGATCCTTACTACCTTACTCGACGTCAATCTTTATGGTTTTGTTTTTCTTTGGGTCTCCAGCAATGAGAAGACCAGTATTTTCGTAGTAAGCCTACCACAAAATCCATAGTAATGCACTCCCACTCCAATCTGGTATCTCCAATCTCTGAGTCAACCCACCCGGTATCCGATTCTCATACTTCACTTGTTGATAATTCAAACATCAAGAGACATAACCAACAATATCTTTCTTCATTCTTTGCCACCAATTGTGTTGTTACAAGTCACCATACATATTTGTGACACTTAGGTGAATTAAATAATACGAACTATGAGCTTCCTTAAGGTTCAACTATCTCGACCCATCAATATTTGGAACACAAATACGACCCTGAAGTCGCATAACACCATCATCTCCTATCACAACCTTCCTTGGCTCTGCCCCGCTTGACCATGTCCTTCAACACCAACAAGTAGGGATCACACACCTAGCGAGCCTTTGTACGTTCCAACAATGATGATTATTTCGCAACATAAGCGAGAACACAACTAGGCTCCAAAACATCCAATATCATTAACCGATTAGCCAAAGCATGAACATCTATATCTAGTGTCTTCTCTATTACCGGTAAATATGCCAAACTTCCCATGCCCTTTGCCTTTATACTCTATGCATCAACCACCACATTGGCCTTCCCCGGATGATATAGTATGGTGATATCATAGTCTTTCAGCAACTCTAACCATATTTGCTATCGCAAATTAAGGTCATTCTGCTTCCACCTCACATGGAAGGCCATACAAATAGTGCCTCCATATTTTAATTCGTGAACACTGGCCGCCAACCTTAAATCATGCATCGGGTAATTCTTCTTAAAAACTTTCAACTGATAAGACACCTTACCGTCCTGCATCAACACGAGGGGACGCCTTTTTTTTTTACAAATAGAATTGGGGAACACCAAGGCCAAACACTAGGTCTGATAAAACCTTGTCAAGTAACTCCTAAAGTGGTTCATTTATTTCCTTCAATTCCACTATTGCCATGCAATGTGATGGAATAGATATGGGCTAAGTTCATGGCACCAAGTCAATAGCATTTCAATATCCATATCGAATGGCATGCTTGGTAGGTCTGTCGAAAACCTATTTGGAAACTCTCTCACTATTGGAATTAACTCAATGGTAGGAGTATCAGCACTAATATCACTCACACAAGCTAAGTATTCCAAAAAAACCCTTCTTAACCATCTATGTGCCTTTAGAATACACCACCCTACTAGTAACATAACTCAATGAATCTCTCTCCCCCAATCTCGACAACCCCAATATGGCCAACGTCATGGTATTAGCATGACAATCCTGGATAGCATGATATGGTGACAATCAATTCATGCTCAATATCATATCAAAGTCCACCATACTAAGTAACAGAAGGGCTACCCTAGTCTCAAAATCTCCGATGGAGACCATACATGAACTACAGACATGGTCTGCCACATTGGAATCCCCATCATGAGTATACACATAAATAGAGCACTCAAAGAATTGCGAGACATATAAAATATAAAGGAAAATATAATGAAACATACAAATATGTAGAGCCTGGATCAAATAAAATAGGTGCATCTTTATAGCAAATCAAAATAATACCTAGGATGAGTACATCAGACGACTCGACCTCAGGTCTAGTTGGGAATGGATATAAATGAGGTTGATCCCCACAAGTCTAACCTCCACCTCTTTGATGGCCTCTCCATAGCTAGCCTCCACATCTAATGACCTGACCACCACCCCAAGCTTCCTGACACCCGCCTCTTGCTTGCTGAGCGAGTGGTGAAGCAATTATTGTAGGAATCATGGCATGAGTACCCAGTTGTGGCACACTTTTCTAAAGTCTAGGACATTACCCCTTGATATGACATGTAACTTCACAGTTAAATCACTCTTTCTGCTAACATGACTGCTGAATCTGGGACTAACTCTGACAGTCTTGATAACCACTATGATAGCTCTGAATTGGTGGTGCACTAATAGGAGCTGAAGGTGCACTGTAGGCTAGCTTCTAAATATGAGAACTATAATAACCATGACTACTTGAATCACCATATGATGCCTGAAGCGGTGAACAAAACGGCCTGATCGAATGGCCTATAATGAGGTACCACTGAAACCACCAAAATAACAAGGCCTTTTCTCAGATGCCGCCTCTCTACCCTGACCACGGATCCTATCTATCCTCCTAGCAATCTCCATAACTCGGGTGTAGGAAATATCATCCTCTGACTCTCTAAACATTTGTAGCCTAATACCATAAGTAAGACTATCTATAAATCTATGTACCCTCTACCTCTTAGTAGAAATCAACATAACTAAATGGTAGGATAAATGCATGAATCTGGTCTCGTACTATGTAAAGGTCATGCTACCCTGTTAGAGGCGCTCAAAATGCATGGTTGTGGAAGTTCTCTCTCTAATTGAAGGGGATGACTTCTCCAATAATAACTGTGAGAATTGATCCTAAGTAAGTTGCAGTGAACATGTTGCTCTGCCTCGAACATGCTTCTGCCACCGTATCTTGGCAGAAACATCCATCCAAAACACTACAAAGTCGACTCCATTGGACGCCACTATACCCATTTTGTGCAATACCTCATGGGAACCGTCCGAGAAATCATGGGGGTCCTTATATGGTGTACCACTAAAGCGAATAGGAAATACCTTTGTGAACTTGTCCAACCTCTTCAGCCCCTTGGACGACATCGCTGGTCCCTCATGTGACTATGTAGCAATAACAGGTTGAACTGCTCCAACTAGTAGAATCGCTGGAGATTGATACCCTCGAACCATTTTCTCTACAGTGTGGGTCACGGGAGTCTGGGCTCCGCCCCTAGCCTAAGAGACGGTTGATGCCATAGGTAACACACCGGCCTGGGCCACACTCTCTATAAGGTCAACCAGATGGACTAGAGTGTCCTGAAGTACTAGGTGGAAATGAACCCCTCTAGGACCTGAACTGGTCCAACTAGCGCAGTTCGAACATGAATCCCATCCTCCTTCTCGATCTGAGGCTTTTCAATAGGTGTTGATGTGCATGCTCTAGGCTGAGCCCCGTCTCTGGCCCTTCCTCAACCCCTACTCCTAGTAGTGGCTGCAACCTGGGGCTCATCGGATCAACAATGGATACCATGCGTGTCCTCGCTATCTATGAAAAAAGATGAATATAATGATTCAAACTCGATGATAGAATAAAATCATACGATAAAGAAAGAAAGAAGGTAACATTTATAAAGCCCTATAGAGTTTAGAAGATAAGTATAGACGTCTCTGTACTGATCATACAGTCTCTTCTAAGCTGCTAATGACTCGTGAGACCAGGGCAATCTAGTGCTATGATCTTAAGTTGTCGCGACCCGAACTCCCAACCATAGGGCCATGATGGGGCCTAATGTTCACTTTCTAGGAAAGCCAATATTAGCTAAAGAATTAACAAATTTTAACAATTGGAAAGTAAAATTAATAATTAATGACTGAAATATATGTAAAATGCGCATAATGAATCCATAAATAATGCAGTCTAAACAAATCCTAGAAATTCGGAGTCACAAGAGCATGGGCAACAAGAATACTGCAAACATAGTATAAAATGAAATACAACTATTCGAAAAAGTTAAATAGTAAATAAAATAGAAGGGGTCTTCAGGGTCGTGCAACTCTACCTCAAGTCTCCGGGAAAGATCTAGTCTGATCAATCTCCTCTATGCGCCGCTAGGACCAACACCGAGATCCACACAAGAAGTGCAGAAGTATCGTATGAGTACATTTGGCCCAATGTACTATATAAGTATCGAGCCTAGCATTGACAAGGTAGTGACGAGGCTTAATACCATCATATAAACTCGCTCACTGCCTCAAATCATCAAAATAATATATAATAACAAGAATGGATTGTTAAGATTCAAGATTTCAACTTAAAACTCATTTTTTACAATCTTTCACATAATGCGTCGAAACGCGCTCGGATCACCCCAGACACCAACCAAACGTGCGTACAAGTAAAAGAATATCAAAATGAACCTACCAAAATCGTTAAAATACTAATTCATGGACGTTGCCAAAAACATTGACTACTGACAACTCAAACCTCATTTTAAGTCAAAAATTACTTTTTCGTAAAAACTTTCTGAAAAGGATACGGACCACGCACGAGAGGCTTTTAACATCAAATGAAACTATAAAAGATCTCGAAATACAAAAATAAAGGCTAGTACTCAAAACTTATCGGGTCGTCACGTATTAACATCCTACTAATGTAAAAATAAGATCTTTAGCCTACTTGGGCGTAGTTATCATATAATACAACCAAAAAGCCCAAAAAAAAAAAATGCGAGTAAATTAATATTAAAACATAAACAAGTATGCCCAACATCAATGTCCAAAGAAGTGAAATCATCTCATCAAAAAAATGGGACTAGATATACTTTTATTTATTAGTTTAAATGTATTCTCAATACGACCCCTTAAATGCGGACCCGATCATTTTAATAGTCAAGCAGAAGTACGAGGAAGCTTGTTTTGTGATAGAACTCAGAACCTATGTCTATTTTTATACGATAGTGAATCAATTTTATGACGATCATTTAAATTAATTTAATTAAGCGCTAGAGATTGTACAATTATTTTATCGACTTAATTACATATTTGATAACTGCAAATAACTATAAGTGGGTCCCAACTGCATGTTAAATTACTTATAGCATAATAAAATTACATACTTACAAATACATGTTCAAATTGCTTGTTCAACGACAAATTTGAAGTTTTTATTCATAAATACATAAATAAAAATGAAAAAAAAAGAGTTTGTCTCTTTTAAATTTTAAGTTACATTGGGGCGGGGAATGGAAAGAGATTTTTACACTGTTGGTCATTAACCAAGATTTATTTAAATAAATGGCATTAATTTTAGGTTATTCCAGAAATAGCAAATTTATTAACAATTATAGCATGCTTCATTTTTGTTTACGTACAAGCAACTTTTAGAAAATAATTAATGACCCTTAAATTTAGGAACCCGTTTCAACCCTAAATTTATTTGTTCTCATTCTCTCTCAAATAGTTATCCTTAATACCATATTCCTTTCTCCATGAGCGAGAAAATAGGAACGACTTCTATGAGAACGAGTGAAGAGTAATTATTGGAATGAGAGATTTTGACATATCATTCTCACAATATTCATATTTATTAACATAAATAAATAAGTTCTATACTCAAAAATCATTTTTTTCAAACTATATATTTTATATTATATACCAACAATATTTTCTAAGAAATATACACAGATTCATATACATTATACCATTATATTGTCATTTATATAATTATATATTGCTAATCAAGTATGAAATATACCAGAATTATTTTGTAAATATTCCAACAATATCAAGTGCCACTTTAATCCAATATGTATTTTTTATGTATATAATTTGTGTATTTTAATGTCTGGTGTCAATTTATTTAAGATGTATTTTAGAGTATATTTTTATATATTATATATGTCAAGTGCTTAATCCAAGATGTATTTTTATGTATACATATATCATCTCTAATATAAGATGTATTGTTATCTATATTTTATATGTTAGATGCAATCTTATGAAAGAAATATTTTTTATATATACTTTTGGTATATTTATATATCTTAATTCAAGATGTATTTTTTATTTATAACTTTTGGTATATATTATTGTGAACTAATATCAAAATCAAGAGCTATATTTTTTTAAAAGAAAGAAATAGGACAAAGGAAAACTTTAGAAAGTCAATTAAGGAGAAAAGATACGAATGGAACAAATTTAGAAGGGAATAAAATGTAAAGAAAGAAAGTTGAAGAGAGGATAAAAAATGAGAAATAATAAATAAAGAGAACAAAAAAGCGTCAATTTTGGATAAAAGATTTCACTTTCATTTAATTTGCTTATTTTAAGGGATTAGTAATTGATATCCTATTTTAATAGAATTGTGTGCTATAAATATAAATATCTTTTTGCCACAATTGTAATAACAGAATTGATGCTAAACAGTTATAATATATTTTCTTAAACGTGATAGTTATGTAAAGTTCTCGAATGGAAAAGACGGTAAGAGTTTTACCCGAACTTATTGTATACGTAATAAACTTTCACCAATATTACTAAACTATAGAGTTTGGTGGTGATTTTGTTAAAAGTTGACGAGTGAACGATAGGATTTGGCAGGGGCCCAATCCACTGGAATCACATTTTCTGCAACAAGAGTCTTCTTAGAATCCAAAGTAGTCAACCTAATGGAAAATGGAGCAATTCCTTGTGCGGGTACTAACTCAATTTTCCAATTTGCTCCCCACGATTGTTTCATTGGAAGCCATTGATCTGAACCAGAGGTTCGAAGCTCTACTAAATCAAGATCTCCGTCTCCATTTTCAAACTCAATCACACAGCTAAAATAGCTAGGATTAGAGCCAGGGTCGATCTTGAATGTCACTGTTGTTTGTGGATAACTGCAAGCAACTCTGTAAATGATTTGATTATAACCACAACATGTTAAAATATATTTCAGTTAACATTTTACTATTTAAAGTGAATATGTTGAATTACAATGACTATATAAAAAATGATCTTTACAATAAATAATTATGTCAAGTGTAAATAACATAAATCCTTAAGTAAAAAAGTATGTAGTATACGATAGGCATATTACTCCAAAACTAAAATACAAATTGTTTGTGTACTACAATTGTATTTTGATGACATAGGATTTGATAATTTATATTATAGGGTTTTAGCCTAGACATGGTATGACTTGAAGATTTCCGAGGACATACCTTTGATAGGAATGTCTGGAGGTCAAGCATTAAGGTTATATGTTAGGGGTAGTAGAGTTTTTCTTACTTCATACCTGGGGTGAGGCGGGGTTGGATTAGGGTTGATCTTAGATGGCTTTCAGGTTATGTTGAGTCCACACTATCCTCGTTATTTATCTTAACCCCGGGCCTTGGATATTGGTTACTGTTATTGCATGTCATTTATGTTTTGGTTATTATGCTTCAGTTACTATTACAGTTTCTATTGGAGTTATTAATGAATTGTGGTTTCTTATTTTATTTTCGTCTTTCTGAGCATAGGGTCTATCAGAAACAACCTCTCTGCCATATCGGAGTAGGGTAAAGTCTTTGTATACATTGCCCTCCCCAGACCCTACTTTGTGGGATTTTACTGGGTAGTTGTTGTTGTTATTTTCAGCCTATAATACATTTACACCTGGAGAGGAAGAGAAGAAACAATTTATAAATATAAAATATATTTAAGAATGAAAGCTTAACCTTTTATATCCAATATTGATAATTCCAGCTCCACGAAATAAATCAGCTTGGCCAGGCTTAGCTAAGGCACCAAAAGCAGTTCCACTTAAATCAAAATGAAAAGGAGCACCGTCGCCGCAAGTGCCTGGGCACTCATCTGTTATTGTAACTGTAATTGGAACCTCAGAACAGTCGACATTCTCTTTGCATATTACCTACAAAAGAAAAAGAAAAAAAGAATTCTTTCACCTAAAAACTATGAGTGAATTGGTCGTTCTTTTTTCTTCCGTGCTGATACGAAGCATTATGGTTTTAATTAGGGGTGTACATGGACCGGGTTGGTTCGGTTTTATTAAAACCAAACCAAACTAACTATATCGGGTTGGATTGGTTCGGTTTTGTCGGGTTTTTGGATTTTTCGGATTTTTTTGTTATGCGAATATTATTTCAATCTTACTTTGTTAAACTTTTTATAAGTAAATATATATTTAGTAAAAATTGAAAAACTTGACAAACACATGATCTATTTAAATATTTTTAGGTACCATTTTGTTAATAACAACAACAACAACCCAGTATAATCCCACTTAGTGGGGTCGGTAGTATGTACGCAGACCTTACCCCTACCCTAGGGTAGACATTTTGTTAATAATGATAGTTATTTTTTTTTAGTTCTCTGACAATAATTTTTGTTAATATATACTTATAAGATTAAACGAATTTAATAATTAAACATAAAAATCAACATGATACCTAATTAATGATAACTTTTATTTAATTTTATATTATCAAAATACCACTTCAAATTTGATAAAGATATAAGAATTCAATAAATTTTGATATATGAACAAGGAAGAACAAAGAAATTGACGCATTTCAGTAACACTTGATAAGAAAGTGATCATATAACCCATTATTTAAGGTTAGTAAAAAATAGAGTACTTCATATTCTATTAAATATTACATTCCATAAGAGAATCCCAAATATTTCTAGAATTTTTGTAAAGAAAATTCTATATAAAGTCTTAAAAGTATAAATAAAAATTATATATTTATATATCGGTTTGGTTCGAATTTTTTTACTCAATACCAAACCTAGTCAGGTTTTTTAATGTTTTGGTTTGACTTTTCGGTTCGACTTGTACGCACCTAGTTTTAACTAATATACACGATATACATAATTTTTGCAGAATCCGTGTATTTAATTAACCTCATATTTTAGCATGTTGACTTTCATGTTATTCAGATAGGGAGTTTTTTTAGTATTTTTAAGTGATTTGATTGTGCAAAATTTGTGTAGACGTTAAACGAAAATGTGAATATTTTTTACA
The DNA here is from genome assembly GCA_032618575.1 of Nicotiana noctiflora. Taxonomy (NCBI): domain Eukaryota; kingdom Viridiplantae; phylum Streptophyta; class Magnoliopsida; order Solanales; family Solanaceae; genus Nicotiana; species Nicotiana noctiflora. The sequence continues at coordinate 10,066 of JASVEL010009616.1, read as the reverse complement.
AATTAGATATACCTGATAGCAAGCTCCACAACCTTTTCCTCCTTTAAAAAGATTGCTATTTCCAGCTGATACCATTGCAGAAAATGGAGGATTCCTTACATCGTTGCCATATCCACAGGCTCCACCATCTACATAAAGATTAGGTTATTCTTTATAAATAATCTTTTTTGGTAATTATGGTGAGCGATAACGTATTAAATATGGTCACTAAGAAGTTAAGGAAAAAAGAATTTTAATTAATCCTACAATCTAGATTGGGCTAGAATATATAATTATTATATCGACTATTCGATCAATCAATAATCAATTATACACGCGTTACTCTCAGTTCGTTGGAATTATATAAATTCTTTAAATTCATTTCACTTTATTTAAGTTCATCTTATTTAGAGGATCTATCATGCTTCAACGACTTTGCTGCCAAAGCGCTGGATATCGACCTAATTCTCTATGTGTTTGGAAACTTTAAAAGTAATGAGTACTAAAAGTAATTGTGTATTAAATAAGAAAATTTAAGCTAGAAATATTAAAGGAAGTTATAATAAATTCCATGATAAAATAAAAAAAATATTTTCTTCTTAAAATAGTAATTATATCACATAAATAGAGTCAAAAATGTACTATTATAGATCTATATGCAATGATGCACGTTATATTCATATATTCTTAATTATTTGCATGTATCTTCATGCATGGGTGTGCATATTACCACTGCCAGCTCCGGCGGGATCGCCGTACCACGTTGCGACGGCGGGTAAGAATGGATCTGTTTCAGCCATGGAAACGTTTACTAATTTAGAAGGCACACTAGTACAAGTTTTCAACGATAAACTAAAAATAGCAAGAATGGTAAATAGATAAAAGGAATATTGAGGAATAGAAGGGTACGACATCGTGCTTTTGTTCACAATAAAAAGCAATGTGGTTATTTACTTGATTTTGCACTAAAATAAGTAAAATATTGCTGGTTTTATATGCAACAGAACCTATGATGTTTACCCCATGTAACACCAACACAATCTCATTGAAATCAATCTAGGGTTTGTGAAATTTTCGTTGTAAATTCTTGGAATCATTCCATTTCTTTGAACATGTAATGAATCTTAGTATAAAATTAGTCTTCTAATTTAATTCAAGAACAGTTCAAATTGTCTTCATGCATGGTTTGTGGAATTCTCATTGTAAATTCTTAGAAGCATTGCATTAATTTGAACATGTAATGAATATATCTTAGTATAAAAGTAGTCTTCCAATTGAATTCATGAACAGTTCAAATAGTCTTCACTCTTCACGCACGAATTCAAAAAATTGCACATGGAAGGTTTTGCTAGTAAATTCGTAAATTAAAGCTCTTTAAGGTTAAGTTTCAAGCCCACTCCTTGACTTTCTAGTCTAGTAGATAAAAGATATGTCATGTGAATCAAATTTGGTAAAACCAAATCCTTGGTGAGTGTTGAATTATAAATTCTTATCTTGTCAACGAAAAAACACCTAAGTGTAAAACAGATGTGGTGTCCAAAACGACAGCGCTAATATAATGATCCGATTTGATTGTTTTGCTTTCTATATCATTGTTCCTCAACTTCTCGTACGTGCTTTTATTATTTTATAACTTACGGGAATGATTAGTTTGATTTTGGAAGGGTTCAGGTTGAACTTGAAACACTTGTTCCATAATAGTGGCCCGAGTTTGACTTGAGTTAACACTTTGAATAAACGACCTCGGAATCGGGATCTGAAGGTTCCAATAAATTCGTACGATGTTTTTGAATTTGGAAAAAAGTTCGGATCGAGTTTCGGGTGGACCAGGTGTGTTTCGACATTTATTGTTGAAAGTTGGCATGTTGAGAGTTTTTTAAGTTTGATTCGAAGTAGACATTGGTGTTGCCGATGTCCGTTTGGGATTTAAAGCCTTGGAATAGGTTCGTATTGTGATTTTTGACTTGTGCATACAATTTTGAATCATTTCGAGTTGCCTAAGTACAATCCATCACATTCGGAGTTGGTTGAATGAGTTTGAAGCTTATAAGTTAATTAATTTGGTTTTGAAGTGCGATTTTTGGTTATAATCTTACTTTATGTGTTCTAAGACTTTGAGTACATCTGTAGTATATTTTTGAAGTTGTTGCTACATTTGGACGAGGTCCGGATTGCCTTGGGTGATTATCGGACCGCCTGGAGCTTAGTTGAAGTTGGCTAAAATTGATGGTGTCACTACTAGAAATTCGGCTAAAACCGACTGTTACTGACCGATTGACTTTTGTCGGTCAAACAAATCGACCATTGTCAGTCAATTTTTCAAAATATTTTATTTTTAGTTTTTTTTTACGAAATCGGCCAACTTCGGTCGGTCTTTTTGGTACAAAATGCGGGAAACTATTTTAGAATCTCGCAAAATTTATTTTTGAGGAAACCAGACATTTTTTGTTTTTTATTAAAATAAATTAAACTTAATATTCAAAAAACTGATAGAAATTAGTCGGTTATTTCGGTAGGTAATTTTAAAAATCCAACTGATTTTCAGTCAGTAATTTTTTTTCATAACATTGACAGAAATTATCAATTATTTTCATGCAAAATTATAATTAAAAAGTATAAATAAAATATAAGAGTCTTAAATCAAAATGCAACGATGGTCTAGTGGTAAAATAGTATCTTTGCACAGTACAGACTCCTCTTCGATTTTTAAATGGTGTATTTTGAAATTACATAATTAAAAATACCAAGAGACTTGATTTGGTTTTTCGATAGATTTTTTCTTTTTTGGCATTTGTGGAATTTAATTGACCGACCGAAATCAGTCAAAAAATACCAGCCAATTCCGTCGGTTGGTTCTACCGACCATATGATTAACGACTACCATGAATTGGTCGATTTTCGATCGATTTTTATCAACTACTGACCAGCATCAACCTATTTTGGCAGACGGTTTTACCCCTTTTTATAGTGGTGTGTACTGGTGTGTTGCATGATCACAAAGGTTGCCCTGCAGTTGCGAAGAACGCTACAGATGAGTCTAGGATGTTATTCTTCGCGAACGCAAGGAGGTTCTCGCGAACGCGATGGAGGATCTGGTCCTTCTTTGCAAACGCGCAGACATCTTCCCGAATACGAAGAAGGTTGAGGCTGAGCCAGGAAGGAATGCTGTTATCCTTCGTGAACGCGGCTAGGGGACCGCAAACGTGATCAGCTGGGTATGTTTGTCATCAGGAATGTGACGTTCCCATCACGAATGCATAGAGAAAGGAGCTGGGTTGTGCCAGCCTTGCCTTTACGATTGCGAGGGACCTTCTGCGATTGCGAAGAAGGGTTCACTGGGCAGATTACTTTTTATTTTAGAGCTTAGCCCATTTCTCTCATAATTTCACTTTGTTTGGACGAATTTGAGGTCTCTTTTGAAAAGGATTTACACCAAACATCACAAGGTATGTGATTTTGTCACGACCCAGATTTTCCCCCAACATCGGGATCATGATGGCGCCTACTCGTGGTAGCTAGGCAAGCCACTACATGCAACATTATCATATTCTTATCATTACTTCATACTAATTATTTATCAACAAAAGTAATAACATTATTTTAATAAATGCGGAAGACTTTCAAAATAGAGATAAGCAATACCAAGGTGAAACACTAATGAAATCCTCTACCTCTGACGACACAAAGGGTCATCACTTGTTTTATTAATCATTCCGAGCTTTTGAGGTCTTGAAAACCTCATTTATAGTTGCCTCGATTTGCATGCACAATCCGGGCACAAAGCTGGAAAATATTTATGTTGAAATATGTGAAATATGTGAAAAAGTTGAAGAATTTTGATATTAATATTGATATGTTTGACTTTGGTCGATATTTTTGGTAAACGGACCCGGATCCGTGATTTGACTGTCTCAGAAAATCCGTAGAAAAATATGGAACTTGGGCATATGCCCGGAATTGAAATCCGAGGTGTAGAACCCCGGTAAAAGAATTTTTCTGTTAAATTATTTTCTGAAAATGTTTAAGGAAAATGAAACTGAATTTTAATTAAAAAAATACTGGTATCGGGCTCGTATTTTGGTTCCGACGCCCAGTACATGTCATATATATTGGTTAAGCAGTTCCTGTAAAGTTTGGTTGAAAACGGACGTCGTTTGACGCATTTCGGCCTTAAATTGGAAATTTTGGAAATTATGAAATTTGAAAGAATTCTTGAGTTTTAAGGCTCAATCCATTGATTTTGATGTTATTTTAGCGATTTGATCGCGCGAGCAAGTTCGTATGATGTTTTTGAGTTAGTGTGCATATTTGGTTTGGAGCCCCGAGGGCTCGGGAGTGTTTCGGAGGTGGTTCGGGGTGTTTTTGGATTTGAAAACACAACAGAAATTCTGCTGTTTCTGCAGAAGGGATTTTGTTCTACGCGATCGCGGCCTCATCCACGCGATCGCACAGCATTGGCCAGTTCTTCTACGCGATCGCAGCATCCCTCACGCGATCGCGTAGCTTCCAGTTCTTCCCCCACGCGATCGCAGTCATGTTCACGCGATCGCATAGGCCAAATAGGTTGTCCGGTGAGTTTCCTCTACGCGATCGCAGCATCCCTCACTCGATCGCGTAGCTTCCAATCTTTTCTCCATGCGATCGCAACCTTTTGCACGCGATCGCATAAGAGGCCAGTCTTTCCTCTACGCGATCGCAGCCCAGTTCACGCGATCGCGTAGGGTAAATTTCCGCCCAGTGAATTAATACCCAAAAACAGAACACTTACGGGGATTTTATTCCATTTTCACAAAATCCTTTCTTCTCCACAGCTCTTAGGCGATCTTTGGGGCATTTCTTCATCAAAGTTCATTGGGTAAGTATTGTTTAACTCGTCTTCTTTATTTTTCATCAACATCAATTAAATTCTTAGGCTTAAACATGTGTAAATTGGTTGAAAAATTGGAGAAATGGGTATAGTTAGGACTTTCAAAGAATTTGCGATCTAGACCTCGTTTTGGAGTCGAACTTAAGAACAAATTGTATATTTGAACTCATGGAGGATTGGGTGAACTTATTTTGGTTCGAAACTTGAGTTTCGATTATGTGGGCCCGGGGTCGATTTTTACTATTCCGGGCAGAATGTTGTAAAAACCATATTTAGCAATATGAACTAGTTTGTTAAGTAGAATTGATGATATTAAATCAATTGTGTATAGATACGATTGGATTGGAGTCAAATTCAAAAGGGAAAGGCATTGCTACGGATTGAATCGTTCGTAAACTTTCGAGGTAAGTGTTTGTTCTATCCTAGCTTGAAGGAATAGGAATTTAGTTATGAATAAATTGTTGATTAAGAGTTATTGGTGTTATACCGGTAATGAAGATAAATTGTTGAAATTATTATCAATTATTAGTTTAAAAACCGGTAATTATAAATATTGTTGATATAGAGATTATTGGCTAAATGCCGGTAATATATATATTTATGAATTGGGATCGTGTGGCGCGCCGACCACTTATATATTTATGAATTGGGATCGTGTGGCGCGCCGACCACTTATATAATAAGAAATGGGATCGTGTGGCACGCCAACCACGAAGTGATTTAAATCTTGGCATTGGCCATAGTTGCCGGTAGCCTATTGATATATTTGGGAGCGGGTGGTACGCCTACCACAAGATATAATTACTGTGATAGTTGGGAGCGGGTGGTACGCCTACCACGAGATATGAAATGAGAGAGGAATTGAGACATGAAAGTAAGATTTATTCTGTTGATTAGATTATTCTGGATATCGTGAGTTATTGACTGTTATTTCAGAGCACAGTATTTCCTTATAAATGTATTGTATATATATGTATATTGCAACTGTACAGGTTTATGTGGGTGACCGGCCTTAGCCTTGTCACTAGTTCGCTGGGATAGGCCAGGCACTTACCAGCACATGGGGTCGGTTGTGCTGATACTACACTCTGCGCTCTTTTGCGCAGATACATGTTACGGACAGCAGCAACGGCAGTAGCGACTTGTGGATTTTCCGACTATTGAGATTACGAGGTAGCCTTGCAGGCGTCCGCAGGACCCGTTGTCTCTTCTATCTATGCTTTTCATTCCGTTATCTCATGTAATCGAGATAAACAGCTTGTATTTTCTTTCAGACAATTATGTGTATTATTCTTGGAAGTTCGTGAGTATTGTGACACCAGTCTTGGGTAGTGTATCATGCTTGGGTTTTTTTTATCATATTTGACTAAGTTTTTCGCTAATTTTGATTATTCCGCTGTAATTTATATGTTTTTAATAATAAGTCTTAATAAGAAATTGGTAATTAATGGAGGTGTAACTAATATTTGGCTTGCCTAGCTTCCATTTAGTAGGCGTCATCATGACCCCGATGGTGGATAATTCGGGTCGTGACAAGTTGGTATCAAAGCACTAGGTTGCACAGGTCTCACAACTCACGAATAACCTTAGTAGAGTCTGAAGGATCGGTACAGAGACGTTTGTATTTATCCTCCAGAGGCTACGGAGTTAGGAAAATCTTCCCTTTATTCTTTCCAGTCGTGCGACTTGATCTTTTAAATGTTAATTGAACTTCTACTCTGTTCATCCGCAGATGGTAAGGACACGTGCATCCTCATCTACTGACCAACAGCCCGAGGTCCCAGCAGCGGCAGCTCCTACTAGGGGTAGAGGCCGAGGTCGAGGTCGTCCTAGAGGACAAGGAAGGGGCAGAGCTCAGCCCCGAGCAGCAGCACGAGTGGCAGAACCTCATGTTCATATCGAGGAGGAAGTTCCAACCCCAGCAGCTCCAGTAGGCCCAGCTCAGGTCCCAGGAGGAGCTTTGTTTTCACCGGATCTTCGGGATGCTTTGGTCCGGATAGCAAGTTTTATGGATCATATTACCAGAGCAGGTTTATTATCGGTAGCACCAGCCACTTCTCAGGCTGGAGGAGGTAATCAAACCCCTGCTACGCACACTCCGGAGCCAGTAATTCCCCAGGCTCAGGTTCCTGTGATTCAGCCAGTGGAGACAGCTCGGCCTAATATTGCGACTCCGTCTAATGATGGTGCAGCCATGTCTGCTGACGCGTTGTAGAGATTGGACAGGTTTACCAAGCTGTTCACTACCACATTCAGTGGCACTCCTTCAGAGGATCCACATGATTTCCTATACAGCTGCCACGAAGTTCTCCGTACTATGGGTATTGTGGAGACTAATGGTGTGGACTTTGCTACTTTTCGGTTATCTGGTTCCGCCAAGACTTGGTGGAGAGATTATTGTCTATCCAGGCCAGCGGGATCGTCATCTTTGACTTGGGAGCAGTTTGCAGAATTATTCTTGGAAAAGTTCCTTCCAGCAACTCAGCGGGAGGTTATGCGCAGACAATTTGAGCGTCTTCATCAGGGTTCTATGTTTGTCACACAGTACGAGACTAGGTTCGTGGACCTGGCTCGTCATGCTATTATCATACTTCCCACAGATCGGGAGAGAGTGAGGAGGTTTATTGATGGCTTGAATCAGCCAATTCGGCTACAGATGGCTATGGGGGCAGGAACTGAAATCACTTTTCACGAGGCGGCTAATGCAGCCCGCCGGATCGAGATGGCTTTGTCACAGGGAGCGAGACATGGATCAAATAAGAGATCTCGTAATTCGGGTAGATTCAGTGGCACCTCGTCTGGAGATAGATATTTTTATGATAGAGGCCATCCTCCGAGGCCTTATCAGTCAGCTCTTCAGGTTTCTCATGATACTTCAGGTGATCGTAATTCTCAGCCACGCTACTCTAATCAGCAGCCTATCAGTGCACCACCACTTCGCTATTTTCAGCAGCGATGGCTTGTTTTACGTGCGGTGATCTTAGGCACATTGCAAAGTATTGCCCTCGAGCTTCTGACAGATCTCACCAGCAGGGTTCTCGTGCCATGATTCAGGCCCCAGTTCCCTCACAGCCTGCCCAGCCGGCTAGAGGCGGAGGTAGAGGACATAGAGGTGGAGGTAGAGGTCATAGAGGTGGAGCTCGGACCGATAGAGGTAGAGACCAGCCAGCAGCTGATCGTCCTAGAGATACTGCTCAGGGTGGTGGGGCACAGCCCCGAAGTTATGCACTTCCCGCCAGACCAGAGGCTGAGTCTTCTGATGCCGTCATTACAGGTATTATTTTGGTTTGTGATAGAAAGGCATCAGCATTATTTGACCCTGCGTCTACATATTCGTATGTGTCTTCCTATTTTGCACCATACTTGATTCAGCCCAGTGATCCACTGAGTGTTCCTGTTCATGTGTCTACACCAGTAGGCGACTCTATCGTGGTTGATCGAGTTCATCGGTCATGTATTATAGTAATTGAGGGTCTCGAGACCCGTGCTGATTTATTACTCCTAAATATGGTGGACTTTGATATTATACTAGGCATGGACTGGCTATCTCCGTATCATGCTATTTTAGATTGCCATGCCAAGACTGTGACTTTAGCTCTGCCGAATTCGCCTCATATAGAGTGGAAAGGAATTTCAGGTCATACTAGCCGTAATGTTATTTCTTATGTTAAAGCTCAGGCGTATGGTTGGAAAGGGATGCTTGGCTTATTTGGCCTATGTCCGTGATTCTAGTGCTCAGGTTCCTTCTATTGACTCTGTGCCTGTGGTTCGCGAATTTCCTGAAGTATTTCCTTCAGACTTGCCAGGTATGCCGCCCGATAGGGACATTAATTTTTGCATTGACTTGGCTCCAAGCACTCAGCCCATTTCTATTCCCCCATACCGTATGGCTCCGCCAGAGTTAAAAGAATTGAAGGAACAAGTTGCAGGATTTACTTAAAAAGAGTTTCATTAGACCTAGTGTTTCGCCGTGGGGTGCACCCGTATTATTTGTAAAGAAGAAAGATGGTTCGATGAGAATGTGCATTGACTATCGACAGTTAAACAAGGTGACTATCAAAAATAAATATCCACTTCCGCGAATTGATGATTTATTTGACCAGCTTTAGGGTGCCAAGGTATTTTTAAAGATAGATTTGAGATCTGGCTATCATCAGCTGAAGATTAGGGCATCTGATGTCCCTAAGACAGCGTTCCGCACTCGGTATGGACATTATGAATTTCTGGTCATGTCTTTTGGGTTGACAAATGCTCCAGCGGCTTTTATGGAATTAATGAATCGGGTGTTCCGGCCTTATTTAGACTTGTTTGTAATAGTCTTCATTGATGACATATTAATATATTCCCGCAGTCAGGAGGAGCATGCGCAACATCTCAGAGTGGCCTTACAGACTCTGAGAGATAGCCAGCTATATGCAAAATTTTCAAAGTGTGAATTTTGGCTAAGTTCAGTTGCATTCCTGGGTCATATTGTGACGGCAGCAGGTATTCAGGTTGATCCGAAGAAAATTGAGGCAGTCAAGAGCTGGCCTAGACCGACATCAGCCACGGATATTCGGAGTTTCTTGGGGTTAGCGGGTTATTATCGCCGATTCGTAGAAGGATTTTCGTCTATTGCAACCCCACTGACCAGATTGACCCAAAAAGGTGTTCAATTTGAATGGTCCGATGAATGTGAGGTGAGCTTTCAAAAGCTCAAGACAACCTTGACCACAACACCAGTATTGGTTTTACCCACAGGTACGGGACCTTATATCGTTTATTGTGATGCTTCTCGTATCGGGCTTGGTGCAGTGTTGATGCAGGATGACAAGGTTATTGCCTATGCTTCGAGGCAGTTGAAGATTCATGAGAAGAATTATCCAGTGCATGATCTAGAATTGGCGGCGATTATTCACGCATTAAAGATCTGGAGGCATTATTTGTATGGTGTAGCATGTGAAGTATACACCGATCATAAGAGTCTTCAATATTTGTTTAAGTAGAAAGAGTTGAATATGAGGTAGAGAAGGTGGCTAGACTTGCTAAAAGACTATGATGTTACTATTTTATATCACCCAGGTAAGGCCAATGTGGTGGTCGATGCATTGAGTAGAAAGTCTGCCAGCATGGTTAGTCTTGCATATATTCCGGTCAGTCAGAGACCATTAGCTCTAGACGTCCAGGCATTAGCCAACCGGTTCGTGAGATTGGACATTTCTGAGCCTAGCAGGGTGTTAG
>JASVEL010009615.1:0-36325 GCA_032618575.1 Nicotiana noctiflora | reverse complement strand
TTCCAGCCTAAACATGTCACGCCGGACCACCTAACACAACTCCAAACGAACCAGCAGCTCCATCAGTCCAAGCGACTCACCTTCCCAACTTCCAAATTACCACCAGCCCGCCAGATTAACGAGCTCCAGTAGCTCGACAAACAGAAGCAAGCGACCTTTTTCCTCTTCTTCAAGCAGCGCCGCTGCTGCTGCCTCACGTCCACCACAACCATAGCACCAGCAACTCGTCGAACCAGCAGCAACAGCAAGCTGAGCCATTGCAACTTCGTCGTCATCTTCATCATCCCGTCGTTCTTCAGCTCAAGCAGTACAAGCGCACACATAAATGGTGACATGAACATAAGAGGATTTCTGGTTCAATCCGCGAGGTCCGTCGTTGAATTTTGTCGTGGTTCCGGGCAGATTCGAGGTCTTTCCGACGAGGTTTTCTGTTTGAAATCTTGCTCGCGGTCCTGTGCGTTATTGAGTATTAAAGCCATCAAACAATCCAAGTTCAAACTCATTCTTTAAGATTGTATTCTTGTCTCGTCTTTGTTCAGTTTTGCGTGGTGGATTTTGAAGAAATGAAGTTATATGGTACATGGTTGTTTGAAATTGTTAGTGTTTTTGTTTAGTCGAAATTTTTTGAATCTGCCCATGAACCTTTGAATGAAGATTTGAGTGAAATGTATGCTTCATTATCTTATGTTTGTTTTCAAAATCAATTCATTTTATTGACTTCTGCAATGAGACATGACTATTCATTTTTTTCAAGGTGTTTGTCTCGTAATGTCGCTTATAAATGGTTCTTTGGATTGGTTTGTCGCATTAGAGATTTGAACAAGTTATTAGTCGGTTTGGGGTTCAAAAGTTGAATAAATTATGAGATTAATTTCAAACTAGTTTATTTTGAATATCCGTAGTTCTTAGTTAAATAGATGGGCAGTATTATATAACAAATAGTTTATGGTCCTCCGAGCTTTTAGTTTAAATAGCCTTAAAATAGAAATGAGACGAGTCTCGACAAATGAAACACACAAATTGTGGGGCCCTCATAAGTATATATATAAAAATACTTAGACTTCGAGATGTGCCGTTTTAGAGAATCTCACGGCCTTCTCAAAATAATAACGCGTTAGTAGCTTTAAGCGCATATTTAATAATCTTACCTCCCTAAACTCGGGTGCACATTTATGTGACTCAAATCCAAATCTCGACGGAGTCGAAATGTGTTGACAACCACGGGTGCACTGGTGCGACGTGGTTCGAGATACGTTTTCACAACGTTGCAATTCTTTTTATTAAAATAATAAATAATAATATTAAAAGTGGTTAAAAGTTTAAATTGGCACATAACTTAAAGCATGTTATAAAATCAGATAAATAAGCCAAATACGACAGTTGAGCGACCGTGATAGAACCACGGAACTCGGGAATGCCTAACACCTTCTCCCGGGTTAAAAGAATTCCTTATCCGGATTTCTGGTGCGCGGACTGTTAAACAGAGTCATTCTTTTCCTCGATTCGGGATTCAAACCGGTGACTTGGGACACCATAAATCTCCTAAGTGGCGACTCTGAATTAATTAAATAAATCTCGTTTCGATTATCCTTCTATGCAATCGCGTCCCCAGGCTTACGATCGCGAAGGCCAAATCGAACCTACAACATTTGCTACATTTCTGCAATCTCTCCAAGGCTCAAACTTCTCGTTTAGCCATCCGGAATCATCTTGAGGCCCCTAGTACCTCAACCAAAAGCATAAACACATCCTAAAATATCATCCAAACTTGTTCCAATCATCAAAACACCTCAAACAACACTAAAATCATCAATTCTCATTGAATTCAAGCCTAAGTTCTTCAAAAACTTCCGAAGCACGCATTCGATCAAAAACCTAACCAAATCACCTCCAAATGGCCTAAAATTTTACACAAACATCCTGAATCACCTAAAGCTACTGCAATTCTAGGAATTCCATTCCGACCATCAGATCAAAATCTCACCTACCAACCGAAAATCGCCAAAATACTAATTTTGCCAAGACAAATAATTTCTACACCGAGCCTCCAAAACCACTTCCGATCACACTACTAAGTTACAAATCATCTCTCGGAGCTAACCGAATCACCAAAAATCATATCCGAGACCTCTAACACATAAGTCAACATCCTGCTGACTTTTCAAAACCAAACCTTCCTTAAGGAGTGTAAGTGTCTCATTTCCTACCAAAAACTCTCCAAACCAACTCGATCACATATAATACGGATAATGAAGCATAAAGAAGCTGAAAATGGGAGAAACGGAGCGGTAACCCATGAGACAACGGGTCAGGTCATCACAAGATGTTGACCCATAAGTAAAGTTTTATCTATTTAAATATTTCTTTTGTAGATGTACTTATTACGTATTAATTTTTTTTTATGTAAAAAGAATATAATCTTGCAATTATTTTACTCCTTTTACAGTTCTATGAGTAAATATTTGTATTGGGGTTAATATTTGATTTTAATTATGTGCTGACATGTCAAGACACGTGGATTAATAAAAACGTGACAATTGGTAGAGAGTATTTGAAGATCTGTGAGCCTTAACGGTACGGGCAAGAATACCAGAAGATAAGAAGGGATGATTACTCGTATCTCTTGATAATTTTAACAGACATCGGAAGAATGAAGCTAGTGAGCAAAAAGTACATATACGTATTATCTGCAATTAATGAGCATCAATGAGAAGAAGAGTTATAGAATCTTCACGAAATAGTTACGATTTATTACTTATAATGTTATATTAATGTCATTAATTGCTCATAATGGCTCTATTATGAGGGAAGAAACGTAGTACTTAAAAATAACTATAAAAGGAGAGAAATAAAATTTGTATGGTACACACTGATTATTGCTGAAATATACTTATTTACATTGCATAAAATCAGCTTACTCTGTTATTCTTCGGATCTCAATTTTTCTTTTCTAGTTACTCAATCATTTCTTTATTCGATTTTCAATAACCCGAGTTCTTTTAAAAATTACGCTTTGACCAAAATTCCAATTTTCTAGTTAAATAAATTGATTATGTTTCTAGAAATATGATAATCTACTACTTTCTAAATAGACTTTTTCATCAAATCAATCATGTCGAATGTCAATGACAACAACCAAGGAGTCCATCAATACCAGGAGAATCAGCAAGGCAATAGAACTCTGATCCCTTCCCCACGAAATTCTCCTCGACAATCTCGAGGAGGAACTCGTGACGCATCACAGTCAAATATGAATGATCAGTTTGAAAATGATGAGGCTATTAATGAAGCCTTGAAAAAGTTAATCGCTCAATAGGTCAGCAATGCTCTTGAGACTTTCGCTAACCAGCTGCGGGTTGTGCCGTCAACACCTACTCTAAACAACAACACCTTAGAAAATCCTCGTTCAGGACTCGTTAACTCGGGCAGTGGAGGAACTCCTAGTGATTCTCATGATAGAGGGTTAGGTAACCCACTTAATTCTGATTTACAAAATTTAGTACTAACTCTGCAGAAACAGCTCAAGGATAAGAGCGATCACATCGAGCAGATACCTGGAGTGCCGCCCGTAATCAAGGGAATAGATATGGACAAATTCTTAGCAACCTTCGAATCCAGGTACTGCTCCTTTACCAATTCCAAAGAAGTTCAAGATGCCCGATATTCCAAAATATGACGGGACAACTGATCCTCGGGATTACGTGACTGCCATTCACGACCGGTGTAAAAGTCAATGACTTGACAAAGTAAGAAATTAAATTAGTATTGGTTAAAAAATTCAGAGAAACACTCATGAAAGGAGCATTAAACATGATACTCTCTTTTACATGAAAATTCTATTGATTATTTTGCTGAGCTTGCAGATTCATTTATCAAGGAACACTCGGGAATCCAAAAGGTTGAAAACTAATGGAGGACATTTTTCAAATAAAACAAGGTGATACGGAGCTGCTCAGGGAATTCGTGGACAGATTTCAGCGCGGAAGGATGATGTTGTCACGCGTACCTGATAATTGGGCGGCTATGGCCTTCGCCAGTAACTTAAATGGAAAAACTTTGGAAGCTACGAGGAGACTCAAAAAAAGTTTACGAGAATTTTCAGCAACAACTTAGAATGATATTTATAATAGATACAACATGAAAAGTTGCGGATAGAAGAAGATACTATCATTCAATCTAGGAAAGATGAAAGGGTAGATTCAAGATGGTCTGAAGAACACAACACTCGGTGGCTGACTACATATGACCGAACAAACCAACTGGCTAGCTGAATTAACATGTGATATCATAACATACAGAATGCGGAAGATAAACACACATATTAATATACGAAAAGTGTGTATGATATAAATCAGAGTGCGAAAATACTAATACAATTCTGAAACATATTTGCAGCCAACATAGCTTAAAATGAAAAGTCTGAGACTCTGTCTAACTCTTACTCTAGTCTATGAAGCTTCTAATGAAGTACTAAAAACACTGACTGCCTGTAAAAACTGAAAGACAGTAAAGTAATGATAATGCCCTGAAAGAACTAGGGATCACCAAATAGCTGGTACGAGAATCCTAGCGCTTTAAATCATCAACCTGTAAATCATTACCTACATCGTGAGATGCAGGCCCCCGACAAAAGGGATGCCAGTACATTTGAATTGCACTAGTGTGTAAAGCAACTAAAAGAAAGAATTATAAATGCTGAAACTGAACAGAGCTGATAATTGAGAATTGATAATTGATACTAAAATGATAACTATTGAAACACAAACTGAAGCGATAACTGATAGCTGGTAACTGATAACTAAAATGATAACTGATAACTGATAACTGAAATCATAACTGAACCGATAACTGATAATTGATAATTAAAATGATAATTGATAATTGGTAACTAAAATGATAACCAATAACTGAACTGAACAAAGGAAGTAAGGATATGAATACCCCCTCTTCTGAATGATGAACAATCCGTTTATCTTAATATTAAACCACGGCCTCTGGCCCAATATATATGTGCACAACTGGGACCTCGGGCCCAAGTATACGTATACATAACTGTGACCTCAGGTCCAAAATGCATAGAGCATAAACTGTGGCCTCAGGCCCAAAGATGCATAAAACATAAACTGTGGCCTCAGGCCCAAAGATGCATAAAGCATAAACTGCGGTCTCATGTCCAAAGATAGGAGTTCAACATTCAGAAACTGAAAATCATACTAAAATACATGATGCATAAATACTGAATCATACTGAGTTAAATGATACTTGAATGCTGAATCACATTAAGTTACATAATATTGAATGTGACTGGATTGAGACATGTTTTCTTGAACTAATTATGAACACTGAAACTTTAACTGTTTATGACATAAGCTATACTAAGAATCAGGTGCATCAAGCCCAAGTCTATATTGGATACGAACTGAGCTCACAACATTCAGAATGAAAGTCATGAACAAGTTAAGAAGCTAGAGAATAGAAGTTCTACAACTATTCAAAGAATTATGCTAAACTATATTTCTGAGGCAATTAGTAACGTGGGAAAATGAACATAATGTAGGGAGGATTATTAACATTCCCAAACATAGAGAGTTAGCCTCACATACCTTAACTTCCTGCTCTTGAGCATAATACAACGTTTCTCAACCCTCTCAACTTTAATCTAAATCAATACAAGTCAAAGGGATTCTATATTAGCAATAATTCTCATGTTTTGGTGAATTAAACATCTTATCAAACACTTGGTGAGAATAAAGCTTCATGGTACTTATTAAGGGTGTCTCTACATCCAATAGCCCATTCTCTTATTCCTAGATAAATTCTAAAGTCTCAAATGGTTATAATCAACATTATTCATTATCACCCATAAAGTAAACAACACCCTTAACCAATAATCAACAATCAACACCCCAAACCTATAATCGTTCATGCTTTTCTATCAAACCCATCAACTCATATCTCATGAACTGGAGTTTAAAATCATTAAACCAATGCTAGAATCAATTAGATGGTGAAGACATCATCTTCTTGACGTTCAATCTTCTTGAATTCAAGTTCTAGGGTTCCTTCTCTCAATAATGATGCCCCTATCAAATATCTAATGATTTGGAGGGTTTATCATGTTAATAAGAAGTTGGAAAATTGAAATTAACTTAGAATTACCGTTAGAACTTTCCTTGGATGGTGGACGGACCTTTAAGGAGTTATGTTTTTTAGAGTTCCCCTTTCTAGAGCAAGTTTTTATGTTTTGGGGTTGTGGGGGACGAATTATGGCTTTAAAATGACCCCCACACGAGCGCGCCCGTGCACCTAAAGATCTTCCTGCGCTACTGACCGCACAAAATGGCAGTAAGACTGTATCAAAATTAGCACAGTCGAGCTAGGGGCACGCCACAGGGCGTGCATATCGCATACTGTTCTGTAAAACGAGCATAACATTTTGCACATAGATTCGTTCGGGCTCCATAATATATTGTTGGAAAGTTATTTCAAAGGCCTTGCTTTGAGTTTTCCCCAATTCCTTACAAATTTTCACTAAACCCTTATGGAAGACAGACCTTCTGCAAACTTAGTCGATTTTGTCAAATCTTATGCACCTCACTTTCCATCTTGATTTTGAAACAACTATTTTCTTCGATAATCATCACGGGCGAGTTTCTGATGCGAGTTTTAAAACAATCATGGCCATAAAAGGTCCGAATGCAGATTGTTACAAGGTGAATTAGAATATTTATTAAAATAAGGGTACTTGACTAAATTGTTTAGTAAAAAAAGGAAGCAAGCATATATAAGAATAGGCATGAACCGCCAAAACCTCATTCGCCAAAAAGGACGGTTAATGTCATCAGTGGTGGAGAAGGGATCAATGGTGCAACGTATACGACAACAAAGAAAATGTCTAAAATTACTGTTACCTAAGAGAAACGAGTTTGGCAGGTTTTGGAAGAGTAAATATTATATTTGAAGATGCAGATGCAGATGGCGTGCTAACCCCGCATAATGATGCACTTGTGATATCTTTGTACATGATACTAATATAAAATGACTTTTGATCAACCAGGTAGTTCCATGAATATCATTCTTTTACGAGTGGTAAATGAGATGCAAGTTGATGATAAGTTGATACCCAAGGCACATACCTTGTTTGGTTTTGAAACTCGAGCGTCGTAATAAAAGGCGAGATAATACTCACCATATTCCCTGAAGGAGTAGTCAAAGACACCAAATTTCAGGTAGTAGAAATGGATATGGCTTACAATATGATTCTTGGTAGACCATGGATTCATGAGATGGATGTTGTTCCATCTACTTTGCATCAAGTTATCAAATTCCTTTCAAAATGGGGAATACGGCAAATCCTTGGTAACCAACAAGCATCTCAGAGCATTAATTTTGTAGCAGATTCAAGCGCAAAAAGCGAACAAAAATAGCAATCACAGAACCTAGTTGAGGATGCTGCAACACAACCCTCAACTAAGCACGTGCGAACAGATATAGACTCGATGCCTGATACCATCCAAGAACCAAAAAAAATAAAAACATCAAAACAACGACTGATGAATTGGAAGCTGTAGTACTATTTACACCATGGCTTGACATGAAAGTCTACATTGGGACCAACCTAAGCCAAGAAATGAAAGGTAAGTTGACTGAATTATTAAAAACTAACGTAGATTGTTTTGCATGGCCCCATTCCGATATGACATGTATACCTCTGGAAGTGATGACCCATAAACTAAACAAAGATCCATCATACTCACCTGTCAAACAAAAGAAAAGAAAGGAAGGATCTTTCAAAAATCAGGTGATTCAAGATGATGTGCAAAAACTTTTAGAAATTGGGTCAATCTGCAAGGTAAAGTATACGAATTGGTTAGCTAATCCTGTAGTAGTACCTAATGTGAGCACGTGATTTTTGCCCAGAGCAATTGAATTCCAATATAAATATAAAAATAATACAAAAATAGTTTTGCTGTGCAAGTGTGTGATTTAATTGAAATACTTGTGATTTTGTTTAAAAATAAAGTTGAAATTAAAATTACAAAAGAAATCAATTAGAAAATACCATAAAAAATATGAAAATTCAAGAAAATCAACAAAATACAGAAATACCGGAAAATAGATGAAAAATGGCACAAATATCAGAAAAACCAGAAAAAACCAGAAAAAATCAGGAAATAAAAGAAATATAGTTGAAAATAAATACAAAAAGAGAAATATAAAATACAAAAAGAAAATACAAGAAATAATTAAAATACAAGATAAAAATATAAAGTACAATATGTTTGGGCTGAATAAATAAGAAATACATGTATATACCCAAGCCCAAAATATACCAGGCCCAAAAGACCAGCCTGGTCTGCCCAGGCTCGTGGCCAAACGATGCCGTATGAGCCAAATAAATATCAACCGTTGATGAACTGAATCTAACGGACCAGATGAGGCGGTTCGATTGAAAATTAAACGACGTCGTGAAAGGAATTAATCTGGACCGTTCAAAATAGATGATCAAACGGATAATACTAGGTTTCGTTAAAAACCAAACGACGTAGTATAATGAAACAATCATAGTCGTCTTCTGACTTGTGACTTTCTGAGATACAAAAGTTTTACGTCCACTCCTCCATTCGCTATCAAATGCATAGAGAGAGAGTAGATGGATAGGAAAAGTTGTACCAATTGGTCGCGTGAAGATGAAAAAAGTCTCGGAATGTTTGATATTTGTCCATAATTATTTTTATACTTAAAAACGAAGCCAGATGGTTTGCAAAATTGTTAGTATACCATGTATATATGAGGTTATCATTTAGATACAATTTTTTTCCCTGTATCCTAACAGGAATATCCCAAATGAATAGCTAATCTTGTACTAGTAACTATCTAAGTTGTCCAATTTATTTTGAATTCTGTTTAACGATTCAGTTAACCATCTCCATAAAAATAATTATTAAAGAATCCGAACAACGATTATAAAAGAAAAAGGCTAAAATTAATCATATCAAAGAGTTGGAGTACAAGGTTTAACTGTTTAAGGTGTGTTAAGAAAACCAAAAGTATAAAAAGAATGAACCGTGAGACTTGTGCTTTCTTTTTCCCCATTATTAGTTGGATTGTATGAATTACTATTATGTGTGAATCATTTTTTATTTATTTTCTGCAACTAAATGTTATTCTGATTATGTTTCTATTACACTTTTTAGTTGTATTCTCTTTTTAATTCCTTTTTTTCTCAACTCTATAATAATATACAATATTAGAGATCTTATACCATAGGTGAAATCTTTAACTAGAATTATGTAGTCAAAGCTTTCGATTCTCTTCAAGTCAAAAGAATCTTAAGAGTAACGCCAACTAGCATCAAGAGTTTAAAACGACTTTGAAAATTGGCAGTAACTAATATTTTTTTTTTTGAACTATTGACCAGACTCAAGAAACTCACAAGTGAGGATAAAGGTATGTTGACCAGACTCAACAACATTGCTCTTTAAAGATTAAGAATGTTAAAAACAATGATCTACCAACTTTTTCTTCGAAAAACTATCTGAAAATTATTGTAACCTGTTCAAATTTGATAAATACGTTGTCCTATCCTCTCAATACTATTTATTTACGCCGTAGGGTTACCAACTTTTTCATAATTCTTTTCTTTCTTTGTTAAATTTAGACATAACTTATTATTTTTTGGCTCCTCTTTCATCTATCCTCCAAAATCTGTTTAGTTGTTGGATCTAAGATTTTAAGAATATAGGGGCATTACTAAAGAAATGAGGATAAAGGTATTAAGTGGGAATCAAACCTAGATCAAATGAATTGAGGAAGAATGAGTTTCTGGTTCATTTTTAGCTAATTCATGCAATTGGGCTGCATCGAAAAGTTGAACCAGCTGTTTAATGGAAGGTCCAAATTTAATTATCTAGCGTCTCTGAACCTTTTACGACAGCTGACAACAATTTATGATTGAGTAAAAAAAGAGGGATTTGGTGGTAAGCAGTAGAGGATATATAATGAATTAGAAGTTAGACTTGTATTTTTTATTTTTATATTCTCATTACGTATCTTTACAATAGATTTGACTATCCACAATAGATTAGGACAATATATTTGACAAAGAATGAGTTACTTTAAGTGACAAATATATGTTGCATGAACTATATCAAATTAGAGAGCCAGCATATTTTTAATGCCGTTAAATTTAATACCAAATATAATTCCATGCAGCTAGATTTTGTATTCCTTAGATTTTTTATCGAGAAATTGATATCTACGTACAACTCTCACTATCAGAAAATAAGCTTATTGGAACGGATGTTTTAGCAACGGTGACATAACCGTGGCAATAGATAGTCTACTGCAACGGTTATTACCGTTGCATAAGATCTTCCAACCTATTGAAACACTTGTAAGAGTAAACCGTTGCAGTAGGATAATAACCGTTGCCAAAGATATTTCTATGGCAACGGTTACATTAACCGTTCTAAACGAATCATCAATAGCAACGGTTGTGTGAAAAATTCGGCTATTGCAACGGTTGCACTTTCCCACCAAATTTTCCCTCTTCTAATTTTACTATAGTGGATTTACCTTTTTCTTTTATTCAACCTAGACCTTTTTTTATTATCCAACTTGCCTCTTAAATTAAACATCAGAACATATCCGCCCTTTCTCTTAGCTTCAACCCTAACCTCTTGCAGCCGTCAACCTAGCAGACCATATCAATATCAGCGTCGACCCCTCTCTCTCACCAAACCAGTAGGAGGAACCCTAGAAAGACAATAGCCACCTCTGCCGCACCACCCTATCTCCCTAGCGCAAACCCCTATTCTCTACACGTTAACTGAAAACTCAAAAAGGATTAAACCAAAAATCCCCAAAGTCACATCAATTTCTAATTCCCTAGCCAAAAATCGACCACAATCTATCCGAAAAACTCTCCAGACCTGTTATATTCCATCATAGCCTTTGCCTTTCATCTCTCATCTACTGCGATTTCAACCTAAGACACTGACACAAACCACACACATATTGTCACAGATAGAGAAGATAGTGACGAGACAGAGAGGTTCCAGAACGAGAGCTTCCTTATCAATAATGGAATTCGGTTGAGACGAGGTTCGATTTGCCGATTCAAGATTCCGTTTAGGTTCGTGTTTGGGATTCCTGTTATTTTTAATCTGGTCAGGGCGATGACTCATAGCCTGTCCGTGTAGCTACTGTGAAATTTGAATATATTGGAAAATAGTTCAGGTTCCTCTTTCCCCTATTCTCTGTTAGTTGATATGATACTTTCATGTGTTGTGATTGAATTATGTTGCTAGCCTATTCTCTTAATTGTTTGCTGATTTCATATGTATTTGTCAAGTTCGTTATATGAATCAGTTCTGGTCTTGGATTTCATTCTTATTATGATTAATGTATGAAGTTATTTCACTAAGGAAATGATAGTTTAATCTCCCCCCTTTCAGTTTAAATTCTAAAAAGGTGTAAAGGTCTCAATATTCTCCTGGATTAGAAGAGAATGGAATCACAATATTTATCACAAAAAATAGATGCATATAGAAGTGGGATGTTCAATTTAATGTCTTGACTGATTACTGAAACCATTTGATAAAACAATTGCAGCATTTAGGTCCAAATTTTGTATTAGTTTTGACCTTCTATTTTCTTCGAATGGTCTGGATGTTAGATATTTATTTCATTGATTGGTTAGTCAGACACAAAATTGTTATTTGTGGAATGGATCCAAATATGATTTGAGCCATAGTTGAAGGGGATTGGGAATTTGATAGTTTATTTAGCTTTCAATCAAGTGTTAATAGTAATCAATCTACCTGAGGTTTATGAGAACCATTTTGAGCAATTTTCCTGTACATCTTAGTATGTGAAGATCTCTTAAGCGCTTAAAGTGTTATTGTAATATCGAATTTATTGGAGTATTATTGTGAATGAATCACGTTGATATTGCTTTGTTTTCTTTTGAAATTGTCTAGTGAATTCTTTGAATCACGCTGATACCCTCTTCTTACTGCATACCTTTCTTGTTTACTAATCAATAAGCAATTCTTTGATTTGTCTCAAATGATGCAGTATCTCTTGTTTTTGTTTTCTTGTATTTAAGTGTGGATGAACTTGATCGCCCAACTATGTTGTGGATTATCAATGATAAGCTTTAAAGTTTTTGGTTGTTTTTGTGTAGCTTTCTCGATGTTGTATTTTTTACGTCGTAGAATATCCACAAATGTATATACATGTGGATGTTGTGGCCTTAAAGCAGGTTGATTTTGTATAAGAAATGCATATGAAGGATAAAGCTGAACTGATGTATTTGGCTACTTGCAGAGAAAGTGATGTTATTCATGTACTTGTCTTCAAAGTCTAGAAAATAATCTTGGTATGGTTCATGGAAATATCTACTTCATTTATGGTTAAACAGAAATAAGAAATCCCGAGGGTTCTTGCTTCCCTTCCATTGCTTCTACCAATATTTTCTTTGGGGAGTTCATTTTTCTAGTTAAGTTCCTACTGCTGCAATATATAGATGGGCTAGAGTCCTCCCCAGGGTGAGAGTGGGTGACATTTGCACCAAAAAATGAATGGTACGACTGCCGGACAAGGGGAATCCTGGTTTGTTGTATTTCCTAATGTTGCTTTGGCTATTCTAGGATTTTAGTTAGTTTCTTTCTAATTTGTGTCTCCCATTATTATAAATAGTGCTCGCCTCAGCGCTAATAGCGTGAGGCGAGGCGCGCGAGCAACCTGCGCTATTTTGCCTCTGTAGCGTCGCGATTGTAAAAGGCGAGCGCCTCGACTTGTGTAGCGAGATGAGTTGTGTGACGAGAGGCGAGCTGTGGCGTCAAGAAAAAGGGGCAGATTAGGGCTTGCAGTTATTTCATGTTTCTTTCTTCTTCAACCTTCAAACAACAGAGCAACCAAGTCCACCTAGCCCATGTAAGCTTTTCTTCTTCTTTCTCCTCTCTTTCTTTCTTCCTTTTCCTTCTTCTTCTCTTCTTCTTTCTATTTTTTTGCTCTGTTTTTTGTCAAGCAACAGTGCAGAACAGAGAGTCTCTCTGCTGCTCTATTTTTCTTTTTTCATTTTTCTTTTCTTCTGATCTTCTCTTCTTCTTTCTATTCTTTTTTGCTCGGTTTTTTGTCGAGCAACAGTGTAGCAAAAAAGCATAGAGAATCTATTTATGCTTTATTTTTTTTTCTGTTCTTCTTCTGGTCTTCTCTTCTTTTTTTGTTGCTCTATTTTTTATTGAGCAGCAGTACTACACCTTGTTTTTGCAGAGGCAGAAGCAGAACTTCTTCAAAACACCGATGAATACCCATTTTATCTGTTTTCCTCCATGTTTTTAGTAGAATGTGTACATTGCATCTGATTTCTGTTAAATATTTTTGTTTAATATTTATTTTCTTGTCTGTTTTCCCTTGCATCTCTCCTTAAAATCCACATGTATGATATTTCAATGGAATTATTACCGATACCCATAAAGTGTTTGATAAAATTAGTTGTAGGAAAACCATCTGCTTGTATTCGAAGTATTTGGGAGCATTATGGTTCGTTCGCCGAAAGATGACAAATCTTCTTTCGCTTTCAATCTTTCAAGTTCATTATATGAGAAATCGTGTGAGTTAATCGCATGTTGAGTTTAACATATATATCTATTATTTAATAATTCAATTGCCCTTATTCTAGTGCACAGTGCATCAAGTACAAAGTGATTGTAAACCAAGTGAAAAAGTGACAATATCGATGAGCTAGACAATCATAACATTAAGAAGGGAGTTGAATTCTATATTGTATTGTGTACCATATCCTACATTGTTTGTAAGACTAGCAATTTATTGCACATTAAAGCATCTTGCCAAATCAACCCTTATAGAATGATCATTATGATTTGGCTTGTTGTTCTTGGCTTTTCTTTCATTATAGGGTCTCTCATCATGTAAATGATGCTTATGGATTGTGGCTAGTTTCTGTAATCTGTGAAATTTGGTTTGATGTGTCATGGATCCTTGATCCTTGATCCCTGATGTTGCAGAGAGATTATGAGGAATTTAAAGTACGGATAAACGCTCCGGTTTCTAAGGTGCAAAAGATTCCCGAGGATGGGTGGACAATGCAGGATGGGACTCCTTGGCCAGGGAATTATGTTAGAGATCATCCCGGCATGATTCAGGTGCTCAAATTTGGATTCACTATATAATGTTGGATATTTTTCTTAACCTCTTTCTTGTTCAATCTAGCTGTAGTTATTTCTTCTTATGTGTATCATTTACAGGTCTTCCTTGGACAAAAGGGTGGGCTGGATACAGATGGAAATGAATTACCTCGACTAATATATGTATCCAGAGAGAAAAGACCTGGATTCAACCATCACAAGAACGTTGATGCAATGAACGCTCTGGTTTGTATTGCATAAAGATTTATTTTTGCGGTATTTTCTTCTGCTCTATATTTAATACACGGTGTTTCTGTTAATGAGCTTAAAAGCTATTTGATAGGTCAGGGTGTCTGCTGTGCTCACTAATGCTCCTTATTTGTTGAATATGGATTGTGATCACTATATCAACAACAACAAAGCCATTAGGGAAGCTATGTGTTTCATGATGGATCTATCGCTTGGAAAAAGAGTTTGCTACGTTCAGTTCCCTAGAGGTTTGATGGCATTGACAGGAATGATCGATATGCTAATAGGAACACATTGTTCTTTGACTTAAGTGCAAGCTTGTTACAATCACAAACTACATATCTGCTTTAACATCTCTTTATACTTTAGTGATTGTATAATTGCTTTTATATGAATCAGATTAACATGAAAGGATTGGATGGAATTCAAGGACCAATATATGTGGGAACTGGATGTGTGTTCAGACGCCAGGCGCTTTATGGACATGACACACCCAAGCAGAAGAAAGCTCCAACAAGGACATGCAATTGCTGGTTAAAGAGTTGCTGCTGCTGCAAAAGCTGTTGCTCCATAAGGAAAAAGGAAAGTAAGAAGCATAAATTGGAGGTGAAGCCTCTTATAAAAGACAAAGACTCCGTCGCATTAGTGGTCTCTCAAGAGGGAACCCAAGGTAAAGTCACATTTCTGATATCCTTCTGCATACTATGCTGATACCATTTAACTGATATCCTTATTTTTTATGTCAATGTGGCTTGAGCAGGTGACAATCGATCTCCGATCTCTGATCACAAGTTAGAAATGAAATTTGGGCAATCTCCAGTTTTTGTTGCATCAACATTGCGAGAAAATGGTGGAACTCTTAGAAGTGCTAGTCCAGCTTCCCTGGTAAAAGAGGCCATTCATGTAATAAGCTATTGTTATGAAGATAAAACAGAATGGGGAAAAGAGGTAACTCAGGTCCATCTCTTCAAGTTTCTTGCTTTCTGTAA
Organism: Nicotiana noctiflora; assembly: GCA_032618575.1. Taxonomy (NCBI): domain Eukaryota; kingdom Viridiplantae; phylum Streptophyta; class Magnoliopsida; order Solanales; family Solanaceae; genus Nicotiana; species Nicotiana noctiflora. The sequence goes on along the minus strand of JASVEL010009615.1, from coordinate 20,931 downwards.
TGGATAATTCTGTAATTGACAATCATTCGGCTGATAATTTTTAAGGGAATTTTATAGCTTTACCCAGAAAAACTGAACTAATTAATCTTACCTATCCATTAATTTTTCTATACATCAAACTAATTACCTTTTCTATCCATTGTAGCTTTTGTGGGTAATATTGTTAGTGAAAGGCGATAAGGGAATCGTGACTGTGGCTATATTTTCATAACGTTAAACGGAAAGTCATAAGAGGCTATTGTTAAACCGTGAGATTAAATTGTGCCCATAATTTATTCTTGACACATTACATAAGGAGGATGAGTGCAAGAACCTGTGAAAACCAACAAAAGGTGAAATCGTAAGTTGCCCATAAAAGTTAAGTATCGAGAAGAGAGACATAATTATTATTTTCATCATCTGCTTCTAATACAATAAATAACATCTCCATAAAATTCTATCTAACACCTCTTTTAAATGAGAAAAAGTTATAAAAAGAAAGCGAACTTTGATAAAATATTTAGAAAGGATCCAATTGAAATTTTTAAAAAAAATAACTGCATTTTTCAATTATTACAGTATACCGTTGCAAGATATTGTATAGTGTAATAGTATATTGCTACAATATAGCTATATACTCCTACAACATATTGTATACCATAACAGTATACTATTCGGTAACTGTGTTCTTTGATTTTCAGTTGAAAGATTCGATCACAATCACCTCAAATCAACTTCAAATGTGATCATATTTCAGAATGAACTTCCAGAATGTACTATAAGCAATATTTAATAACATCCACTTTGAATCAAACAAGAAATATTCAAAAATAAAAATTGAGCTTCAAGCCAATAATGGTGCATATGAACACACATAAAAATTCAGATTTGGGAAGCTTACACAAAGGTACTATAAGCAATATTTTATAGCACTCATATCAAATCAAACAATAAATCTTCAAAATAAATTTTAAATTCAGAATCTTCAAGCTTAACAATGGTGGTACTTCATACACATACAAAAATCATAAGGAAAGGAGGTAGTGCAATAGTTTTGGTTGACCCTCTTAATGAAGATCGATCTAGTAGAGAAAAAATAGATCCATTCAAGTCCACTACCCGGTAAGCTTGCAAAAATAAAGCCGAATGTTTTTAACATCATGTACTTCAAATGAGAAGGTAAATAGCTGATGGATGAGCCGAGTAAATTGTTTGGGCTGCATAGATAAGAAAAGTAAATAGCTTAGGATTGGATATTAAAGAGTAAATAGTTTGGGTTTAATGGGTATAAAGTGAGATTTTTTCTTTTTATCGGCATATGTAGCCCAAAAAGTTGGCAACAAGTAGCTCCTACAATTTTGTCTGTTTCTCAACACTATCTCAGATGGTTTCTCCAACAACCCCGTAATAACCTCCAAAATTCTCATAAAATTTTCATTGTACTCTATCAACGGAAAAAAATGACAGGTCACCTAACATTTCTGTTATTTCTTTTCTATTAAAATGAGAAGTTGGTCGACCAAGGGTAAAATTATCATTTTACTTTGCCATTTTATTGGTTTTCCTATTTCTATTTCTATTTCTTGATAAAGGCAAATCTGTTATTTGGTTTCCTAAACCTAATCTTTTTCGGCCATACAATTCTAGAAGTATTTCTCTTATGCCAAGAAACCCTCGGTTGTTTCATTTGCTCTCAAAATCTTATACTTTCCACACTTTCAAGGACTAATGTGATGACCTGCCACATCATCATGCCACATAGGTGCCATTGGGCATATATTAATGCCATGTGGAAGCTTACATAAGAAGAAGGATAGTATTTGTGAGAAGATTCTAGAGAAGTATGGACATTTCCTTAGGAAGAACCTAGATCTTTATGAATTTGTTAGGAAAGTCCTTGGAATCTTCTAGGCTTGTAGAGTATTCTAGAGAATGGACTTATTTATAAATATGGAAGGACTTGTAGAATAATTATTATTTACATAGTAGCCCCTAGGTGATTAGTATAAATAGGGGGCATTCATTTGTAATTCATCAACCAAGAAAACAATTCAAGTTCTCTCTAATACAAAGCTTCCTTTAATAATTCTCTTGTGTTATTTCTTCCATTCTCTTAGCGATCCAGAGTATAGTAAGCCTGACTTGGCCTAGCAAGAACGTGAGCAAGTTGTGCAAGATCGTGAGCGAGTTGTCAAGTGTCGCACGTGTACTTAGTTAACAACTAAGGACGTGACAACGTGGTATCAGAGCGAAGGTTTAAACTAAGGGAATGGTGAACGATGGAGAAATTAACGCTACTAACACCCAAGCCAACGTCATCCAGGATGCTGCTGGCAAGAACGGCCGTGGGAAAAAGAGGAATGCTACCAACAAGAGCCAGGAGGTACCATCCGAGGTTGTGTCAAACAAAGGGCTTACTTCTCAAGAATCATCTGCCATTGAGGAAAGCGAGGATGAAGTAGAGGTTCTGCCCGAGGACGTCTCGCTCGGTAAAGAGTGGGTAATAAAGATGAACGTTGGGATGGACGCCATGGAGATCTTCGGCCAACGCTTGGGGAAGGTGGAAGGCACCCTTAGCGTTCTTGAGGGGCACACTCTTGAAGAGATTGAGAGTATCCGAAATGACTTGGAGGGACGTACACAGACTGAGATGGAACTAAGGCAAACCATCACTGCCTTAGAGTGCAGACTCATGGAGGCTTTGAGTACTATCGATGCTATGAAGGCAAAGATAGATTCGCTCGAGGAGCATGTCAATGCTGGCGTGACCGAGGTAGCCAGCAATGTAGTGGTAACGAGAGAGACCAAGATCGATGCTCCCAAACCACCGGTGTTCAAAGGTGTTCGTGATGCACAAGAAGTGGAAAATTTCCTTTGGCACTTGGAGAACTACTTCAGGCACGGCAAAGTGAGGGACGACGAGGCAAAGATCAATACTGCGGTATTGTACCTCTCAGAGACTGCCATGCTTTGGTGGAGAAGGAAAATGTCGGACGTGGATAAAGGTCTATGTACTATTAGCACATGGGATCGGTTCAAAGCCGAGATCAAGCGACAATTCTTTCCAAACAATGTCTTGTACGAGGCAAGGCGCAAGCTTAGGGAATTGAAGCAAACGGGGAGCATACATAACTATGTCAAAGAGTTCACTACCCTTATGCTTCAAATCCCCAACCTGACCAATGATGACTTGTTGTTCCACTTCATGGACGGGTTGCAAACTTGGGCTAAGCAGGAGTTACAACGCCGGCAAGTCACCGATATAGACCAAGCCATAGTAGAGGCCGAATCATTGATGGATTTCAGGCATGACAAGCACGACAAAGGCAATGGCAAGGAGTCAAAAGTTAACAATGTCAAAGGTGGGGGAGATCGTGGCAAAGGCAAGGAGATACATCAACAATAGTCCAAGACTCAAGATTCCAAAAAGTCGAGTGGTCGTCAATGCTACGCCGAGAAGAAGGCACAGGCCGAGAAGAAGAGATGCAACATATGCGGAGGGCCGCACGGCTTTAGGAATTGTCCCGACCTAAAGAGCATCAGCGCCATAGTCCGTGAACGAAAGGAGCAGCCGCAAGGAGAGAGTTCGGGAACTGCATAGTTGGGTATGATTGGATTATGTGGTGCAGTCACAAAGCAAGCTATCCAACCTACCGAGAGTGTAAATCAGTGCGTGGATCTCACTATCAACAACAAGACAGCTCGCGCAATGGTGGATACTGGAGCAACTCTCAACTTCGTGACTGAGGCTGCCGCAAAGAGACTAGAACTGAAGCTTGCTCCATCCAACTCTCGCGTCAAGACCGTGAATGCCGAAGTACAAAATGCTCGTGGGGTAGCTAATGGAGTAGGTGTCAAATTGGGAGCTTGGAAAGGTACGACAAACTTAAGTCTAATTCTTTTCCTATATTTGACATCATACTAGGGCAAGAGTTCTTTAGACATTGTCATACTTTGATCGACCCCTACCTCCAACGTCTTTTGGTTATGGAGCGAGAAGGAGCTTGCATGGTACCTACAATGACTATGCCACACGGACAAATCCAAGCACAAATCTCAGCTATGCAGATTGTAAAGGGGATCAAGAAGGGGGAGCCAACGTTCGTGGCAACTATTGCAAGTATAGAGGAAGACAAGAGTTTTCAAGAGACATTGCCGCCTTGCATAGAGAAGTTGCTTGAGGAAAACAAAGATGTCATGCCCGAGGAATTGCCTAAGCACTTGCCGCCTAGGCGAGAGGTGGATCACAAGATTGAGTTGGAACCAGGGGCTAAACCACCTGCATTTTCCCCATATCGTATGGCACCGCCCGAGCTAGAGGAGCTCAAGAAACAATTGAAAGAGTTGCTGGATGCTGGTCACATTCGCCCATCAAAGGCACCTTTCGGCGCACCAGTATTGTTCCAGAAGAAGAAGGATGGATCGTTGCGCTTGTGCATAGACTACCGAGCACTTAATAAGGTTACGGTGAAGAATAAGTACCCAATCCCATTCATTGGTGACTTGTTCGATAGACTTGGGCAAGCCAAATACTTTACCAAGGTGGATCTTCGAAAGGGCTACTACCAGGTTCGCATTGCTGAAGGGGATGAGCCAAAGACAACATGTGTGACAAGATATGGAGCCTTTTGAGTGGTTGGTGATGCCCTTCGGCTTAACCAATGCACCGGCCACATTTTGCACCCTTATGAACAAGATTTTTCATCCCTACCTTGATCAGTTCGTGGTAGTCTACCTAGATGACATAGTCATCTACAGCAACACCTTGGAGGACCACATGGAGCACTTAAGGAAAGTTTTCCAAGTCTTGCGGGAGAACGAGCTATACATCAAGAGGGAGAAGTGCGAGTTTGCACAATCATAGGTGCACTTCTTGGGCCATATCATTAGCAATGGCGAGCTACGCATGGACGAGGCTAAGGTACGTGCTATCCAGGAGTGGGAGGCAACTACAAAGGTAACCGAGTTGAGATCCTTCCTTGGCCTTGTTAACTACTATTGTCGGTTCATCAGTGGCTACTCAGCAAAGGCTGCACCATTGATGGAGTTGCTAAAGAAGAACAATCTGTGGGTTTGGACGGGGCAATGTCAAAAGGCATTTGAAGGCCTTAAGGCAGCGGTAATAGAGGAGCCAGTCTTGGCATTACCTGACTTTGCTAAGACATTTGAGGTGCACACAAATGCCTCAGACTTTGCCATTGGGGGTGTCCTGATGCAGGATAACCATCCTATAGCATTTGAAAGTCACAAGTTAAATGAGACGGAGTGGCGTTACACGGTGCAAGAGAAGGAAATGACTGCAATTGTGCATTGCCTTCGTACATGGAGACATTATCTGCTCGGGTCGAGGTTCGTGGTCAAGACCGACAATGTGGCTACTAGCTACTTTCAGACGCAGAAGGAAGCTCACACCAAAACAAGCTAGGTGGCAAGACTTCTTGGCCGAGTTTGATTATGTGCTAGAGTACAAGCCGGGCAAAGGTAATGTTGTAGCTGATGCCTTGAGCCGGAAAGCCGAGCTTGCTGCCATCACTTCAACAACTTGGGACATTCGTGAGGCTATAAAAGAAGGCATGCAACATGATCCAGCAGCCAAACAACTTATCGAGTTAGCCAACCAGGGCAAGACGAGACGTTTTTGGGTTGAAGACGGCCTATTACTTACCACGGGTCGGCGGGTCTACGTGCCTAAGTTTGGAGACATCAGACGGCGGATCATAAGGGAGAGTCATGATACAACGTGGGCTGGTCATCCAGGCCAACGTCGCACTAGGGCCTTGGTTGAGTCGGTCTACTATTGGCCACGCATGCGAGATGACATAGAGTGCTATGTGCGGACTTGTCTTGTCTGTCAACAGGACAAGGTTGAACAAAAACAACCCGGAGGACTTTTGGAGCCATTACCAGTTGCAGAGCGTCCATGGGAGAGCGTGACTATGGACTTTATCACTTGCCTACCGAAGTCCGACGGTTATGGTACTATTATGGTGGTCGTGGATAGATTTTCCAAATATGCTACCTTCATGCCCGCCTCACCGGGTTGCACAGCTAAGGAAGCCGCCAAGCTATTCTTTAAGAACGTGGTGAAGTATTGGGGCTTACCAAGGCATAACATCAGTGATCGAGACCCCCGCTTCACTGGGAACTTTTGGAGAGAGTTGTTCGACATACTAGGCACGGAGCTGCACTTTTCTACTAGTTTCCACCCACAGACAGATGGACAAACAGAACGGGTCAATGCCTTACTAGAATGCTACTTGAGGCATTATGTAAGTGCGCATCAGAAAGATTGGGCAAGGCTCCTAGACATCGCCCAATTCTCTTATAACTTACAGCGGAGTGAGTCCACAGGGCGGACACCATTTGAGCTGGCCACAGGCCAACAACCACAAACTCCACATTCATTACCAGCCGCTTTCGAGGGAAAGAGTTTGGGGGCTTATCATATGGCCAAATGATGGGAGGAGCAGCTCGACACTGCTAAGTCCTACTTGGATAAGGCGGCTAAGAAGATGAAGAAGTTTGCGGACCGTAAGCGGCGTCCCACAGACTATAGAGTTGGTGACATGGTCATGGTAAAGTTTAACCCAAGGCAATTCAAGGCACTACGAGGCATGCATCAAAATTTGATTCGCAAGTATGAGGGGCCATTTAAGATCGTCGCCAAGATAGGCAAGATCTCATACAAGCTTGACATGCCATCGTATCTTAAGATCTACCCTATTTTCCATGCGAGCATGCTTAAGCCATATCATGAAGATAAGGATGATCCGAGTAGGGGCCAATCAAGTCGAGCGCCAATGACTATCACTGCCTCGCATGATCGGGAGATTGAGGCTATTATAGATTACCAAGCCAGGCGAAAACAAGGGCAAAAAGCGACCGCTATGTTCCTCGTCCATTGGAAAGGGCAATCACCGGAGGAGGCCACGTGGGAACGATATGAGGATTTGTGGCAATTCAAAGATAAGATCCGAGAGTTTATGCAGCAGCATTGCGCCGCGGTCGTCGCAATATTAGGTGGGGGAGAGTGTGATGACTTGCCACGTCATCATGCCACATAGGTGCCATTGGGCATATATTAATGCCATGTGGAAGCTTACATAAGAAGAAGGATAGTATTTGTGAGAAGATTCTAGAGAAGTATGGACATTTCCTTAGGAAGAACCTAGATCTTTATGAATTTGTTAGGAAAGTCCTTGGAATCTTCTAGGCTTGTAGAGTATTCTAGAGAATGGACTTATTTGTAAATATGGAAGGACTTGTAGAATAATTATTATTTACATACTAGCCCCTAGGTGATTAGTATAAATAGGGGGCATTCATTTGTAATTCATCAACCAAGAAAACAATTCAAGTTCTCTCTAATACAAAGCTTCCTTTAAAAATTCTCTTGTGTTCCTTCTTCCATTCTCTTAGCGATCTTGAGTGTAGTAAGGCTGACTTGGCATAGCAAGAACGTGAGCAAGTTGTGCAAGATCGTGAGCGAGTTGTCAAGTGCCGCACGTGTAATTAGTTAACAACTCACACTTTCACGACTAATCTTTGATTTCTCATCATCATCTCAGTGGAATCTTTCATTTAGGTAAGCTTTTCTCTTTTGCTTTAATCTTCCAGTTCTTTTCAAAATTTTCAATTTCATGGCTGAAATTCATGGTTGTTTTTCTTCTATATTATTACTCATCTGTTCATCTCTTTCCCTTTGTTTTTCTCTTTTTCCTTTTGCATGATCTCTTTATTTCTTTTAGATTTTCGAAGCTACTTTTTCCAATTTTTTACATCTTTTCAGTTGGGTTGTTCTAATTTCATGTATGATTTCTCTCCATTTTTGCCTCAGTTTCTTCCCATTTCTCTTCAGACTTTCAAATTTCATTGCCGAATTCGTGGCTGATGACTTTATTAAATAAAGGGGTAAAGTTTTTGAAGGTTTGGTACCCATAAAGTATAGTTGAAGATTGGGGTAGATAACGATGAACAAACAGTATAGAGTTTAAATAAAATACAACAAGTCCGTATCTAGGAACATAGTCCGAAGATAAATGAAAATACAGAATATAAGGAAGAAAAGGGGCTGTCGACGCTGACAACTACCTCGTCTCTCCGGGTCCGCCCGATCTGGATGGAAATCAGCGCTCAGGAAAGAACTCTGCTATACCTGTATCAGCACACATGGTGCAGGGAGTAATGTGACTACTCCAACCTAGTGAGTAACAAATATAAACAATGTCTGAGAATATAAAATCCCAAAAAGGAATTAGGTAAACTTTAGAAACCAGTGAAATACAGTAAGAAAACTCTTTGAAAACAATTTAAAACTATTATTCTCAATTAATAAGAAATGCTCAAGAACCAGCCCCCCGGGCGCGATATCAAACTCTCAGTACAGTAACTATAACAACTCGACTGGTCATTTTGAGTACTACTGCTCTGCTAGCATTCGGATCGGGCTCACTCTCAATCACATGGCTAGACTCCGGAGGGGCTCCTACTACCCAAGCGTTATCAATAAGGCCCGAAAGCCTAAACATATCAATATGAGGCCTGAAAGCCTGCTCACATTACACTCGAGGCCTGAAAGCCTCCTCACACATTGACATATTGGTAATTCTGAAGGTTAATTAATTAAAGAGAGTCGCCACCTAATTATTTTAACGGTGAATTAGGACACCAATTTTAGCTAAATAGTGCTCAAAATTAAATCTGTTTTATGGTCTAGTTATTCTTAAGAGTATGAGTAAGGGTTCTAATTAATCCTATAGGGAAGGTTGTTAAAGCACCCTATATGATCCGTTAAAAACGGTTATCCAGCCAAACTTAGATTAATGGATTTTCTTCTTTTTTTAAAAAAATGTATGAGACTAATATAAAATAATTAATGTGAAGTGGTTAAAATCTTTTATTGCAAGAAAAGTGTCAATGGCAAAAGCTGGATGCGAAGTAATTCTTGAAATGGTTTAACGAGTAATTCAAAACCAAACTTAAGATAAAATTATAGGAATAAAATCAAGCGAAAATTCATTGCCAAATGGGATAACTCAGTTAAGAAAAACTGATTTGTTGACGTTTGAATGCAATTTGGTTTTGGATTTTGTTAAAAACGCAACGATTTGTAAAAAAACATTTTTTAAAGGCCTAAAGCAAAGAAAACTCAATTTTGGTTATAATGGAAATATCCAATGCTGATTTCTTCCTTAGGGATGTTTGTCAAATCATCTAACTAGCTTTTGAACGTTTGAGAATAAAACTCCAATCACTAATTGATTTTTAAGTCTTTATATTTAGATGCATTCTATGTGATGGAAAAAGGCTTATTAATAATTAGAACAAGATCTTGAATGATTAGATAGACTTTATCGTTAATCTTATGCTAAGTGTAAGGCAAAACCCAAACACACAAATAAATAAACCAGAAAAGAAGTTAGATAAAACAAATAATAACAGGAAAAAAAGAAGAAGAACGCCATAGGCGCCGCGCCCCCAAGCATTTCGCTTGTTTTTCTTGCTATCCCGTGCATTTATGGGAGATGGTATGCAATGACTCCATGTGTTGGTGGTAGTAGCGTCGAGTTGCTATGCGACTCCACTGCGAGAGTCTCGAATTAAGACTCCATTTGCTCCAAGGTGTACATGCAAAGAAAGGGAAAAAAGAAGAGAGGAAGAAATTAGAAGAGATAATTTGATTCTCTACTACATATACACAGATATTAAAGAAAAATCATGTTGTCGTTTAATACAAAGAAGATTGTAAAATTGATTCCTTCATTTCATCAACTCAAACAGAATAGATAGAAGTTCATTTAACGTATGTCATATCTTAACATTTTACACTTAGGACACGGAAAAAAAAATCACTTGCAATTATGTTTAAAATGCATGGTCAAGTTAGCAATATAGTGTTAAAGGCAGGTTTCTTACTTTTACAAGTATGTCTAATACAACTATACCAAACCCTTAAGTTAAACTTATAGGTAACTAACCTATTTTCTTTAAAATCTAGTTATAATATATTACGGTTTTCTGCTTATCAGTTAACACTACATTAGCCAATAAAACAAGTTTATAATAACAAAATATTTAAAACTTCAAACAAGACTACAGGTTCATGATACCAAAACTCATTTTAACTAAAGGACTCCTTTTAAATGTATCCTAATGAGCAAGAATTTACTGGGCCTAAGGCCATGGCATTTAACAAGTGAAAAAATAACTAAATCATGATTTCTATATTAGCATTCAAACTTGTTATTAGCTTAAACGAGCAGCACTTCAACACATACGTATCGTCGGCTTCAAAACTCAAAGTTGACAAATAATTTATTTCTTTGACATAAACAAAATTTCTTAACTCTAAATATGAACACTTAGTCGAGTATTTTACTTTGACCAAATTTTAGAGTTACAAAATTTGTACAGGAAGTGACAATTTTAAGCCATAATATCTAAAAGCTTAAACGATCTGCGTCATGATTTCTATACTTAAAATAATTAGTTATACCAGTTTTATCACAAAATGAGTAACTTACATACAAGCCATTTCAGTGAACCCGGCAATCAATTTCAAAGTACGAATACTACTCTACAACTAATATTTTGTTAACCAAGGCCCTTTAACCAAAGGAAGTAACACATAATTCAGTAATACGGTGTGTTAGTAATAAGAATAATAGGATGAGATCGAGTTTTTACCTTCCACGGAGCAGTGAACTAAGGGCTTTCGAGGCTCCACATATATTCCACAATACAAGAGTTGGGCGATGAGATTGAAGGACTTTTGAGTATCAGATTGTAAGTACTAAAACAAAGATTAAGATTGGAAGATTCATTTGAGTTGAGAGATTATTTTTCACAGTGTTCGAGCCTGGGTTTCCCCATATTCCAACCTTGAGATATTTTTAGTAAAATGGAATGTGGTCTGAAACTAATTTTTTCTAGAGTTTTTCGCCTCCCTTTCGGCTGAGACTTAGAGAGGTATTTATAGATGAAATAACTAGGGTTTTTATTTGAATTTGAAATTCTAAATTTTGTTGACAGAGAGAGGTCACGGGTTGAGTGTGGAGTCCAAAAAAAGAGCCGTTCGGATCTCTCCTATCTCTGCCTTTTTCAGAGAATTCTTTGGCCTCTAGTGTTGACTGAATCGTGTGCCAGAAAGGGGCTGGAGAGACGCAATGGAGAGAGAGAGAGGGGGTACGGAGTTTCACAAAAATGGAGGAACAATTCTGAGATAATAGTCTGCCATGGTGAAGTTTGCAAAGAGGGGAAAGAGACGTTGTTGGCAATGAGAAAAAAAACCTAATTTAGTATTTTAAGTTCTTTTAGGAATGATATTTGGGCTTGAACATATTGGGTTTATGAAAATTGGGTGATGGCTAATTGGGTTGGTTTGGACTATTGGAGAGTAGGCTAGAGAATGGGTTGGCTGAAATTGGTAGGCTATTCCCTTCTTTAAATCAATTTCTTTGTGTTTTTTTCTATTAATAACTTGGACTAAATTTAACACTTTAAACATAAAGAAAATATAATGTTGATATATTTGGTAATGTTAATATAGCATTATTTTAAGCAAAATTATTGAAAAGCAAGAACTATATAAAATAATTTGTCCAAAGCATTAAAGATCGAGAAATACAAAGAAATTAATTGAAGGAAAGGTAGGACAAAATTGGGGAGATTAAGAATGAGAGTTGCGGAGATGAGGATACTCAGGTGGATGTGCGGGCTCACCAGATTAGATAAGATTAAGAATGAAGTTATTCGGGAGAAGGTGGGCCTCGGCCTCAATCAGTCCAAAATAGTCAAAAGCCCATCGGGCATCAGTAAAACAAAAATACTCAGCTCAAACAATAGTTCAAATATCGGTTAAAACTCCAAGTTTGAGTAAAATATAGCCGAGTTCATGAAATAGTGTGAATCACATGGACTGAGTTCAAATAATATTTCAAATAGTGAGGGAAACAGTGATGATAGTTCATAAAGAGTTCAAACAATCGGCAATAAGCCCCAAGTATGGCAATGAGCCCAAATCGTAGTGAAAAATAACAAGTCATAGCTAATACGCGGTAAAATATCATCCGGACTGGACCAAATCACAATCTCCAATAGTAAATGACCCCGCGTTCGACATTGAACGCGTGTCTCATCTCAACACAACACTAAGTTGTGCAAATTCGGGGTGTCTGATCACGCCCAACTATGCCTTATAAAAAGGACAATACGGTCGCAGCAAATATAACTCAAGTATTTCACACGGGGTTGAATCCTCAGAGATCGAATCTGATCAAAACTACAAGGAATACATCACAATAGGCTAATGAATCAAAACCCAATCGAAAAGAGTAAAAAAATATCAAAAATCACAAAGTTAGCAAAACTCGAGCCCTGGGCCCACTTATAAAAAAATTACAAAATTCACATCACCGAATTCCCCACCTCGCCACAAGTCTATACATATCAACTTTACCAAAATTCGAGTCCATTTGACCCCCAAAAATCCAAAATTTTCATTTCAAAAAACAAGCCCAAGTTCTTCCAATTTTACCCGAATATCCATGAATTTACAGGTTGATTCTTAAATAAAATGATGTTTCTAGGCCATGGGAATCACCTCCAATCAATTCCCGTCGAAATTCTCTTCAATTTCTACCAAAAAGCTCTTAACGTGCTCAACAAGGGAGGAAAATAGACCAAGTTTCACAGATGAAATAATATAAAAACTCTTCTGCCCAGGTGGATTTTACCCTATGCGAACGCGGTCAACACCCCGCGCTCGCGATGAACATAAAATGCTGACCAAAATTTATCCCTATGGAACGCGGATCCTAGCACTCAAACGCAACCCTTTAGGACCTCCAACTACGTGAACGCATCCCTATTTCCGCGATCGCAAAGAACAAATACTTAGGGAATACGGACCCAAATGTCGCGAACACGTTGAACAAACTTGGCAGGGCCCCAAGCCCCATTCTGCACAAACGCGAGGCCACCCCACGCGAACGCGTTGGTCTAAATATTTTCCTTTCGCGAATGCGTACCAACAAACTCGAACACGAAGACCAATTTTGGTCTGCAACAGTAGTGTATTTTTTTGCAACAAATCCTAAGTTCAAAACTTCTGTTTAGCTATCTGAAATCACCCCAAGGTCCCCGAGACCTCAACCAAAGACACCAACATATCCGAAAACATCATACGAACTTGTTCCAATCATCACAACACATCAAATAACACTAAAATCATTAATTCTCATCGGATTCAAGCCTAAGTTTTTTTTTAAACTTCTGAAATACGCATTCGATCAAAAATCCAACCAAATGACGTCCGAATAACAGCAAACATATCCAATTCCGACCCTCGGATCGAAATCTCACCTATCAACCCATTCCAACCCTTGGATCAAATTCTCACCCATCCACCGAAATTCGTTAAAATACTAACTTCGCCAGTTCAAGCCAAATTCTACACCGGACCTCCAAAATCAATTCCGATCGCATTCCTAAGTCACAAATCACCTCCCAAAGCTAACCGAATCATCGAAATTCAATTTCGAGCTCTCTAACTCAAAAGTCAACTTCCGGTTGACTTTTCCAATTTAAGTCTTTTTAAAAGAGACTAAGTATCTCATTTCTTAATAAAATCACTCCAAATCAATTCTAACACACCCAATATCGATATTGAAACATGAAGCAACACATTAATGGGGAAATAGGGCGGTAACTCACGTGACGACGAGCCGGGTCGTCACATCCTCCCCAACTAAAACAAATGCTCATCCTCGAGTGGGTCAAGAAACATACCTGGAGTCTCAAATAGGTGAGGATGTCTACTCTGCATCTTCTGCTCGGTCTCCCAAGTAGCCTCCTCCATGGATTGACCTCTCTACTGCACCTTCACTGAAGCTATATCCTTTGATCTTAACTTTTGAAGCTGACGACACAAAATATTCATTGGATCCACATCATATGTCAAATCATCATCCAACTAAACCATGCCGAAGTGAAATACATGAGACGGGTCCCCAATATACTTTCGAAGCATAGATACATGAAATATCGGATGCACGCTCGACAAGCTGGGTGGGAAAGCAAGCTCATAAGCTACCTCCCCAATCCTCCTAAGTACCTCAAAAGGCCCAATGAACCGTAGAGTCAGCTTCCCTTTCTTCCTAAACCGCATAACACCCTTCATGGGCAAAACTTTCAGCAAGACCTTCTCACTTACCATATAGGACACATCCCGAACTTTCCGGTCTGCATAACTCTTTTGATGTGACTGTGTTGTACGAAGCCTCTCGTGAATTAACTTCACCTTCAATTCGACTCGATCACCTCAAATATCGATAATAAAGCATAGATAAACATAAAATGAGGGTAAAAGGGCGGTAACTCATATGACGATGGGCCAGGTCATCACATCCTCCCCAACTTAAACAAACGCTCGTCCTCGAGCGGGTCTAGAAACATACTTGGATCCTCAAACAAGTGAGGATATCTGCTCCGCATCTCCCGCTCGGTATACCAAATAGCCTCCTCCACGGGCCGATATCTCCACTACACCTTCACTGAAGCTATATCCTTTGATCTCAACATCCGAACCTGACGACCCAAAATAGTCGTTGGCTCCACATCATATGTAAAATCATCATCCAACTAAACCATGCTGAAGTCCAACACATGAGACGGGTCCCCAACATACTTCTGGAGCATAGATACATGAAATACCGGATGCACGCTAGACAAGATCTAGGTGGCAAGGAAAGCTCATAAGCCACCTCCCCAATCCTCCTAAGTTCCTCAAAAGGCCCAATAAACCGCGGACTCAGATTGCCTTTCTTTCAAAATTGCATCACCCTTCATGGGAAAAACCTTCAACAAGACCTTCTCACCCACAATATATGACACATCCTGAACATTCTGGTCTGCTTAACTCTTCTGACGCAACTGTGTTACACGAAGCCTCTCCTGAATTAGCCATGATACCCCAAAATACGAATAACGAAGCATAAAGAAGTAGACATAGGGAAAATGGAGCGATAACTCTTGAGACGACTGGCCGGTTCGTCACATCCTCCCCAACTAAAATAAACGTTCATCCTCGGACGAGTCAAGAAATATACCTGAAACCTCAAACAGGCGAGGATATATGCTCAATATCTCTCACTCAGTCTCCCAGGTAGACTCCTCCATAGGATGACCCCTCCACTGCACCTTCACTTAAGCTATATCCTTTGACCTAAATTTTCGAACCCGATGACCCAAAATAGCCATTGGCTCCACATCATAGGTCAAATCATCATCCAACTGAACTGTATTGAAGTCCAACACATGAGACGGGTCCCCAACATACCTCCGAAGCATAGATACATGAAATACCGGGTGAACTCCCGGCAGGATGGATGGCAAAGCAAGCATATAGTCCAACTCCCCAATCATCCTAAGTATCTCAAAAGGACCAATGAATCGCGGACTCAACTTCCCTTTCTTTCCAAATCTCATAACGTCCTTCATAGGCGAAACCTTCAACAAGACCTTCTCGCCCACCATATACAATACATCCCGAAACTTCTGGTCCGTATAACTCTTCTAACGCGATTGTGATGTACGAAGCCTCTCCTGAATCAGCTTCACCTTCTCTAAGGCATCCTGAACCATCTATGTCCCCAATAACCTTCCCTCATCGGCTCGAACCATCCAACAAGAGATCTATACCGCCTCAGATACAACGACTCATATGGAGCCATCTGAATGCTCGACTAATAACTGTTATTCGGCAAAAACTCATCCCAAGAACTCATCCCATGAACCTCCAAAATCAATAACATAGGCACGCAACATATCTTCCAGGATCTAAATCGTGCGCTTGGACTATCCGTCCGTCTGAGGATGGAATGTTGTGCTTAACTCTACCTACGTACCCAGCTCCTGCTAAAATGCCGTGCAAAACTGAGAAGTGAAATGAATACCCCTATCTGAGATAATAGACACTGGAACCCCATGCAATCGAACAATCTCCCGGATAAAGATCCCTGCTAGCCACTCTAATGAATAGATAGTACATAGCGGAATGAAGTGCGCGGACTTGGTCAGCCTGTCCACTATCACCCAAATCGAATTGAACTTCTTCAAAGACTGAGGGAGAGAACTCACAAAATCCATAGCAATCCTCTCCCATTTCCACTCAGGAATAACCA
The DNA here is from genome assembly GCA_032618575.1 of Nicotiana noctiflora. Taxonomy (NCBI): domain Eukaryota; kingdom Viridiplantae; phylum Streptophyta; class Magnoliopsida; order Solanales; family Solanaceae; genus Nicotiana; species Nicotiana noctiflora. Next base: position 4,771 of record JASVEL010009615.1, on the reverse strand, counting down.
TATGCTGAAGAACACCGCCCGGTCTATGATGCTCGTACTTGACCTGCTAACAGTTGAGACATCGAGCTACATAACCCACAATATCCTTCTTCATCCTCCTCCACCAATAGTGTTGTCCCAAATCCTAATACATCTTTGCGGCACTTGGATGGATAGAATACCACGAGCTGTGGGCCTCCTCCAATATCAAATCCCGGAGCCCATCCATATTAGACACGCAAATCCGGCCCTCCATCCGTAACACGCCGTCATTATCAGTAGTCACATCCCTAGAATCATCATGCGCTGAACCTTGTTCTTAAGGACAAGCAAATGAGGGTCATCATATTGCCGCTCCCTGGTGTGGTCATACAAGGAAGACCGAGAAACAACGCAAGCCAACACCCGACTAGGCTCCAAAATATCTAACCACACCATCCGATTAGCCAAATCCTGGACATCAACTGCAAAGGGCCTCACCCCAACTGGAATGTACGCCAAGCTACCCATAGTAACCGCCTTCCGGCTAAAAACATCAGCCACCACGTTGGCTTTTCCTGTGTGATACAGAATGGTGATATCATAGTCCTTAAGCAACTCTAGCCATCTCCGCTGCCTCAAATTAAGGTCCTTTTGCTTGAATAGATGCTGAAGACTGTGATGATCGGTGAATACCTCACAAGATACTCCATACAAGTAGTGCCTCCAAATCTTCAAAGCATGAACTATAGCAGCCAACTCCAAATCATGTACAGGGTAGTTCTTCTCGTAGGGCTTCAGCTGAGGAGAAGCATATACAATAACTCTACCCTCCTATATCAACACACATCCGATCCCAACTCTCAAAGAATCACAATATATAGTGTAAAAACCTAAAACTGATGGCAATACCAACATTGGAGCCGTGGTCAAAGCGATCTTGAGCTTCTGAAAGCTCTCCATGCACTCATCCGACAAAACAAATAGAGCACTCTTCCGAGTCAACTTGGTCAAGGGTGATGCAATAGAAGAAAATCCCTCAACAAACCGACAATAATACTTTGCCAACCCAAGGAAACTACGAATCTCTCACTGAGGTCGGTATAGGCCAACTCTGCACCTCCTCTATCTTTTTTGGATCCACCTGTATACCATCACTGGACACCACGTCTCCCAGAAAGGCCACAGACACAAGCCCGAACTCACACTTGGAGAACTTTGCATAAAGTTTCTCCTTCCTCAACCTCTGCAGTACTAATCTCAAATGTTGAGCATGCTCCTCCTGGCTATGAGAGTACACCATAAATTTATCAATAAACACAATCACAAAGGAATCTAGATACGGCCAAAATACACTATTCATCAAGTGCATGAACGCGGCTGGGGCATTAGTCAGCCCAAAAAACATAACCAAAAACTCATAGTGCCCATATCTCGTCCTGAAAGTCGTCTTCATAATATCTGAGTCTCTAATCTTCAGTTGGTGATAGCCTGAACGGAGATCAATCTTGGAGAATACCTTTTCCCCTGGAGCTGGTCAAACAAATCATCAATACGGGGCAGGGGATACTTGTTCTTCAATGTCACCTTGTTTAATTGCCTATAGTCAATGCACATTATCATTGTGCCATCCTTCTTCTTCACAAATAAGACCGGTGCACCCCACAGTGACACACTCGGACGAATGAACCCCTTATCTAGAAGCTCCTGAAGTTGATTCTTTAATTCTTTCAACTCTGATGGTGCCATGAGATACGGAGGAATAGAAATGGGCTGAGTGCCCGACGCCAGGTAAATACCAAATCAATGTCACTATCAGTGGCATACCTGACAGGTTTGCAGAAAACACATCAAGAAACTCCCTCATAACCGGGACCAAATCAATGCAAGAAGCCTCAGTCCCCACATCCCTAACAAAAGTCAAATATGATAGACAACCTTTGTTAACCATACGCTGGGCCTTCAGGAAAGAATTCACCCTGCCAAGTACACAGTCAGTCATACCATGCCACTTGATCCTCGGAACACCCGATATAGCCAACGTGACTATCTTAGCATGACAGTCCAGGATAGCATGACACAGATATAACAATTCCACACCTAGAATAACATCAAAATCCACCATGCTCAATAGCAATAGATCAACTCGGATCTCCAAACCCCCAATAGTCACTAAGCACGACCGATATACATTAATTTCAAATTGTTTCAATCACAATCACACAATTTATTTCAAATAAACACATAATTGCACATCAAAGATCTTATTTATTTTTTATTATTGGAATTTGTTTGCTTAGGGCAAAAATCACGTGCTCACAACCTGTGATAACAACATCCGAATCAATAGCATCCGACCGGCCCTGAAGAGCATAGAAGCGAGCCTGACCACCCGATCGGCCTCCCCCTCTGGGACGGCCCCTAGCTGCCTGACACTCACCCCTAGCTGGCAGGGTGGGTGCTAAAGTAATTGGGCCAGAAGATGAGGGTTGATCCCTCTGCTAAGATGAACTAGCTGCTCGACGAGGACACTGCCTCCACATATGCCCAAACTCTCCGCATTCATAACAACTCCTAGGTGTTGGAGAATGGGACTGAAGGGAACCCCATGCACCAGAGTGACTAGCTGACGCAATCTGCCTGGAAGAACAGATGAAGCTCGTGATGAACCCTATGCCGGAAGAGCACTAAAATATGGATGACTCTACTGATAACTTTGATGACCCCGACCCGAAGATGACCCGCAATACTCAGAACGGGCCGACTGAGGAGGCCTGAAAGAATGACCTCTACCCTGCTGGAATTGTCCCCTAGACGGAGCATCACTGAAACTAAAAGAACCTCGAGGCCACTTGGCCTCCCTCTCCTCTCTTTCATAACGGCGAGCCATCTCGATATCACGAGAAATATCCACTGCATCCTTAAAGGAAATATCCAGAACTCTCTCTCGAGTCCTTAGAACACGAAGGTGATAGTTAAGTCCATCTACAAACCTCTTGATCCTCTCTCTATCGGTCGGAACTATCCAGGAGGCATGACGGGCTAACTCAAAAAATCTTGCCTTATACTGGGTCATACTGAAGTCTCCCTAACGAAGCCACTCGAACTGCCTACGCAGCTCCTTTCTCTGAGACTGTGGTACCCACTTCTCCAAAAAGATAGTGGAGAACTCCTGCCATGACAAAGGCGTTCCACCTACCGGCCTACGCCGCTCATATGCCTCCCACCATGTGAAGGCAATCCCAGTGAACTGAAATGCGGTAAATGCTACCCCACTGGACTCCAAGATCCCTACCATCCGAAGCATATGCTGACACTTGTCAAGAAATCCTTGGGCATCCTCGCCCCTATTGAACCTCTCAAGACAACGCTGCTTATCGTCTGGCACAGCTGGAACCATATAGTCTATTGCTTGTGCAACTGGAGCTACCGGCTGAGCTGGGGCTACTCCCGGTGTCTACAATCCCTGAACAACCTACTCAAGTGTGCGAGCAGCGGGGGTCTAGTGACCACCACCGATCTCGCAGTACTAACATACTCATCACATGAATATAAAACAGCCCTTCTGGCTAATAGGGACAATACCGAACATATAAGTTCAAAACACTTACTCGCGCAATCACTACATCGGTGCTCAAACCATAGGGAAAGATCCAACCTCAAGTCCTCCAGAATGGCCCAACATACTCACGAAGGTCACATTTCGCCCCTTGATCGGGGAATCACAAGCCATCAAGGCACATATAATGTTGGGCGCTAATGTGCGCATACATACGTGTGGAAGGAATTTCAAGAGCTATATCTCAAGCTGAATCAAGTACGTATGATAAGAATTCCAAGAAGGTGATGTTTTTCCTAAAGGATCTACAGCCTTTCGAGGATAAATACAGACGTCTCCGTACCGATCTCTGAGACTCTACTAAACTTTCTCATGACTCATGAGACCTAGTAACTTGGGCTCACTACACAATATATGGTATGATGTGGTATACCACATTGAGTTCAATCTCACTATGGCATTGTGACATTATCAGAGTAAATGTGTTATGAGTTGTTAAGTGTGTCTTGAACACAGATAATATAACTATTAATGCGGAATAAAAGTGATAAACAGGGATACCATCTCGAATCTAGCCCGAGATCGGGGTGTCACAAGTCACGAACCACTATAGAGTTTAAATAAAATACAACAAGTCCGTATCTAGGAACATAGTCCGAAGATAAATGAAAATACAGAATATAAGGAAGAAACGGGCATGTGGATGTCGACAACTACCTCGTCTCTCCTGGTCCGCCTGGTCTGGAAGGAAATCACTGCTCATGAACGAACTCTACTACGCATGTATCTGCACACATGGTGTAGGAAAAAATATGAGTACTCCGACCCAGTGACTAATAAAAATAAATAACGACTGAGAATATAAAATCTCATGAAGGCACAAGTAATGCTATCTCAAGTAGTAAAATCAGATAAACAGTAAAAGCAGCGAATTATAGTAAGAAATCTCCTTGAAAACAGTCAAGATAATTATTCTGAATCAGTAAGAAATGCTTAGAAACCTGCCCCTCGGGCGCAATATCAAACTCTCGGCTCAAAGCCAGCCCCCCGAGCTCAGTATCAATCACATGGTACAACATCAGCCCCTCGGGCTCACTCTCAATATCATGGGTACCCGCGCTCACTGTGGGTGTGCAGACTCCGGAAGGTCTCCTATAGCCCAAGCGCTATCAATAAGTCCTAAAAGCCTGAACATGTCAATATGGGGCCTGAAAGCCTGCTCAAAATACACTCAAGGCATGAAATCCTCCTCAT
>JASVEL010009614.1:0-122628 GCA_032618575.1 Nicotiana noctiflora | reverse complement strand
GAAAAAAGTGGAGTGAAATGGCTCTAGATACAACAACATACCCATTATTATCCCACACCGTGGGTCTAAGAAGGATAGTGTGTACGCAGACCTTACCCCTACCTTGTGAGGATAGAGAGACTTGAAATGGCTCTAGATAGAGCATAATAATATATAGTATATGTTGATTGCCAAAATTGGCAGTTGTCCCACATCGGTTGAGAAACAAAAGTAGGTAGGAATTTTCCTATAAAAGAAGACCTAATGTTTAGGATTAAAATACACATCTCATTTGCCTTCTTATCTTCTTAAGACATTTGTATCTTCTCTCTTTAGTATTATTTTACTTGTATTTGTGGAGTGAAATAAAATATTGGTTGTGTCTGAGGAGTAGGCAAAATTAGCCGAATCTCGTAAATTCTGGTGTTCCTTTTATTGTTGCTTTATTATCTTATTTATTATTTTGTGTCTGCCATAATTTTTGGTATAGTAGTTGTGACTCATTCACACTATATACATTTGGCTTCAGCAACAATCGGTATCAGAGCCAAGGTACTGTCTAAGTATGCTCTGTGGTTGTAGCGTAGTCTGATCTTCCACATCAGAAAAGATTTATCTTGGTAACTGAGTCAATGTTCTGTCTCAGTATGCTCTGTGATTGCAGCTTAGTCCGATCTTCCACATCGGAAAGAAAATAATCTTGATTTGTGTCGTCAGCTATTAAATAATATTTATGACAAAGATGGGAGACAATAAACAAGAAGAATCTACATCAAGTGTCAGCAATACGTCATCATTGACATCTTCGCTTATGACAAGAATTGTGTCAAATGCGAAATTTGTGGTAGAAATTTTTGACGGGTCCGGACATTTTGGGATGTGGCAAGGCGAGGTTGTAGATGTCCTTTTTCAACAAGGGCTAGATTTGGCCATTGAAGAAAAGAGACCAGATGCTATTGGAGAAGAAGATTGGAGAATTATCAACCGTGTTGCTTGCGGTACCATTCGATGCTACCTTGCTAGAGAACAAAAATATCCATACACAAAGTAAACTTCTGCAAGTAAATTATGGAAAGTACTGAAGGATAAATTTTTGAAGAAAAATAGTCAAAATAGATTGTACATGAAGAAGAGACTGTTTCACTTCACCTATGTTCCTGGTACCACGATGAATGAACATATCACCAGTTTCAATAAGTTGGTCACAGATTTACAAAATATGGATACAACTTATGATGATGGTGACTTGGCCTTGATGTTGTTGGCGTCATGTCACGACCCGGATTTTCCCCCGTCATCGGCATCATGATGGCGCCTACTCGTGGTAGCTAGGCAAGCCAATTCATTCAACATTATCCTGTTCATATCATTATTTTTTACTCATACTTACTAGCAAGAGAAATAATTATTCAATTTAATAAACGCGGAAGACTTTTAAAATAGAGATAAATAATAATAAGGTAAAACACTGATGAAATCCTCTACCCAAGACGTGGAGTCACCAACTCACGAACTACTAATGAATACTACACATAATAATCTGAAAGAAAATGATAAATATCTGTCTATCTCGGAACAGTGTGACCACAGCAAATAGTATAAGTAAATAGAAGAGACGCCGGGCCTGCGGACGACTGCAAGCTACCTCGGTCTCGAAATGCTCAACTCCGACGCAAGGCTCTATTGATGACGCTCTTGATAAAAACCTGGACCTGTGCTAAAACGCACAGAAGTGCAGTATCAGCACAATCTGACCCCATGTGCTGGTAAGTGTCTGGCCTATCCCAACGAAGTAGTGACAAGCCTAGGACTAGACACTCACATAAACCTGTGCAATTCTATATATGTACACCACAAGATAACAAGGAATACCAAGTAACAAATTCAACGAGAAGTATCATAATAGGGGAAAACACAACAGCCAGCAACATCTATTAAATCAGTAATGAAAATCAGAGTATAATGGAAACAGTTAATATCAAAACAAGGAATATCAAATAGTTGCACGGCATCACTCTTCGTGCTTTTACTCTCATCCTCACATCCATGGCACGGCATGATCCTTCGTGCATGGTTCAAATAACAACGGCACAGAATGCCCCTTCGTGCATAATCAATATCACAAGGCACGGCATGATCCTTCGTCCATAATCAATAACAAGGCATGGCATTACCGTTCGTGCATAATCAATAATATAAAGCACGGCATGATCCTTCGTGCATAATAAATAAAACAAGGCACGACATTACCCTTCGTGCAAAATGAATAATATATGGCACGACATGATCCTTCGTGCATAATAAATAAAACAAGGCACGAAAGTACCCTTCGTGCAAAATTAGTAAACAAGGCACGTCATCACCCTTCGTGCATTATCACTCTTCCTCACCCAAATAACAATCACAGTTAAGGGCAAAAGAATAAAAATAATAATCATAAACCGTCCCGGCAAGGGACACATTAATCATCACAACAAGGTCCCGGCAAGGGAAAACAATAATCCACTTTACAATAAAGTCCCAGCAAGGGAATACAGTGATCAATTTTACAACCCGGCAAGGGTTCAAGATTTCATCTTGAAAACATCCCACAATAGATATCGACAACGACTCACGGTCATGCTAGACGCCAGTGTATGGATGCTCGTCACCACAGCCCATACACCGCACTCGATTACATAGCAATTAGCACATAAATTCTATTCCCTCAAGTTAGGATAGATCAAACACATACCTCTAGTCTTGAAGTCTAATTTATCCTTCAACTATAGCTTTACCTCAAATTTCAGCTTTCAACTTGCTCGAATATAATCACAATTGATTCAATTACATTAATAAATACCATATAACTTGGTTTGGATGCTTAAAAACGGTTTTCTCAAAATTTATCCTAAAATTTCCCAAAACGCCCCTGGCCCCACGTGGTCGGAACTCGAGGTTCGTACCAAAATCCGGTTACCCATTTCCTCACGAGTTCAAATATATGATTTGTTTCAAAATTGGACCTCAAATCGAGGTCCAATTCCCCAATTCATGAAAACCTAGGTTCTACCCAAAAATAAGAATTTCTACCATGAAAACCTTTGATTTCTCTTGAAAAATATGTTTAATGATGTTAGGAATTAAAAGAATTAAGTAAAAAGTGACTTACAAGTGTTTTAGAGTGATTTTACTCTTGGAGAATCGTGTGTGGTGTGTTGGGTTTTGAAATAATGAAGAAAAGAGGTGTAAAATTCGTTTTTAAGTATCAGATTGCACATCTGCGGTTATGGGAATTGCGAACGTTTGTTTGCAATTGCGAACATAGCAGGTTTTGGAGTGTTACTCTCACATTGCGAGAAAATGTTCGCATTTGCAAACTCTGGCCCAAGTCTGCGAGTATCGCATTTGCGAGATGTTCCTCGCATTTGCGAACCCTGCCTTGTTCTGCCATCCTCGCATTTGCGAAGCTTGGTTCGCATTTGCGAACCCTGCCTTGTTCTGCCATCTTCGCATTTGCGAAGCTTGGTTCGCATTTGCGAACCAAGGCTAAATCTGATCCCTTTCGCAATTGCGATCATTTCTTCGCAATTGCGAAGATATCAGCTGGGGAAAAAATACCAGCTGTGTTATTTTTCAGAATTTGCTCCAACGGCCTATCAAATCTTTACTCGAGCCCTCGGGCCCCAAGCCAAACATGCACACAACTTCAAAAACATATTACAAACTTGCTCGTGCGATCAAATCGCCAATATAACATCGTTTTCATCGAATCAAACCTCAAGTTATGATTATCTTTCTTTTAACTTCATAACTTTCAAATTTGGAACTCAAGGTTCAAAACACATCAAACGACATCCAAATGTCACCAAACTTTGCAGAAAGCACTTATATAATATTTATGACTTGTACCGGGCGTCGGAACCAAAATACAAGCCCGGTACCATGGTAGTTTAATCCATTTTCATTTAATAATTTCAGCAAAAACAATTTAACAGAAAAATTCATATCTTGGGCCCTAGGCCTCAGAATTCGACTCCGCACACATGCCCGAGTCCCATATTTTCCTACGGACCTTTCGGGACCGTCCGATCTCAGGTCCGGGTCCGTTTACCAAAAATGTTGACCGAAGTCAACTATATCAATATTAATATCACTTTTCTTCAAACTTTTCATAGAATTTACATATTCTATCACAAAATCTTTTCGGCTACATGCCCGGGTTATGCACATAAATCGAGGCCACATAAAATGAGGTTTTCAAGGCCTCGGAAGCACGGAACAAGTGAGGAAAACAGGTGATGACCCTTTGGGTCGTCACATCCTCCACCTCTGAAATAACTGTTCGTCCTCGAACGGACAAGAGAAGGAAGTACCTGAGTCGGGGAAAAAATGGGAGTAACGGCTCCGCATATCAGACTCGGACTCCCAAGTCGATGCCTCAGGAGGCTGACCTCTCCATTGAACATGCACAGAAGGAAAACTCTTCGACCTCAACTGTCGAACCTGCCGGTCTAAAATGGCCATCGACTCCTCCTCGTAGGATAAATCATTGTCCAATTAGACAGTACTGAAGTCTAACACATATGTGGGATCGCCGTGGTACCTCTGAAGCATAGATACATGAAAAAATGGATGCACGACTGATAAGCTAGGTGGCAGAGCTAGTCTGTAAGCCACCTCTCCCACTCGGTCCAGAATCTCAAATGGACCAATATACCTAGGGTTGAGTTTGCCCTTCTTCCCAAACCTCATCACGCCCTTCATAGGCGATACTCGGAGCAATACTCCCTCACCAACCATGAAATCTACATCTCAAACCTTACGATCCACATAAGTCTTCTGTCTGGACTGGGATGAACGCAATCTCTCCTGGATAGTCTTGACCTTGTCCAAGGCCTCCTGAACTAAGTCTGTACCCAACAACCGAGCCTCTCCCGCCTCAAACCATCCGACCAGAGACCGACGTCGCCTACCATACAACGCCTCATACGGGGCCATCTGAATCCTAGACTGGTAGCTATTGTTGTAGGCGAACTCCACTAATGGCAGAAATTGGTCCCACGAGCCTCCAAAATCAATGACACAGGCTCGGAGCATGTCCTCTAGGATCTGAATAGTCCTCTCGGACTGACCGTCCGTCTGAGGATGAAAAGTTGTACTCAACTGGACCTGGGTGCCTAACTCCTGCTGGACCGCTCTCCAGAAACGCGAGGTAAACTGCGTACCCCGATCTGAGATAATAGACACCGGCACCCCATGAAGGCGAACAATCTCCCTAATATAAATCTCTGCTAGCCTCTCCGATGAGTAAGAGACAGATACTAGAATGAAGTGTGTTGACTTGGTCAACCTATCAAGAATGACCCAAATAGCATCAAATTTCCTCCGAGTCAAAGGAAGTCCAGTAATGAAGTCCATTGTGATCCGCTCCCATTTCCACTCGGGAATTTCAATTCTCTGGACCAGGCCTCTAGTGCTCAGATTTCACCTGCTGACAATTTAGACACCGAGCGACATACGCAACGATGTCCTTCTTCATCCTGCGCCACCAATAGTGCTGTCGTAAATCCTGATACATCTTCACGGCGCCCGGGTGAATAGAATACCGCGAGCTGTGGGCCTTCGCTAGGATCAACTCTTGAATCCCCTCCACATTGGGCACATAAACGCGCCCCTGCAATCTCAATACTCCGTCATCATCTAGATTTACTTTTGTGGCACCTCCCCACTGTACCGTATCTCTCAAATCATGCAAATGAGGATAATCAAATTGCCTCTCACGGATACGCTCTAATAGAGAAGAACGAGCGACCGTGCGGGCTAACACCCTGCTAGGCTCAGAAATGTCTAGTCTCACGAACTGGTTGGCTAAGGCCTGGACATCTAGAGCAAGTAGTCTCTGACTGACCGGAATATACGCGAGACTACCCATTCTGGCAGACCCTCTACTTCAATGCATCGGCCACCACATTGGCCTTACCTGGGTGATATAGGATAGTAACATCATAGTCCTTCAGCAACTCTAACCATCTCCGCTATCGTAAATTCAACTCCTTTTACCTGAATAAGTACTGTAGGCTTTTGTGATCCGTGTACACCTCACACGTCATGCCATATAGATAATGCCTCCAGATTTTTAATGCATGAACCACTACTGCCAGCTAAAGATCATGAACCGGATAATGCTTCTCATGTATTTTCAACTGTCTCGAAGCATAAGCAATAACCTTGCCATCCTGCATCAATACCGCTCCAAGCCCCGTACGGGATGCATCACAGTAAACCGTATAAGGCCCTGCACCCGTAGGTAGTATCAACACTGGTGCTGTAGTCAAGGCTGTCTTGAGCTTCTGAAAGACACTTCATAATGTTAGGTAATAACAGTCACAATAGAAATTGTGTTTTGAATGAGCTAGTTGTGCATTCAAGAAGAGAGGAAACGATATTGCATTTATGAATAATTCATTTGGCATATTTATTCATGGTAAAGGTTCATGTAAGTCACAACATAATTCATTACTTGTCGTCTTCAAGTTTATCCCATATAAGAAGAATGTCCTTGAGGTGAGACTAAATGAGATTCAACAACAACAAGAAACCCAGTATAATCCAAATATCATATATCATAATTGATTCAATATGTTACATGGTTACACCTCAATGAATTCTGATGTTTCCCTTTCAAAAGTTAAAAAGAAGAAAGATATCCAGTGAGATGTAATTTATAGAATCAAATATGATGACTGAAATGGAGCCGTGCTATGTGGAGTGTATTTGATAGGAAGATACGTACCAAAGTAAAAGACAAAACTTCATAAAATGGTCATGAGACTGAAAGTATTATATCGGAGTGAATGGGAGCCTTTAAGACACAACATATTCACAGGATGAATGTCTCAAGAATACAGTTTTTAAGATGGATATATGGTCACAACCTATCTATGTAGGTGATGCAAACTAATTGTGATTAAAGAGAAGGCGCAAATCAGACATGGTAAAGATATGTGTCAGATTTAAAGAATAATTAGTTCTCCTAAAAGACAAATTAGAAAGAAGTGGAGTGAAATGGCTCTAGATACAACAACATACCCAGTATTATCCCACACCGTGGGTTTAGAAAGGACAGTGTGTCCGCAGACCTTACCCCTACCTTGTGAGGATAGAGAGACTTGAAATGGCTCTAGATAGAGCATAACAACATATAGTATATGTTGATTGCCAAAATTGGCAGTTGTCCCACATCGGTTGGGAAGCAAAAGTAGGTAGGAATTTTCCTATAAAAGAAAACCTAATGTTTAGGATTTAAATACACCTCTTATTTGCCTTCTTATCTTCTTAAGACATTTGTATCTTCTCTCTTTAGTATTATTTCACTTGTATTTTTGAGTGGAATAAAATATTGGTTGTGTCCGAGGAGTAGGCAAAGTTAGCTGAATCTCGTAAATTATGGTATTCCTTTTATTGTTGCTTTATTATTTCTCAGTATGCTCTGTGGTTGCAGCTTAGTCTGATCTTTCACATCAGAAATAAAATAATCTTGATTTGTATCGTCAGCTATTAAATAATATTTGTGTCAAAGACGGGAGACCATAAATAAAAAGAATCTACATCAAGTGTCAGCAATACGTCATCATTGTCATCTTCGCTTATGACAAGAATTGTGTCAAATACGAAATTTGTGGTAGAAATTTTTTACGGGCCCAAACATTTTGGGATATGGCAAGGCGAGGTTGTAGATGTCCCTTTTCAACAAGCGCTAGATCTGGCAATTGAAGAAAAGAGACCAGATGCTATTGGAGAAGAAGATTGGAGAATTATCAATCGTGTTGCTTGCGGTACCATTCGATCCTACCTTGCTAGAGAACAGAAATATCCATACACAAAGTAAACTTTTGCAAGTAAATTATGAAAAGCACTGGAGGATAACTTTTTGAAGAAAAATAGTCAAAATAGATTGTACATAAAGAAGAGACTCTTTCACTTCACCTATGTTCCTGGTACCACGATGAATGAACATATCACCAGTTTCAATAAGTTGGTCACAGATTTGCAAAATATGGATACAACTTATGATGATGGTGACTTGGCCTTGATGTTGTTGGCGTCACTTCCTGACGAGTACGAGCACCTTGAAGCTATTCTACTCCATGGAAATGACGAAGTTTCTCTTAGAGAAATTGGTTCAGCTTTGTACAGCTATGAACAAAGAAAGCGAGAAAAACAGAAGGGCGGAGAGGGGAGAAGCATTGTCCGTGAGGGGTCGTTCTCAAAATCAAATGAGGACAAAGAAAGGAAGATCTAAGTCAAGAGCTAAACCCAGCAAAGATGAATGTGCCTTTTGTCGAGAAAAGGGGCACTGGAAGAAAGACTATCCGAGGTTGAATAATAAGGCCAAACATAACAATGGAAAGGCCATTATGAATTCAAATGTAGTTGATTATGATGATTCGGATTTATTATTAGTTATAACGGAGCCGTCAACGTCATCAGACATATGGTTGATGGACTCGGCTTGTAACGATCACATGTGTCCCAACAAGGATTGGTTTGTGGACTTTCAAGAAGGAGAATATGGAGTTGTCCAAACAGCGGATAACAGACATCTTACCTCATATATCATTGGTTCAATACGATTAAGGAACCATGATGGAATGATCAGAACATTAATAGATGTTCGATATGTACCGGGTTTGAAGAAAAATCTCATCTCTGTGGGAGCCCTGGAAGCAAAATGGTTCAAAATTATTGCAGAAAATGGGGTGATGAGAGTATGCTCCGGTGCACTTGTGGTAATGAATGCCAATCAGAAGAACAATAACATGTACCGTTATCTCGGTAGTACAGTTATTGGGACAACGACAGTAATGTCCAGTGACGACAAAGAGACAGTAGCAACCAGGCTATGGCACCCGCGCTTGGGACATGCTGGAGGAAAATCTTTGAAAACTTTATCAGATCAAGGATTGTTAAATGGAGTAAAGGCTTGCAATTCGGAGTTTTACGAGCATTGTGTCAAAGGGAAACAAACAAGGGTTAAATTTGGTACAACAATCCATAATACTAAAGGCATTTTGGATTATGTACACTCTGATGTTTGGTTCCTTTTTGGCCTGCTGGTTGCTATTGATTCAAGTTGTTGCTGACAATTACTTGTGCAACCGCAGTTACAGTTAATGATGTTCCCACCACTTATAAAGACGCAGTCCAAAGTTCAGAAGAAGATAAGTGGAGGATTTTCATGAATGATGAAATAGAGTCCCTTCATCAGAATCATACATAGAGATTGGCCAATCTCCCGAAGGGACAGAAAGCAATTGGGTGCAAATGAGTATTTGCAAAGAATGAAGGATTTCCTAACCAAGTAGATATTCACTACAAAGCAAGATTGGTGGCTAAAGGATATGCTCAAAAGGAGGGAATTGATTATAATGAAGTGTTTTCTCCAGTTGTGAAACATTCCTCCATTAGAATTATGTTAGCTTTGGTAGCACGGTTGGATTTGGAACTAGTTTAGATGGATGTAAAAACTGCATTTTTACATGGAAACTTGGAGGAGGAAATCTATATGACTCAACCAGAAGGATTCAAAGTTGCTGGAAAAGAACATATGGTGTGTAAACTTGAAAAATCGTTGTACGGATTGAAACAATACTCTATACAATAGTACAAGCGATTTGACAAGTTTATGTTGCAGCAAGGGTACAAGAGAAGCAAATACGATCATTGTGTGTATTTGCGCAAGCTTAAAGATGATTCTTTTATATATCTTCTCATATATGTTGACGATATCCAAGAACTCGAAAGAAATTGATAAGTTGAAGATTCAACTAAAGAAGGAGTTCGAGATGAAGGATCTGGGTGAATCGAAGAAAGTTCTTGGCATGGAGATAATAAGAGATAGACGTTCAAAGAAACTTTGTTTATCTCAAAAAGGATATTTGAAGAGAGTACTACAACGTTTGACATATATGACAAGTCTAAGCCAGTTAGTACTCCACTTGCTCCCCATTTTAAGCTAAGTACTACTATGTCGCCATTGGATGAAGTTGAACGAGAGTATATGTCAAAGGTACCATATGCAAATGTTGTTGGTAGCTTGATGTATGCAATGGTCTGTACGAGACCTGACATTTCACAAGCTGTTGGAGTTATTAGCAGATATATGCACAATCCAGGAAAGGAGCATTGGCAAGCTGTGAAGTGGATTCTGCGGTATATTCATAATACTGTAGATGTCGGGTTAATTTTTGAGAAGGAAGGCAATCAATCTGTAGTTGGATATTGTGACTCAGATTTTGCAGGTGATCTGGACAAACGAAGATCAACTACTGGTTATGTGTTTACTTTTGCAAAGGCGCCAGTTAGTTGGAAGTCTACTTTGCAGTCAACAATTGCTTTGTCTACAACATAGGCAGAGTACATGGCTATTACAGAGTCTGTGAAGGAGGCAATTTGACTTCAAGGATTGCTAAAGGAGCTTGAGGTTGAACAAAAACGTATTACAATTTTTTGTGATAGTCAAAATGCTATTTAGCGAAGAACCAAGTTTATCATGAAAGGACGAAGCACATTGATGTTCGATATCATTTTGTACGAGAAATCATACAAGAAGGTGGAGTCACGGTGAAGAAAATTCATACTACAGAGAATCCTGCTGATATGCTGACAAAAGTGGTGACTGCCATCAAGTTTCAACATTGTTTGGATTTGATCAACATTGTTGAGCACTGAAGATAGAAGATGAAGACACAATTAAAATTTGTTTTAGAGAGAAAAATGAAGGTGCAAAATTTTGCCAAGGTGGAGATTTGTTGATTGCCAAAATTGGCAGTAGTCCCACATCGGTTGGGAAGCAAAAGTAGGTAGAAATTTTTTCTATAAAAGAAGGCCTAATGTTTAGGATTTAAATACACCTCTCATTTGCCTTCTTATCTTCTTAAGACATTTGTATCTTCTCTCTTTAGTATTATTTTATTTGTATTTTTGGAGTGGAATAAAATATTTGTTGTGTTCGAGTAGGCAAAATTAGCCGAACCTCGTAAATTATGGTGTTCCTTTTATTGTTGCTTTATTGTTTTATTTATTATTTGGTGGCTGCAATAATTTTTGGTATAGTAGTTGTGACTCATTCACACTATATACATTTGGCTTCCGCGACAGTATAGAACTTATATAGACGATCCGAGCTAGTTTGAGATTGAATGCTGTAGTAACTTTTACCTTCTCTTTTCTATTTTGTGGGATTAAAGGAGAATTTTATGGATAGAAATTTAAAAAGGAAAAAAAAGTTGAGGAGGAAAGGTCCTTGTATGAACATAACAGAAGTTCTGTTTGCAATTTGAGATCCTCTCGATCATAGCCATTCTATCTGTGAACTATCTGGGAAAAAGAGATCCTTGGCATGCAAACCCTTGACTTTCTTCTTTGATCTGAAATTAGATGAGATGCTCGCTATGTGAAAATTTCTTCCTTCTCTAGTAATAATTTCAACTAGACCAAGAGGGACCATGAGTTTACTTTCTACATGGCCATGTATCTTCTAATCTCTATTATTATGCATCATAAAAGACCCCATGCTCTCTTCAAGGAAGAGAATTCATTGCTTCCATATAGCCATTATCAGTTTATCACTTATAAATCAGATCAGAGATGTGATAAACCTTAAGCATACCCTAGGAAAAAAATTATGGTAGGTGCTTCTCTCTTTTATTTTTTCTTTGTTTTGTTGTTATGTGCTGCAAGTGAATATTTGTGAGCACGTGATTTTTGCCTTACTTGAGAAGTACTCCCAGAAAATGCAAAAAATAAAAATAGTTTCGTGTTGGGTATGATTTTTGTGATTTTTGTGTTATTTTATCTTTTGTGTGCACGTTTATTTATTTAAATTAAAAATACAAAAATATATGCTAGGTTTTGCATTTTTAGTGTTTGATATCGAAGTCATATGATTTACATTTTTGGATGATATGTAATTGTGTGCGTTAATTGTAGTAAAAACAGCGGTGTTATAGGTTGGTATATATACGTATGTGTGTATATATATATATATATATGTATATATACATATATATATATATATATATATATATATATATATATATATATATATATATATATATATATATATATATACACATATGCATATAATACATCATGAAGATCCGATCTGGGCCAAATTCAGTCTAAAAGCCAGGCCCAAACGGATTTCTTCTAATCCAGCCCAATACCCGTCCAGCTTCAGCCTGTGTAACACTTGATCTGGACCGTTGGATTTTATTATCCAACGGCCCAGATTAATCCTTTAATTCTAATATGCATTCAGCCTATGACTTGACCAAACGACGCCGTTTGGTTTAAGTGAAGAGATCCTGATCGTTGATCAAGTTTGATCCAACGATCAGGATTTAACTACTCAAAACATATATAAACTCCTTTCCATACCCCGCCCCCACCAAGCCAGACCCACCCCCCCCTCTCCCTTCTTCTCCCTCAGGAGCTCTCAAATCCCCGGCGTAACGCCGCCGTGCGCCGCCCGCCGGAAATCGCCTCACGGCGGTTCCGGTAGGCCAATCAAACCCAAACCAATGCCAAAATCTTCCCCTCGCCTCACTCATTACGAATCCAGCCTCCCTTTACCTCGAATCACTCCAGAACTCCTCGAATCTTCATTTGAAGATTCGAGTCAACTCGAACTTACGCCAAACCACCCCGAATTCACACCGGTGACTCCTCGCACCACCCTCACACCCAAACCACCCTTGGTTTGGTTCGAATCTAACCCGAACTACCCAAACCCCAAAAATCTCGGCCATGAACCCTAATTTAGATTTATGCCTAATTGAGGTCTAATAGACCTTAATTGGGATGTTTTCACTATTGAAAACACCTCAATTAAGGTCCATTGGCCTCAATAGCAAAAGGTCCAAGCCCGAGTTGAATCCAAGAGCAAATCCGAGTTGTCTTCTCTTTGAGTCTCTAAGGTAAAATCTTCCTGTTCCTTATTCTAATCACTTATATTACTATCTGTTTGTTTGTTAAATTAAATTTCGATTGGTTTGTCAAATTCTTCTTAATGATTCTGTTCTCCTCCTTCAAGGCCTTTTATTTGGCCCGCATTTGTTGTTGTTGTGATTCCCTGGATTGTATTCGCTTTAGAATGAACATTCGACTCGAGTTAACAATCGTCGAATGATTGAATCCCCTATTTGTTGAATCTGTCCGAATGTGTCAAGTTACTGTTCCTATGTGATTGACTGTTCTTAATTGTGTGTTGTAATCAATTAGGCGAACATCGTCGATTAGTCATATGGGTCTGTTGGTTGGAACACTGGATAATAATTAACACTGTTAAGACTAATACAAGCCACTGTCTGGTTTAACAGATTCCTCTTTTGAAATGTCTATGATATTGGGATATAGCTGTTAGTAATTTGGCATCTTAGGATTTAAAAATACCTTACCCATGAAATGAACTAGTGGAACCTGCTGTACAGCAGGGCACCACCAGTTCCTGCAGTCTTTGATTTAAAATAACAAGACCCATACTTAGACATTTTAAGTGGCTGGGACAGAACAGAATATGGGTTGGCCAGTGTTTAAAACTAGTTGTTGGTGGTTTTTGGACAGAGGAGGATGGGCAAGGGTCTGTTATGCAGAACCTGGGTGCTCCTAGGTGTTGTTTTGGTTATAAATAGATAGACATTTTGAGGGGAAAAGGGGAGTTCAAAAAAAGGGGAGCAGTCTGAGAGAGGTTAACAAGGCTGAAACATTGAGAAAACACCTAGGCTGAGACATTGAAATACATACAGTAAGGGCTGAGAGTACACATATGCAAGACTATAGATAGAGAAAGCTAGGAAGTATAGGCCAAGAGACTGTTTCGATTGGCTTTTGGGTACTGTTTTCGTGTGTTTTAGTTGGGAGTGGCTGAGTGTTGGTCATTTGGTTGCTTGTTGTTCCTGTGTTGGGGTTACTGATCTCCTGCTGCATTGCTACTGCTGTGTTTGAGTTTGGTTACTGCTGTTGGGTTGTTTGCTGGTTGGTTCCTTGTTGCTGTGGTTGTATTGTTGTTACTGCTGGTCGTGGTTCTTCTACTGGTTGTTACTTGGTGTGACTGTTTGTTTCTGCTACGAATTGGCCCTGGGTTATCGACTGTTTTGAGCTGCACTTGGATTGTGTTGCTGGTACATGCTTGCATTGCTGTTGCTGTTGTTCATTGCTACTGCTGACCCTCTCTTTGCTTCACTGTTTTCAAATTTTCCAGGTATACTTTACCCCCTGGCAATAGGAAGTTCGACAATTGCACCTATATTGTTTTGCAGAATCAAGTGATGCTATTTTTATAATATGATGCCTTTGTTTTCATTGGATATTTGTAATGTTGAAGAGATAGACTCATCATAAATGAACTTGCATTTGATATTAGATAAGATAGTTTAAACTCATCGCTTGTTAATACTGGATGATGAACAATATTGTTTCGGGTGTAAATTGTCATGTTGAAAATTGGGTAATGAGTGGCTAATAGTAGAAGCTTTATGTTATTGCTTAATCGTACAGTAAATTTAGTTGTTTAATGTTTAGTAGTTATAATGTTAATTTTAGTTTTTGCCTATACCATTGAGGTTGATATTAGAGTCATACCTAGGAATGAATTCACAAACTAACAACTCCGTCTCAATCCCTTTTATAAGATAATTAATGTGTTGTTTAAATTAATGTTGACAAGATAAGAAGTAGTTTATGCGATGGAGATCCACGTTAAATAGAAGCGAATGTCATTAATACTTAGGCAGATTTACGTTTAGAAACGGACGAATTAATTACTACTTAGGATCTATAAGTATCTACCTAATCATACGAAAGGCCGGTATCCGGATGGGCTTTAAGTCATGTTCGCTCAACCTCTTTTATATTGGGCTCATTTGAGGTCCAAAAGCAAGGCCCAAATTTTGTGGGTGTACACAGACCTGTTTTCTTGTAATAAGAAGTATATTGGTTTAGACCGTTAGTAAGAACATTACGCGAATGGCCCGGTCAAATGGTACTAAAAAAAAAACTTTTTTTGGTTTGGATCAAGAATTGTCATATGGGATGTAATTAAGCCCAATAGGAAATAAACCCGAACTCTTATGAGTTTGCGCCTCAAAAATACCAAACTATTGGGTAATGAGTAAATAAGTAGGATTTTCTTCGTTATTAGAGACAAAACAAGTAGAAAATATAGTACGCTTTAAGTATGGCCTTGAATAAAAATGGGGTGAGCCTCGTCATATTAAATATACTGTTGCAGGGCCCTCAAATAAATTGTTATAAAAAATTCTAGACTCGGAAGGACCGTTTAGCGAATTTCGCGGTCTTTCCAAAAGTTAAATAGACAATAGACTCTTTAGGCACGATTTGAAATAAAAATTACTTTCCTGAATACGGGTGTGCATTTATGTGACCCAAATCTTACTCTCGGCGAAACTGAAATACATTAGAGTCGCAGGCGTACTGGTTACGGTGCGGCTCGAAATGTGTTTTCGTAACGTCGCAATTCTTCTAAAAATAAGAGCGGAGCATTAAAAGCACATAGTTAAAATATATAAAAGAATCGGATAGAAACAAAAATTGCAATTGAGCGACCGTGCTAAAACCACGGAATCCGGGAGTGCCTAACACCTTCTCCCGGGTTAACAGAATTCCTTATCCAGATTTCTAGTTTCGCAGACTGTATTACAGAGTCATAAATTTCCTCGGTTCGGGATTAAACCGGTGACTTGGAACACCATTATTTTTCCAAGTGGCGACTCTGAATTTAATAAATTGATCCCGTCTCGATTGTCCTTTAATTGGAAAAAACTCCCTTGTGCCCTCGCGTGCGCGTAAAAAGGAGGTGTGACAGCTCTGGCGACTCTGCTGGGGATAATGAACCTCGAACTTCGGTTCGGGGTCTAAGAACTCGAGCTCATTTAAATTGTTATTTTGTCTATATCTGATTTTATTACATGTTTAATTAATGTGCTACATGTCTACCGCTTTGATATTAGTTGTACTGTATATACAAACTGCTATATGTTTACCGCTTTGATATTGCATGAACTGTATATAAAACTGTGCCGAAAACCCGTCTCTTCTTACCCCCGGGGATGTGCTTACTCGTTGAGACTCCCCTTTCTGTTAGTGTCAATACCAAAATAAGAAAAGAGGCAGGATAAGTTACAAAGCCGGACGATCCCGCGGGTCCCCGGTACGTAGCTCCCTCCTCAAATCCGAGTCGTCCGCTCGGGTACACGGTCTAGTATCATTGAAAAGCATCGGGATATTGAGCCTAGATTCAGGACGTTTATTTGCATCATCTCTGACTTAGGGGACTCAACACAGGGGTTGGGTCCGTCTAGGACAGGTAACCTGAAAGGAAAGACCATCTTGCCATATCATATTTGTTGTGAGCATTTATTTAGACTGACATGCTGACCGGGTTCCTTTAAATACCGAAGAAAAAGAAAAACACGAAAGGAAATAGTATGGGGAAGTAAATATCTTTCAGAAAAATACAAAAAATACGTTTCACCAACAAGTCCACGAATTTAGTTTGCCAATAAAAGACGGCAGAAGATTGACTTCGCCGAAAAATGGGTTTTTGACAAAATGTGTTTTTTGACAGTCAATAAAGGAAAGATAGTTGTTTTGACGGACCGAACTACGCGAGTTTGATTCTCACCGAGTGTGAGATACGTAGGCAACCTCTAAACGGGTCCAACTCCCATATATTTCAAAATAAGTTTTAATGGCGGAATGCCAAGACATTTAATTTTGCCTTAACAACCACTCTTTTTTACCAGTCAAATCCTGAGGCCCGTTTCGTTTTTCAGAAAAGATAGTTTTGGGACAAATAAAAATTTCGTTTTCATCTAAGAACTACCTTAAATAAATGTGCAGAATGAGCACGAGTCAGAATACAACCAAAGCTATCATAAACAAGGTCCCCTTAAGTTTGCATAGGTGGTGGAGCGACTTGGGTAAGCAAGGACAAGATGCCGTTAAGCTGTACTTGGGAGATCTAGTGGGGCTGCTAAATATTCCCCCGAGAGGAGACATCATACGAGCTTTGATCTCATTCTGGGATCCGGCACACAATGTGTTCCACTTTTCAGACTTTGAACTCACACCAACACTGGAAGAATTAGCCGGATATGTCGGAAGACCAAAAGTCCCTATGAGGGAACAATACCTTATTGCACCAAGGGTAGTGACGGTACATCGGTTTTTGGATACGGTAAAAATCCGCAGAACTGTACACAACCCAGACTTATCAGAAGGGTTCTGCACTTTGGCATTTCTGTATGACAAATATGGTCACTATGGGGGCTTCAACAAATACGAAAGCAAAATCTGCAGCGGAGACAATCGGTTAAAATGGGAGGAGCATAGACGCATCGCCTTCATGATAGCTTTCCTAGGTTCATTGATATTTCCTAGAAAGGATGGGAATATCAACATACATGTGGCAGGGGTCGTCAGTACTTTGATGAAACAGAACAACAGTACTTTGGCTCCCATGATAATATCGGATATCTCTCGTGCACTCACCATCTGCAAAGCCGGAGGGACTTTCTTTGAAGCTTGCAATGTATTGCTCCAAATGTGGATGATCGATCACTTATGTCGTCATCCGCAATTTATGAGGTATAGTTCACCGAAGAAAACTTGTATAGAAGAATTTCCTGCAAGGGTCGAGGGACATGAGTTGCCGGAGGGGATCGGCGGATGGATACGACTTTTGCGTTCGACTACAGCCAGCGAGATAGAATGGACGTTTGGTTGGCTACCCGTGGAAGAAGTCATATATGCATCGGCCGCAGAATCATATTTATTGCTAATGGGCCTCAACAGCATCCAACCCTACGCACCAGGTCGAGTATTGAGACAATTGGGACGATGCCAAATAATCCCAAAAGAAGAAGACCTCAGCCCACATGTAGTTGAAATTGGACCAGGGAGGACAGTTCCCTGAAGCGTTGGTCCGAAAGATTTGGAGTGAGTGTCAGACATTAAAAATAGACACTCGGGTGCGAGATCGAGCCCGGGGCGAAGTATCGTCGGAATATCCTGCATGGTATAGTAGAGATCTGGAGCATCAAAGGCCCGCAAAAAGGCCTCACCTCAGGGGAGTTTGCTGGAGCGTCACGAGAACAATGGGACTGGTTGGCTAGAGAAGAAGCCTATAGAACGAAGATCAGCAGGATAGAACAACGGACCCAAGAACTCCAATTTGAAATGGATGTGCAAACTGCCGCCAACGAAGGAGATAAAAAGAAGTTGGCACAAGAAAATGACTTCCTAAGAGCTCAAATCCAGCAAATGAAAAGGGATGCTGACAGACAGTTGAGGAGTCGGGCAGACGAAAAACTGATAAAGGGTTTGAAAAGCCAGGTTGCCGATGTCCAAAAAGAATTGGAAGAGTCTAAGGCCCAAACAGTGAGGATCCGAGCTAGCTGGAGAAAGGAGGCACATCAACATGCACTTCACCTACAACGGGTGGAAGAGGATTACACCGATATCGTCACCAGTTTAAGGGAAGCAAATGTTGTCCTCAGAGAACGGGTTTTCAAGCAAGCCCAGGATGCCAGAGCGGACCTCGACCGTTGCCACAATCTGATGGCTCGACTGCAAGAACAAATAGACAGGCTCTTAGACCAAGTCACCAACAACGCTCAACGATTGGGGGCGAAAAACCAGCAGATAGAGCGGCTACTCGGAGAAAGGGACATGATCAAGGACCGAATCGGGGAAATCGGGCACTACGTCACCATGAAGTGCCTAGCTTGTGAACAAATGCCCCGCACCGACCTTTTTGCTTCAATTATGGGCTATGTTCATCGGATCATGGAAGAATTAAGGGGACTACACAAGGACCTCACACCTAGGCCCGCGGCAAGGCCGAATGATGCCTCGCGGGCCCCCAGGAATTTTAGAGCAGTAGACCTTTGATTAAAAATGTATTTTTGAAATATTGGGTCAAGCCAGTTGGCATGTCATTTTACGTTTTCGAGTCAAGCATTTTCCTTTGTTTTGCTGATTGTTGTAAGACGTGTTTTGTAATTGCACGGTTTCATTTGATATAAAAGTTACTGAATTTTGCCACAATCCTGTTAACAGAACTACGCTCGGTCTGATTCACGCGAGAACGTGATACGTAGGCAATCCGCATAAGATTCGACCACCACTAAAAAGAAAGAAAAAGAATCCAAAGGTTAAATAACAATAAGGCTTGCAAAGATAGTCGAAAGAGAAAAAGAAAAAAAAAGAAGAAAAGAAAAAGAAAAAAGGCCGGAATGACGCATGTTAAGAGTACATGTAGAAAGGGTTATTTGGTTAGGTGCATTGCATCCAACGTGCTATAACATATCCGTCAAACTCGGTGAACTAACAAGTTTGTTGCATATGCCAGAGAAAGTTTAGCAGTTGGTTTGACAGAATATACTGGCCAGCCATCACTACCGTACTAGATCCAAAGGACCAGTTACAGTAAGCATGTCGAGTTCCGGCAAGAGTCTCGAGGAAGAAAAATCCGAGCTACAAGTTATGAAAGAAGAGGTAGACCGGTTAAAACAACAGATAACAGAGATGCACCTGGCCTGGGCCAGGGAACAGGCTTCACCAAATCGCCCTACTCTCGCCTCGGCTCCGGAACATCCGCCCATCGATCCTTCAACAAGCGCCCCAAGCTATCCTTACTTTCAGGGGGAAAACCCATATGCCACCCACATTCCACCAGCCAAACCAAATCCTCCTCCGGTCACCCCTGTTTTTGTGGCCCCTCCACCTGCTCCTCTGCAAAGGCCGGCCAGCGAGCCATATGTTCAGATCCATGACAACTCTTACTATCCTCCAGAGCCTACTTTCAGGGCTCCCGAACCACAATCACATACACCTCACTGGGATAATCCGGCAGAACCGGAAAAGCACTTCCAAAGTTCGGAACACGAGGAAGTTGTCAGAAAAGTTAAAAGCCTGGAGCAGTCCTTCAGGAACATGCACGGTTTAGGCAACCAGGTCAGCGTCGCCTATAAGGATCTGTGTCCATTTCCGGACGTCCAGTTGCCGGCAGGATTTAAAATGCCCAAATTCGACCTATACGAGGGGCATGGTGACCCAGTGGCCCACCTGCGGGGGTTTTGCAGTAAAATGAGAGGGGCCGGAGGACGGGACGAGCTTCTGATAGCCTACTTCGGCCAGAGTCCGGGAGGATCGGCGTTGGAGTGGTACACTAGACAGGATCCCAGTAGATGGTTTACGTGGGATGATCTGGCTCAAGCTTTTATCGGCCAGTTCCAATACAATCTTGAGATAATCCCCGACCGCCTATCATTGCTAAAAATAGAGAAGAAGCCTGCTGAAAGCTTCAGGGAATTTGGTTTCCGATGGAGGGAACAGGCGGCCAGGGTGGATCCACCGATGAGAGAGAGCGAGATGGTGGATTACTTCTTGCAGACATTAGAGCCCACCTACTTCGGACATCTGGTAACGTCCGTAGGTAAATCATTCACCGAGGTGATAAAAATGGGGGTATGATCGAGGAAGGTTTGAAGGCCAACAAGATCATGAGTTACTCAGCACTGAAAGCCACCACTCAGGCTATCCAAAGTGGTACTGGAGGAGTACTGGGGAAAAAGAGGAGAGAGGAAGTTGCGGCCGTCGAGTCCGGGGCATGGTTCGGAAATAGAGGCCCCGCACCCCAATATAGCCCACCCCAACCTCACCACCAAAACTACTCTCACAACCCATATAGCCACCCGCAACATTATTATCCCGCACCTGATCCCCATTTTACTGTCCACCATGCACAGTCCTATTCTGCACCTCCTGTTCATGCACCGTGGCATGCACCGAACCCCCAGAACAATCATCCACCCCCAAGAGCTTACAGAAACCCCTCGGGCGCGAGTTTCCGTCCGAACCAGGCATTCGGGGGCGACAGGGCGCCGAGGCCAAAGACTTTCACTCCCTTAGGAGAGTCTTACACCAGTCTGTTCCACCGGTTGAAGCAAGTAGGATTGCTCAATCCGGTTGAAGCTAAGCTGCCAAACCCTCTTCCGAAGAACCTGGACCATTCAGTAAATTGTGCCTACTGCTCGGGATGTCCGGGACACGATACAGAAAAGTGTTGGAGGCTAAAGACGGCCATCCAGGAGCTCATTGACACTCGCAGGATTGAGGTCCAGACTCCAACCGAGCCCAACATCAACCAAAACCCGCTTCCAACTCATCATGAGACCAATATGATCGAGTTGGTACGGGCGGAGGAAGGAAAGGAGAAAGCCTCTCAGACTGTAATGATGATTAAGTCTAGCGGGGCAGGAATGAGAAAAGGGCCAAGCCTTGATGAGTCGCCCAGTTGCAAGAAGGACATACCAGGAGAGTCGGAAGCAGGAAAGGAAAGTGTGAACGAAGTACCGGTGAAGCCGGCCAAGATAGTTGTACCAGGGGCAGCAATCAAGCCCATCTTGACAGTAGCAGGCGTTCGAACGGATCCTTTCATCATCCAGCCGGCAACACAGTTGCCAGTAACTGATAGCCGGGCTGTTTATGCTCGGATTACAACGACCTACAGAGGAAAGGAGGTGAAAGAGGAAGTTTGTGAAGCCCAAGGGTTGACCCGCTCGGGGAGATGTTTTGCCCCCGCGGAATTGAGGAAGACCACTCCGGCAGTATTGAAAAAGCCGGTCACTGATGAAGAGGCGGAAGAATTCTTGAAAAAGATGAAGCTGCATGACTACTCTGTCTTAGAGCAGTTAAAGAAGACTCCGGCACAAATATCATTGTTGTCCTTGCTGATACATTCTGAAGAACATCGGCAAGCATTGATGAAAGTCCTGAATGAGGCACATGTACCGGATAAAATCTCAGTGAGCCATTTGGAGAAGATCACCAATCGGATCTTCGAAGCAAATCGGATCACCTTCACCGATGACGAGTTGCCTGAGGAAGGCACTGAGCATAATAGGGCTTTATATCATACGGTGAAGTGTGAAGAGGCGGTGGTTACCAAGGTCTTGGTCGATAATGGGTCCAGTGCTAACATTTGTCCTCTCTCTACACTGGGCAAATTGAAGGTAGACATCGGCAGGGTACGCAAGAACAGCGTATGTGTTCGAGGGTTCGACGGAGGAGGCAAAGCGTCGGTTGGTGACATAGTGCTAGTCTTGACAATCGGGCCGGTGGAGTTCACCATGGAATTCCAGGTGCTGGACATGGTGGTGTCATATAACCTCCTAATAGGGCGACCATGGATTCATGCCGCAAGAGCAGTTCCATCCAGCTTACACCAGCTCGTCAAGTTTGAATGGGACCAGCAGGAGATCGTCGTCCATGGAGAGAACGATCCACAATCGGGCACCATCATTCCCTTTGTTGAAACAGAAGAAGATGTTGGGCCGTGGGTGTATCAGGTCTGCGATGTGGTGTCCGCCCACCGAGTTCCGGAAGGGGAATGTATTCCCGGCGACAGAACAATTACCGCGGATGTCATGGTGGCGCATGAAATGTTGCGACATGGTTTCGTACCCGGTAAAGGGCTAGGTGCATCTCTGCAAGGAATTATACAACCGGTATCAGTGGTCGAAAACTTGGGAACCTTCGGCTTGGGATTCCAGCCAACCTCGGAGGACATCCGGCGAGCAAAGAGGAGTAAGCAGAAAACATGGGTGCTCCCAAAGCCTGTTCCACGCCTTTCCCAATCTTTTGTCAGGTCCGGAGCAAGAGGACATCCAGCGCCAAAGATTCCCGGTCCTACGATCAGGCCAGATGAAGAGTTCTTCAGGAAGTTCGAGGACCTATTCACGGATGTATGTATGCTCGAGGACGGTGAAGGATCTAGTCACGCCGAGATACAATTTGTGGGACCAAAGGCAAAACTGAATAACTGGAAGGCTACTCCTCTCCCGGTCCGGAAGGAGTCTTGGTAGTTTGTCTTGGATTGTTTTTCTTTCGAAATTTTGTATTGGGGGTTTGTCCCCGGAGTAAAATCCCGTTTGTTTTGTTCATTTTTTTTAAGTTTGCAGTTTGTCTTCCCTTTGTACAATTCCCATCAATGAAATTTGGTTCCTTCGTGTCTAATTTTGTTTATCTTTTCTTCTTTTTACTTTTCTGAACAGCCTTCTTTCAACTGATCTTAATGATATGGCGTGCTTAAAGATTAATCAACCCAGTCTAGAAAGTCAATCGGGTTTGGAAATAATAACACATGAAATAAGAAGTGACGAGAGTGAGTCGGAGTACGGCGATGATGAAGCCGTGGAAGAAATCGGTGAAGAATTAAGTCACTTCGAGGAAAAACCCAAACCGAATTTAAATGATACCGAGGCCGTTAATCTAGGGAATGCGGATGACGTCAAAGAAACCCGGATAAGTGTCCATATTGAACCCAATCTGAGAGAAGAACTGATCAAAACACTCATGGAGTTTAAAGACATTTTTGCATGGTCGTACGACGACATGCCGGGACTCAGCACTGATCTAGTGGTTCATAAATTACCCACTGATCCGGCATATCCTCCCGTCAAGTAAAAGCTGCGGAAATTCAAGACGGAGATGAGTGTGAAGATTAAGGAGGAGGTAACCAAGCAGGTTGCGGGCGAAAGTCATTCGTGTCACTCGATACCCTGAATGGTTGGCTAACGTAGTACCGGTGCCAAAGAAAGACGGAAAGATCAGGGGTATGCGTGGACTATCGCAATCTCAACAAGGCAAGTCCTAAGGATAATTTCCCACTTCCCAATATCCATATCCCGATTGATAATTGCGCCGGACGCGAAATTGGATCCTTTGTGGATTGTTATGCGGGATATCATCAGATTTTGATGGATGAAGAGGACGCAGGAAAGACGGCTTTTATCACACCGTGGGGGACTTATTGCTACCGAGTGATGCCGTTTGGTTTGAAGAATGCGGGAGCAACATATATGAGGGCGATGACTACGGTATTCCATGACATGATACACAAGGAAATTGAGGTGTACGTGGATGATGTGATCATAAAATCTAGGCGTCAAGAAGACCATGTTGTTGACCTCAGTAAGTTCTTTCAAAGACTTCGAAGATACGACATCAAGCTCAATCCAGCCAAATGCGCATTCGGAGTTCCGTCGGGAAAGTTGCTAGGATTCATCGTCAGCCGACGGGGCATTGAGTTGGACCCATCCAAAATCAAGTCCATTCAGGAGTTACCCCCGCCGAAGAATAAAACAGAGGTAATGAGTCTGTTGGGAAGGTTGAATTACATCAGTAGGTTTATTGCCCAGCTTACGGCAACTCGTGAACCCATATTCCGCCTATTGAAGAAAGACGCCGCGATAGAATGGACGGCAGAATGTCAGGAAGCGTTTGACCGGATCAAAGGGTATCTGTCAAATCCACCCGTACTAGTTCCGCCTGAGCCAGGTAGACCCCTGATTCTTTATCTGACGGTCTTGGAGAATTCGTTTGGCTGCGTACTGGGGCAGCATGATCTTACCGGCAGGAAGGAACGGGCCATTTACTACCTCAGTAAGAAGTTCACAGTCCACGAGGTCAAGTACACTCATCTGGAAAAGACATGTTGCGCCCTAACTTGGGTAGCCCAAAAGCTGAAACACTACTTGTCTTCTTACACCACGTACCTCATTTCGCGGTTGGATCCGTTGAAGTATATTTTCCGGAAACCCATGCCTACAGGGAGGTTAGCAAAATGGCAAATATTACTTACGGAATTCGACATCATATACGTGACAAGGACGGCTATGAAAGCTCAAGCCCTGGCCGATCACTTAGCTGAAAATCCCGTTGATGACGAATACGAACCTTTGAGGACGTATTTTCCAGATGAGGAAGTATTGCAGATTGAGGGGTTGGAACTAACCAAGGATCCGGGATGGAAGCTCTTCTTCGATGGAGCGGCAAACGCAAAAGGAGTCGGAGTAGGGGCTGTGCTTATATCTGAAACAGGACATCATTATCCTGTTACTGCTCAACTGCGTTTTCATTGTACCAATAATATGGCTGAGTACGAGGCATGTATCTTGGGGCTGCGATTAGCGGTGGACATGGATGTACAGGGACGTCTTGGTCTTGGGGGACTCGGACCTCTGGTACATCAGATTCAGGGAGAATGGGAAACCAGAGATTTAAAGCTTATCCCATATCGTCGGTGTTTGCATGATTTGACCAAACGCTTTCGATCGGTAGAATTCAGGCACATCCCAAGGATGCATAATGAGGTTGCCGACGCGTTGGCTACTTTAGCGTCAATGCTACATCACCCGGACAAGGTTCGTGTCGATCCGTTACATATCCATGTCCGGGATCAACATGCTTATTGTAATGTGATAGAGGAAGAGGGGGATGGTGAGCCGTGGTTTCATGATGTCAAGGAATACCTCAGGTTAGGAGTATACCCAGAGCAAGCAACTGGAGATCAAAAGCGAGCTATTCGGCGGTTGGCGAACGGATTTTTCCTTAGTGGAGGGGTGCTATACAAAAGGACCCCGGATTTGGGATTGTTGAGATGTATAGATGCAAGTCAAGCCACAACAGTTATGACGGATATACACTCGGGAGTTTGCGGACCACACATGAGCGGATACGTATTGGCAAAGAAGATCCTTCGAGCAGGATATTATTGGCTCACTATGGAGCGGGATTGTATAAGTTTCGTGCGAAGATGCCATCAGTGTCAGATACACGGAGATTTGATTCATTCTCCGCCGACCGAATTGCATACAATGTCCGCACCATGGCCGTTTGTCGCATGGGGTATGGATGTTATTGGACCTATTGAGCCTGCCGCTTCCAACGGTCATAGGTTCATTCTGGTAACGATTGATTATTTTACCAAGTGGGTGGAGGCCAAAACATTCAAATCGGTGACCAAGAAGGCGGTAGTGGACTTCGTACACTCCCACATCATTTGTAGGTTTGGAATTCCAAAGATGATCATTACGGATAACGGTGCAAATCTTAACAGTGGATTGATGAAAGAGGTATGTCAACAGTTCAAGATTACACACCGAAATTCCACACCGTATCGCCCAAAAGCAAACGGTGCGGTCGAGGCAACAAACAAGAACATAAAGAAGATATTGAGGAAGATGATAGAAGGGTCTAGGCAGGTGGCATGAAAAGTTACCATTTGCGCTGTTGGGTTATCGCACTACCGTCCGGACGTCGGTAGGTGCAACTCCTTACTTGTTGGTATACGGGACGGAAGCAGTAATACCCGCAGAAGTTGAGATTCCATCCCTCCGAATCGTCGCTGAAGCTGAGATTGATGACGACGAGTGGGTCAAAACCCGATTAGAGCAATTGAGCTTGATCGATGAAAAGAGATTGACAGCAGTATGTCACGGCCAATTGTATCAAAAGAGAATGGCGAGAGCATATAACAAGAAGGTACGTCCCGGGAGATTTGAAGTGGGACAGCATGTGCTGAAGAGAGTTCTACCCCATCAGGCCGAAGCGAAAGGCAAGTTCGCTCCAAATTGGCAGGGACCTTTTGTGGTGACTAGAGTATTATCCAACGGCGCTCTATGTCTGACTGATGTCGAGGGAAGATGCACCGATATGGCTATCAATTCCGATGCAGTTAAGAGATATTATGTGTAATTCTTTAATGCATTTGTCAACGCTTGGTTTCGTTTGTGTGAATTCGGCATTTTTTCGAAGAATGAAATGACAGAGGCAATTTTTCTACTACCCAAACACTTTAACCTTTGTTTCCCCATTTGAGCCTTAACTATTCTTTCATATACCCTCTTTCGGAATCATCAAGGAAGATGTGTAACAGGATAGAAAAGAAACAAAGAAGTAATACAAGAAAAAGTGAACTACGTTCGACCTGATTCCTCAAGAAGGATACGTAGGCGCCACACGGCTCGGTCATAATAAAATAAAAATCAAAAATCCCCAAGCAACAAAACTGGGGCAGAAGTCATTGTTTCGTTGGAAAGATAGTGTGGATTCCGAAAGTTGTAATAAGCTAACCGTTGAGGCTAAACCCTCACGCGCAGAAACCATATCAAGAACCAGAAAGACCTCTCGATCAGTATTTGAGAAGTGCCAAGTCATGTGAATGAAAGCCAAGAGTGACATCCCGACCCTCGATTGAATTCAGGATGCACAAGCCGAAAGGGGATAACGCTCTAGAGGGAATCTCAGGGGTGATACCCCGCCGCAAGGAAAGAAAGCATAAATGAGAGAGTCTTAACGGTGAAAACCCTCGCGGGCACCTTAAGGCGAAGGAAGTCGAGAGAAGTAAAATGAGAGAGTCTTACGGTGAAAACCTTTACGGGCACCTTAAGGCGACGGGAGATAGAGAGAAATGAGAGAATCTCATTAGTGAAAACCCTTTGAAGGGCACCGTGAGGTGACAAGACGAGATGGTTACAAGATGTCTGCATGAGACAAGGTTTGGACATCCGTTTACCTCTAGCAGAACGCGGCATCAGAAAGTGATTGATATGAATAGATTGGGTAGTTTAATCTCAAAGGCGCGGCATAACATTGGATCAGGCACACATTCAGATAAGTTTTCCTATTTTTGAGTTCGGAAAAGTTTTTCTCTTCTTTTGTCATTTGCGGTCAGTATTCTTTTCTTTTCTTTCATTTTCGAAAATTGATTTTTCAAAGCTTACTACCAAGTCTCCCAAAGCAGTACATTGAAAGTGAATAGGCATGGAACGAGGCAATAAGACGGAAGTCGTTACGATAGTAAGATTGGGATGACAGGCTGAGTGGAAGGTTCGCAAGCATTATGGAGTATGATGGACACATGTGGCATGTCCGAAAGATGATTTCACGCAACAGATCACCGGCTAAAAGAGTCGGACCAAACCAAAGAGTGGAATAAAAGGAAAGATGAGAGGTCGTTCGTGGAAAAAGCATCTTCCCAAGCAAGCGTCAACGTCGTCCTCAAAGTTCGAGAGAGGCCAAGCAGCTGAAAGAGAATGGCCCCAACAAGAGTGGCACGACCACTCGCGGCGTTTCGAAACTAACAATTTTTCTTTGATTTCCAGCAGGAAAAGAGGGTCCGACGGCAGAAAAGCGTACCGTCCAGAAGTTTATCACACTGGGGCAGAAAATTTTCTCCTGTTGCGAAAATTTTCTGGAAAGCAAGATTCAGAGGATAAGTGTAGAAAGCAACACAAGATGGGGTGATCTTTGAGCCTGGTATCATCCCCAGCAGTTATTGGAAAAAGAAAAATGGCTTCGAGATTCCCCCAGCAGTATTACATCCTATAATTTGATCAAGGAAACAAAAGCGTGAGTCCCGGAAGAGGTAGGGGAAGAAGGAAGAGAATGAGGGGTGAAGGAAACAAAGAATACTTCCTCAGCAGCATCACCCCCAGCAGGCGGGTAAACAGTTCCAAAAATATCCCCAGCAGCCAGAAGACAAGTAACACGACCTAGGGGGAGGCAAGAACAGGTTAATTCAGAAGAGAAGGTGGTCCGAGAGGCAACGCAGGAAGAAGAAAATGGTACAAGAGGCGAAGGAAGGTAATCAAGATAGGATGAAATGTTGAAGTTGTAGTTGAAGTCAGGAAGCCCGCCTGGAGAATGGAGTGGCGATTTAATTTTGAAATAGTTGAAGTCAGGGAGCCCGCCTGGAGAATGGAGTGGCGATTTAATGTTGAAGTTGTAGTTGAAGTCGGGGAGCCCGCCCGGAGAATGGAGTGGCGATTTAATTTTGAAGTAGTAGTTGAAATCAGGGAGCCCGCCCGGAGAATGGAGTGGCGATTTAATTTTGAAGTTGTAGTTGAAGTCAGGAAGCCCGCCCGGAGAATGGAGTGGCGATTTAATTTTGAAGTAGTAGTTGAAGTCGGAAGCCCGCCCGGAGAATGGAGTGGCGATTTAATTTTGAAGTAGTGGTTGAAGTCGGGGAGCCCGCCTGGAGAACGGAGTGGCGATTTAATGTTGAAGTTGTAGTTGAAGTCAGGGAAGCCCGCCCGGAGAATGGAGTGGCGATTTAATTTTGAAGTAGTAGTTGAAGTCGGGGAGCCCGCCCGGAGAATGGAGTGGCGATTTAATGTTGAAGTTGTAGTTGAAGTCGGGAAGCCCGCCCGGAGAATGGAATGGCGATTTAATTTTGTTGTAGTTGAAGTCGGAAGCCCGCCCGGAGAATGGAATGGCGATTTAATTTTGAAATAGTTGAAGTCAGGGGAGCCCGCCCGGAGAATGGAGTGGCGATTTAATTTTGAAGTAGTAGTTGAAGTCGGAAGCCCGCCCGGAGAATGGAGTGGCGATTTAATTTTGAAGTAGTAGTTGAAGTCAGGGAAGCCCGCCCGGAGAATGGAGTGGCGATTTAATGTTGAAGTTGTAGTTGAAGTCAGGGAGCCCGCCTGGAGAATGGAATGGCGATTTAATTTTGAAGTAGTAGTTGAAGTCAGGGAGCCCGCCCGGAGAATGGAGTGGCGATTTAATTTTGAAGTAGTAGTTGAAGTCGGGGAGCCCGCCCGGAGAATGGAGTGGCGATTTAATTTTGAAGTAGTAGTTGAAGTCGGAAGCCCGCCCGGAGAATGGAGTGGCGATTTAATTTTGAAGTAGTGGTTGAAGTCGGGGAGCCCGCCCGGAGAATGGAGTGGCGATTTAATGTTGAAGTTGTAGTTGAAGTCGGAAGCCCGCCCGGAGAATGGAGTGGCGATTTAATTTTGAAGTAGTAGTTGAAGTCGGGGAGCCCGCCGGGAGAATGGAGTGGCGATTTAATGTTGAAGTTGTAGTTGAAGTCAGGAAGCCCGCCTGGAGAATGGAATGGCGATTTAATTTTGTTGTAGTTGAAGTCAGGAAGCCCGCCTGGAGAATGGAATGGCGATTTAATTTTGAAGTAGTAGTTGAAATCAGGGAGCCCGCCTGGAGAATGGAGTGGCGATTTAATTTTGAAGTAGTAGTTGAAGTCAGGAAGCCCGCCTGGAGAATGGAGTGGCGATTTAATGTTGAAGTTGTAGTTGAAGTCAGGAAGCCCGCCCGGAGAATGGAGTGGCGATTTAATGTTGAAGTTGTAGTTGAAGTCAGGGAGCCCGCCTGGAGAATGGAGTGGCGATTTAATTTTGAAGTAGTAGTTGAAGTCAGGGAGCCCGCCCGGAGAATGGAGTGGCGATTTAATTTTGAAGTAGTAGTTGAAGTCAGGGAGCCCGCCTGGAGAATGGAGTGGCGATTTAATTTTGAAGTAGTAGTTGAAGTCGGGGAGCCCGCCTGGAGAATGGAGTGGCGATTTAATGTTGAAGTTGTAGTTGAAGTCAGGAAGCCCGCCTGGAGAATGGAGTGGCGATTTAATGTTGAAGTTGTAGTTGAAGTCAGGAAGCCCGCCCGGAGAATGGAGTGGCGATTTAATGTTGAAGTTGTAGTTGAAGTCAGGGAGCCCGCCTGGAGAATGGAGTGGCGATTTAATTTTTGGAGTTGTAGTTGAAGTCAGGAAGCCCGCCCGGAGAATGGAATGGCGATTTAATTTCGAAGTAATAGTTGAAGTCAGGGAGCCCGCCTGGAGAATGGAGTGGCGATTTAATTTTGAGGTAGTAGTTGAAGTCGGGAGCCCGCCTGGAGAATGGAGTGGCGATTTAATTTTGAAGTAGTAGTTGAAGTCGGGGAGCCCGCCTGGAGAATGGAGTGGCGATTTAATTTTGAAGTAGTAGTTGAAGTCAGGGAGCCCGCCTGGAGAATGGAGTGGCGATTTAATTTTGAAGTAGTAGTTGAAGTCGGGGAGCCCGCCTGGAGAATGGAGTGGCGATCTGTTTTAATTCGGTAGAGGAAAGCGGTAGAATGTAACAGAAATCTTCGGCATGAATCCAAGTTCGTAAGAAGAGACGAAGCATCAGAAGGAACGCCAAGTCAGACAAGATGGCAAGGAGCGCGACAAGATCAAGTTAAAAAGGATAGATAAGAACTTGTAGTACTGTAACTTAGTCTAGCTTCTTGTTTTTGTTGCTTAGTGCGGTGTAACAAGGAAATCAGCTAAGCGGTGGTAACAGCAGTAACAGCGAGATCGCAACAGTCATGGTAGTCCCAGCTACCAGAACTTCCCGAACTACATTGACCTGATTCCCTTTTAGCCGGGGATATGTAGGAGACCTTTGAAGCAAGGTTCGGTCAAAACTTTTCCAAAATGCTTCATACGGAGTGCTCGAATGGGAAAAAATCGCTTATATCCGCTCATTTATCTTTGCACGAAAACTCTGCGTGTTTACGCGCAAAGAGGGGCAGCTGTGAGCACGTGATTTTTGCCTTACTTGAGAAGTACTCCCAGAAAATGCAAAAAATAAAAATAGTTTCGTGTTGGGTATGATTTTTGTGATTTTTGTGTTATTTTATCTTTTGTGTGCACGTTTATTTATTTAAATTAAAAATACAAAAATATATGCTAGGTTTTGCATTTTTAGTGTTTGATATCGAAGTCATATGATTTACATTTTTGGATGATATGTAATTGTGTGCGTTAATTGTAGTAAAAACAGCGGTGTTATAGGTTGGTATATATACGTATGTGTGTATATATATATATATATATATATGTATATATACATATATATACATATATATATATATATATATATACACATACACATATAATACATCATGAAGATCCGATCTGGGCCAAATTCAGTCTAAAAGCCAGGCCCAAACGGATTTCTTCTAATCCAGCCCAAATACCCGTCCAGCTTCAGCCTGTGTAACACTTGATCTGGACCGTTGGATTTTATTATCCAACGGCCCAGATTAATCCTTTAATTCTAATATGCATCCAGCTTATGACTTGACCAAACGACGCCGTTTGGTTTAAGTGAGAAGATCCTGATCGTTGATCAAGTTTGATCCAACGATCAGGATTTAACTACTCAAAACATATATAAACTCCTTTCCATACCCCGCCCCCCCCAAGCCAGACCCCCCTCTCCCTTCATCTCCCTCAGAAGCTCTCAAAGCCCGGTGTAACGCCGCCCTCCTCCGCCGTACTCCGCCTGCCGGAAATCGCCTCACGGCGGTTCCGGTAGGCCAATCAAACCCAAACCAATGCCAAAATCTTCCCTTCGCCTCACTCATTACGAATCCAGCCTCCCTTTACCTCGAATCACTCCAGAACTCCTCGAATCTTCATTTGAAGATTCGAGTCAACTCGAACTTACGCCAAACCACCCCGAATTCACACCGGTGACTCCTCGCACCACCCTCACACCCAAACCACCCTTGGTTTGGTTCGAATCTAACCCGAACTACCCAAACCCCAAAAATCTCGGCCATGAACCCTAATTTAGATTTATGCCTAATTGAGGTCTAATAGACCTTAATTGGGATGTTTTCACTATTGAAAACACCTCAATTAAGGTCCATTGGCCTCAATAGCAAAAGGTCCAAGCCCGAGTTGAATCCAAGAGCAAATCCGAGTTGTCTTCTCTTTGAGTCTCTAAGGTAAAATCTTCATGTTCCTTATTCTAATCACTTATATTACTATCTGTTTGTTTGTTAAATTAAATTTCGATTGGTTTGTCAAATTCTTCTTAATGATTCTGTTCTCCTCCTTCAAGGCCTTTTATTTGGCCCGCATTTGTTGTTGTTGTGATTCCCTGGATTGTATTCGCTTTAGAATGAACATTCGACTCGAGTTAACAATCGTCGAATGATTGAATCCCCTATTTGTTGAATCTGTCCGAATGTGTCAAGTTACTGTTCCTATGTGATTGACTGTTCTTAATTGTGTGTTGTAATCAATTAGGCGAACATCGTCGATTAGTCATATGGGTCTGTTGGTTGGAACACTGGATAATAATTAACACTGTTAAGACTAATACAAGCCACTGTCTGGTTTAACAGATTCCTCTTTTGAAATGTCTATGATATTGGGATATAGCTGTTAGTAATTTGGCATCTTAGGATTTAAAAATACCTTACCCATGAAATGAACTAGTGGAACCTGCTGTACAGCAGGGCACCACCAGTCCCTGCAGTCTTTGATTTAAAATAACAAGACCCATACTTAGACATTTTAAGTGGCTGGGACAGAACAGAATATGGGTTGGCCAGTGTTTAAAACTAGTTGTTGGTGGTTTTTGGACAGAGGAGGATGGGCAAGGGTCTGTTATGCAGAACCTGGGTGCTCCTAGGTGTTGTTTTGGTTATAAATAGATAGACATTTTGAGGGGAAAAGGGGGTTCAAAAAAGGGGAGCAGTCTGAGAGAGGTTAACAAGGCTGAAACATTGAGAAAACACCTAGGCTGAGACATTGAAATACATACAGTAAGGGCTGAGAGTACACATATGCAAGACTATAGATAGAGAAAGCTAGGAAGTATAGGCCAAGAGACTGTTTCGATTGGCTTTTGGGTACTGTTTTCGTGTGTTTTAGTTGGGAGTGGCTGAGTGTTGGTCATTTGGTTGCTTGTTGTTCCTGTGTTGGGGTTACTGATCTCCTGCTGCATTGCTACTGCTGTGTTTGAGTTTGGTTACTGCTGTTGGGTTGTTTGCTGGTTGGTTCCTTGTTGCTGTGGTTGTATTGTTGTTACTGCTGGTCGTGGTTCTTCTACTGGTTGTTACTTGGTGTGACTGTTTGTTTCTGCTACGAATTGGCCCTGGGTTATCGACTGTTTTGAGCTGCACTTGGATTGTGTTGCTGGTACATGCTTGCATTGTTGTTGCTGTTGTTCATTGCTACTGCTGACCCTCTCTTTGCTTCACTGTTTTCAAATTTTCCAGGTATACTTTACCCCCTGGCAATAGGAAGTTCGACAATTGCACCTATATTGTTTTGCAGAATCAAGTGATGCTATTTTTATAATATGATGCCTTTGTTTTCATTGGATATTTGTAATGTTGAAGAGATAGACTCATCATAAATGAACTTGCATTTGATATTAGATAAGATAGTTTAAACTCATCGCTTGTTAATACTGGATGATGAACAATACTGTTTCGGGTGTAAATTGTCATGTTGAAAATTGGGTAATGAGTGGCTAATAGTAGAAGCTTTATGTTATTGCTTAATCGTACAGTAAATTTAGTTGTTTAATGTTTAGTAGTTATAATGTTAATTTTAGTTTTTGCCTATACCATTGAGGTTGATATTAGAGTCATACCTAGGAATGAATTCACAAACTAACAACTCCGTCTCAATCCCTTTTATAAGATAATTAATGTGTTGTTTAAATTAATGTTGACAAGATAAGAAGTAGTTTATGCGATGGAGATCCACGTTAAATAGAAGCGAATGTCATTAATACTTAGGCAGATTTACGTTTAGAAACGGACGAATTAATTACTACTTAGGATCTATAAGTATCTACCTAATCATACGAAAGGCTGGTACCCGGATGGGCTTTAAGTCATGTTCGCTCAACCTCTTTTATATTGGGCTCATTTGAGGTCCAAAAGCAAGGCCCAAATTTTGTGGGTGTACACAGACCTGTTTTCTTGTAATAAGAAGTATATTGGTTTAGACCGTTAGTAAGAACATTACGCGAATGGCCCGGTCAAATGGTACTAAAAAAAAACTTTTTTTGGTTTGGATCAAGAATTGTCATATGGGATGTAATTAAGCCCAATAGGAAATAAACCCGAACTCTTATGAGTTTGCGCCTCAAAAATACCAAACTATTGGGTAATGAGTAAATAAGTAGGATTTTCTTCGTTATTAGAGACAAAACAAGTAGAAAATATAGTACGCTTTAAGTATGGCCTTGAATAAAAATGGGGTGAGCCTCGTCATATTAAATATACTGTTGCAGGGCCCTCAAATAAATTGTTATAAAAAATTCTAGACTCGGAAGGACCGTTTAGCGAATTTCGCGGTCTTTCCAAAAGTTAAATAGACAATAGACTCTTTAGGCACGATTTGAAATAAAAATTACTTTCCTGAATACGGGTGTGCATTTATGTGACCCAAATCTTACTCTCGGCGAAACCGAAATACGTTAGAGTCGCAGGCGTACTGGTTACGGTGCGGCTCGAAATGTGTTTTCGTAACGTCGCAATTCTTCTAAAAATAAGAGCGGAGCATTAAAAGCACATAGTTAAAATATATAAAAGAATCGGATAGAAACAAAAATTGCAATTGAGCGACCGTGCTAAAACCACGGAATCCGGGAGTGCCTAACACCTTCTCCCGGGTTAACAGAATTCCTTATCCAGATTTCTAGTTTCGCAGACTGTATTACAGAGTCATAAATTTCCTCGGTTCGGGATTAAACCGGTGACTTGGAACACCATTATTTTTCCAAGTGGCGACTCCGAATTTAATAAATTGACCCCGTCTCGATTGTCCTTTAATTGGAAAAAACTCCCTTGTGCCCTCGCGTGCGCGTAAAAAGGAGGTGTGACAATATTTGTAGCATGTGTGCTTTGCCTTTGATGCAGATCCTGATACAAACCCTGTCACACCTCCTTTTTACGCGCTACTCGCGAGGGAGTTTTTCCAATTAAAAGACAATCAAAACGGGATTTATTTAATTAATTTAGAGTCGCCACTTAGGAGATTAATGGTGTCTCAAGTCACGGGTTGAATCCCGAATCGAGGAAATTATTGACTCCGTTTAACAGTCCGCGATCCAGAAATCCGAGTAAGTAATTCTGTTAACCCGGGAGAAGGTGTTAGGCATTCCCGGGTTTTGTGGTTCTAGCACGGTCGCTCAACTGTCGTATTTAGCTTATTTATTTGATTTTTACAACATGTTTCAATCTATGTGCTTTTAACTGTGAATTTCTTTTATTATTATTGTTTTAAGAGAATTGCAAAGTCGTGGAAATGTGTCTCGAACTACGTCACATCAATGCACTCGTAGTTATGACACATTTCGACTCCGATGAGATTTGGATTTGGGTCACATAAATGTACACCCGAGTTTAGGAAGATAATTTTATTAAAATCGCGCCTAAAGTGGTTAACACATTGTTATCGTTTGGGAGGGCTGAGAAATTCGCTAAACATCTCATCCTAAATTCTAGGCATTTTATTTTAATCATTTATTAAAGACCCCGCAATTTAGATATGTTTATTTGGCAATGCTCGTCTTATTTATTATTTAAAGGTAAACCTAAATGCAAATATGATCTTCTATCCTTGAGGTTATTGTAAAGATAAGAGTTATAGAAATTATTATAGACATATGTATTCCTTTGCTATGATCGCAGTCAT
Source organism: Nicotiana noctiflora (assembly GCA_032618575.1). NCBI lineage: Eukaryota > Viridiplantae > Streptophyta > Magnoliopsida > Solanales > Solanaceae > Nicotiana > Nicotiana noctiflora. The sequence continues at coordinate 86,537 of JASVEL010009614.1, read as the reverse complement.
AGGTAGTTGACGGGCTAGTAAATAAACATAACCAAAATTACTTCAAGTCCAATTATTAAACAAGAACATGATTCCACGTTACACGATCTCATGGCTTAACCATTGATCAAATGCCAATTAATAATAGAACAACTCAGAATAAAAAAATCAACACAACTAACCAAATGTTATATGATATCATCCAAAGACTCCAGTTCGTTACCCCTTTTCTTTCTTTTTTTTTTTTTAAAAAAAAATTTTACATGTAAGCTTCTGCCACAATAACAAATCAATATTCAGGCATATCATATACGTTGGTTCATGATTTTAGTAGTAAAAAAACCAAACTAGGCAAATAACCGAGCGACAAAACCCAATATCTCAACAGAATACGTAGAGAGGCCTACTGAGATTCGGCGTTATACTACCATCACCAGCTAAACCAAACTAAATTTCTAAACACATGGAAATACATCGAATTAATCTTACAGCATACTATTTAATAGTCCACATTAGTTCGAGTATGTTCCAATTCACACAAGTAAATACAATTGGAATGATCCTAAACAAATACAAACTACCTATCATTCATCCTATTACTACATCTTGAACACAGATACTATGAAGCAGGTAAATGTGTATTTCTCAATTCATTTCAACTCCAACTTTAAATTCAAGCCTACATCAACACATGGTTTCAGAAGTGTGTACCTGGAAATATTTACAATGGGAGAAGAAGAGTAAGTCAGCAGCAGCAGATCAGTAACAGCAGTAATCCCAGCAATACAACAGCAACAATTTGGTACAGTTTGACCACAGAATAGCCTCACAAAACCCAATCAAATATCACAGAAATGCAATACCAAGTAAATGACTCCAGAACAAACCAAATGCAACCACAACTCAATCGAAAATCCCAATAGAAACACCCCTGGCTAAGCTTACTGAATTTGAATTGAACCCCAGACTTCAAATATACTTCAACCAATAACTTAATGACCCACTCGAAATAGTCAAGTTTGATGTTAAATGAACAAGATTAATGAATCAAAGGTTGAAACTCAAAACTAGTCTAAGGGAAACAAAGAAACAGTTATATCTTCACACTTCAAAATTGAAATCAATCTAGTGGTCTTAAATTAGATAGAATGAAATCAATAAAGCAAAAAACAAAGCTTCAATGAAACCGTCATACTACCAACTCTCATCAGATTCTCTCTGGTGTTCTCCAACTCTGCAACATTTTTTCTTTTCTTTCTCTATTATTCTGTCCAAATGCCCCTCTACTTATGCAAATTCAGACCTTTTATTTACAGCTCATAAGAGCACTAAGACCCATTAATTAAGCATTTTTGCCCATCAACTCCACTGCCATATGTTTTGTTCCCCATTAACCCTTGTATTTTCTCATACTTAATTTAAAAGTTATGGGTGGGTTTGTTTTAATCAATCCCTTTACCTCCCCATTATGTTTTGTTCTCCACAATAATATATTAATAGTACTTTGGTGTCTAGTGGACAGAATACTCAACATAAACAATTCTTTAAATTTTCAATTCTCAGACTACCCTTGAATCTACTGTGAACTACTGAAAATACCACCCAAACCCTTTCCAATTCAAACCTATCAGCTATAACCAATTCACCTAATCAACAAACCTAAAAAACAAACAAGTATTCGAATCACTAAACTCAATCATCAATTGAATTCGAATTAAAATCCAACAGCATTGCAACCAAGATGAAGGATTCGATGATTCTGAGCAAATCACAATTCTAAACTAAAACTTAGACAAAAGATGAATGAGCACTGTCAATTCACTGAATTGAAAACAAACTGAACTTAATGCAAAACCTGATGAACAACAAAGGAAAGTAAAATCTCAACAGACCACTACTAAATAATCACAAACAAACCAGATCAACGACTTACACATAAGTAGGCAGACTCGATTCTAATCAACAAAGCAATCACCTTGCTCTCGGCCACTAAATTCGAATCATATGTAGATCAATTTGTACACAGATCAAACAGGCAGACAACGTTAATGATCCAAATACGACTCCAATTCTACAATAATACAATTAATCATACTCAAAAATCATATGAAGCTCAACAAGAATCGTGTCACTGCCCAAACAACTATTTCCAGTAAGTTCACATTAACAAGCAATGATAATATCAGCATTCAAACCAAATTCATAAGCAAATCATGTTATTCTATTTCAATAAGCAAAAATCAAGTCAGAAAAAGAATGACACCTTTACAACTGCCTGATTCAAAATTTTAAAATTCCAAATTCACGTAAAAACATAACAACAAAGACGAGAAGGAAATCGAAACCTTGAATCGGAAACTTCGTTGAATTCGGAACGGGTTGCCTTAAATGGCGACCTCCACGCGATTTAATGGGGACCTTGCCATTTTCCGGCGAATTGGGTAACAGCCTGGGGTTGTCGTTCACCCCGTCGCGATAATAATGACAGCCATCACCGGTGGTCAATTCCGACGACTCTGGTGGTGAGATCGAAATAGTAACAGAAGATGGATTTTAGTTTAGTTGTTGATGAAAAATCGATAGGAATTTTTAGGTTTTGGGTTCGCTGGTTTCATCGGAAGACGAAGATGAACTATGGGAGGGGTGGTCTGCTGGTGTCGTTCTCAAATAGTTGGGTTGGTCTTTGGATGGGGAGCTGTGTTTTCCGGTGGGTTGGCGGTGTGGCTGGTGGCTGGGAGATCGAAGGAAACGAAAGGGGGGCTGGGCGGCTGTTTTGGGTCTTTAGGGCTAGAGTTTGGGGATTTAGGATTAAAGTTAGGTTTAATGTGGGTGTAGATGGATTAAGGTGGGCCGTTGGATGAGAGGGAATGAATGACTGAGATTTAAGGCTAATATGGGGCGGGTCCGATGGGTTATGGGTTTGGGCTTGTGTTAAAGGGAACGGATTTGGTTTGGGTCAGCCTAAATTGGGTCTTTAATTAAGAAGACTCATTCCCTTTTTCTTTTCATTTTCTCCTCAAATTTATTTTTATTTAATAATAAAAATTAAAACCTAAATCAAATCTTAATCATAAATTATCCTACCCAGTTAATTAAACTCTAAGTAGTCATCATCACAAATAATTAAAATATCAAATAAAAAATCAACAATTTGACATTAAACACTAAAAAATGCAAAATACATTATTTTTGTGATTTTATTTTATTTTTCTTAAACAAACTTAATTACTCCTAACTGTAAAATTAAATCCTAAATGCACATGCAATATATTTTTGTATTTTAATTAATTTAAATAAATAAACGTGCACACACATGCGCAACCAAGAGGAGAAAAATAACACAAAATCCATGAAAATTGCAAACAACACAAAACTATTTTATTTTGAATTTTTGGGAGTAATTCTCATATAGGGCAAAAATCACGTGCTCACAGCTGCCCCTCTTTGCCCGGAAACATGAAGAGTTTTCGTGCAAAGATAAAGTGAGCGAATACGAGCGATATTTTCCCGTTTGAGTACTCCGTGTGAAGCATTTTTGAAAGATTTGACCGAATCTTTGCTTCAAAAGGTCTCCTACATATCCCTGGCTAAAAGAGAATTGGGTCAATGTAGTTCAGGAAGTTTTGGTAACTGGGACAACCGTGGAATTGTGATTTTTGCTGTTACTGCTGTTGCTGCTGCTACTGACTACTGACCTCTTTATTACACCATGCTAAAAGGAAAATAAAGAAGTTAAGCTAAGCTATTACAACGACTTATTCTCAAACTTGCTTTACGATGTTTGTTGTCTTGTCGCCTTATATTTCCTCACGATGTTTCTTCATTTTGACTTGACTCGTCGACCTCTCTTGATTGCCGAACTTGAACTGCTTATTTCCTCTTGAGCTTCAATTTATTTTCCTTTGGAGCTTGAACTGCCTTCTTCTGAACATTGTTGCCTCCTTTCTGATTGCTGAACTTGAATTTATGCTGGGGATTTTTGTTGTAACCTTTCACTCTCCTGCCGGGTTACTGACTTTAACCACAAACTTCAAAAATAAATCGACATTCCTCTCTTCAGGCGGGTTCCCTACTTCACCAAAAACTTTAAAAAATAAAATGCCATTCCTCTCTTCAGGCGGGCTCCTAACTTCAACAATGATTTAAAACTTCAATTAAAACTTAAAGTAAAATGCCATTACGTTCTCCAGGCGGGCTTCTGACTTCAACAACATCTTTTAAAAATAAATATCATTCCTCTCTTCAGTCGGGCACCTGACTTCAACAAAAATTTAAAACTTCAATTAAAACTCAAAGTAAAATGTCATTCCGTTCTTCAGGCGGGCTCCGACTTCAAAAACAACTTAAAGTAAAACGCCATTCTGCTCTTCAGGCGGGCACCTGACTTCAACCATGATTTAAACTTCAATTAAAACTTAAAGTAAAACGCCATTCCGTTCTTCAGGCGGGCACCTGACTTCAACAAAAACTTTAAAAATAAATAGCCATTCCTCTATTGAGGCGGGCTCCTGACTTCAAAAATAACTTAAAGTAAAACGTCATTTCGCTCTTCAGGCAAGCACCTGACTTCAACAATGATTTAAAACTTCAATTAAAACTCAAAGTAAAACGCCTTTCCGTTCTTCAGGCGGGCATCTGACTTCAAAAACAACTTAAAAATTCAATTAAAACTTAAAGTAAAATGCCATTCCGTTCTTTAAGCGGGCACCTGACTTCAAAAACAACTTAAAGCAAAACGTCATTCCGTTCTTCAGACGGGCACCTAACTTCAACAATGATTTAAAACTTCCATTAAAGCTTAAAGTAAAATGCCATTCTGTTCTTCAGGCGGTCTCCTGACTTCAAAAATAACTTAAAGCAAAATGCCATTCCGTTCTTCAGGCGGACACCTGACTTCAACAATGATTTAAAACTTCAATTAAAGCTTAAAGTAAAATGTCATTCCGTTCTTCAGGCGGACACCTGACTTCAAAAATGGTTTAAAACTTCAATTAAACTTAAAGTAAAACGCCATTCCGTTCTTCAGGCGGGCACCTAATTTCAATAATGATTTAAAATTTCCACTTAAAAAATATAACGCTTTTCCATTCTTCAGGCGGGCACCTGACTTCAAAAATGGTTTAAAACTTCAATTAAAGTTAAAGTAAAATGTCATTCCGTTCTTCAGGAGGACACCTGTCTTCAATAATGATTTAAAATTTCCACTTAAAAAGATAACGCCTTTCCATTCTTCAGGCGGGCACCTGACTTCAAAAACAAATTAAATTAAAAATTAAAGTAGAACGCCATTCCGTTCTTCAGGCGGGCACCTGACTTCAAAAATAACTTAAATTAAAACGTCATTCCGTTCTTCAGGCGGGCACCTGACTTCAATACTGATTTAAAATTTCCACTTAAAAAAGATAACACCTTTCCATTCTTCAGGCGGGCACCTGTCTTCAAAAACAACTTAAATTAAAAATTAAAGTAGAACGCCATTCCGTTCTTCAGGCAGGCACCTGACTTCAAAAACAACTTAAATTAAAACTTAAAGTAAAATGTCATTCCGTTCTTCAGGCGGGCACCTGACTTCAACAATGATTTAAAACTCCAATTAAAACTTAAAGTAAAATGCCATTTCGTTCTTCAGGCGGGCACCTGACTTCAATCAACGATTTAAACTTCAATTAAAACTTAAAGTAAAACGCAATTCCGTTCTTCAGGCGGGCACCTGACTTCAAAAACAGTTTCACCTGCATTCTACTACCGTCGTCTCCCTAACCATTTCCTTCTTCTTGAACTATTTCCTTTCGGAACTGCTTCCTTCAAAATTCGTGTTGCCTTCCCTCTTAACCATTGGGGATAACACTGCTAGAATTATTTACTTACATGCTGGGGATAATACCGTTGGGGAGATCTCCTTTCTCCACCTTCTTCAAAACTTTTATTCTCTCAAGATTGCTGGGTATTAAAATGTTATTAGTTCGAGAATACCCTGTTGAGGATAACACTGCTGGGGAATCCTTTTTCTTCTTTTCTCTTTCAAAACTTCCTTCATTCCTCTGTGTTTCGTTCCTCTAAAAGCTGTTGGAGATAACACTGCCGAGAAATTTTCATTCTTTCAAAACTGGTGTTTCATTCTTCCAAAAACTGCTGGGGATGTCACTAGCCTTTTGATTTTTTCCGAACACAAGTTTCATCCATTTGCTCTGTCCGTTGGGGATACAACTTCCTTCAGCAAATCTTGTTGTTTTCTTTCTTTCAAAACTGCTGGGGATAACGCTGGATCCAAGACCATTTACTTGTGTTATCTGGCTTCTTTCAAGGCTACTCTACTTGAAGCTAGTACTTTCCTTCCTCCCAAAACTTGTGTTATCTTCCATCTTCCCCAAATGGGTATTTGATTTCAAGAAAATATTCGCTATGAGAGAAAATTTTCTGCCACAGTTTGATAATCTTCTTTGAGGCATGTTTTTCTGCCATCAATATCCTTTCCTTTTTCCTGTTTTACATCAAAGAAAACTTGTTAGTTCAAAACGCGGTAGTTGGTTGTGATGCTCCTGCTAGGGATGGTTCTCCTTCTATTTCTCTGCTCTACGTTTCATTGTCGAAACTTGCTAGAGATGTTATTATTTTGCCGGGGATGATATTCCTGTTGGGGATAGTTTCTCTTTTTCTTGCTTCCCCAACTTTCTTGACGACTCTTTATTCACAAGTCTTTCCCCGTTGTTTCCCACTAGTATCCTGACCACCCAAATTCCTATGACAGTGACCCTGCTTGAGGATCTTGCATGTTTTACTGATGAACCATTTTCTTCGTTCATCCTTGTCCCTGGAAATACCTTTTCTGCTAGGGATATTCCCCCTTCTTTTGTGGCATATCTATGGAACGGGCATTTCCCCGACCTTTAAGTCTCACTGGCCTTGGCCTTGAGGTCATTAAGCTTCGTTTTTTTATGGAGGTATCCTCCTTGACACTGATCCACCCCTTTGTCAATTTCCTCTTCTGGGGAATATCCTTCTAGACACTGACCTTGCACTTGATCCCTCCTCACTTATACCACTTGGGTGTACCAATCAGATTTCGTCTTGCATAATTGAAAAGTTGATGGTAAATTTTGAAGTCATTTCTCACAGACAGACTCTATTGGGGATTTTTTTATGAAAGGAGAAAGATAAAATGAATATGATAAAAGACAAAGGAAGAGGATGACTCTCTAAAAAGAAAAATTACAAAATAAAAATAAAAACCTATCAAACGCGGATACCAATTCTAACGGTCATGATATGCACATATAGCCTATCCTCCATCATTACTCGCCTTTCACAATTTCCGTCTGTTGATTTCCATCCGATTCTCATCCTTATTCGACTTGTAGTGCCCAAAGGTTTTCACTACCAAGCCTCTCTCATTTTGATTTTTCTCTCGGCTTTCATTGCCTTATGGTGCCCGTGAAGGTTTTCATCGATAAGACTCTCTCATTTGTATTACTTTTCAGTTGGGGATTGGGGGTGTTATCGCTAAGACTCTCTCATATTTCTTCTGCTGGAGATCAAAGTCTTTTCTGCTGGGAATCAGAGTGTTATGTTCTGATAAGACTTATCTCATTTGTCTGACTTGGCCTCTTTTAAAGATTGGTCAAAAGGTCTTTCTTTCGACCGTAATGTGGCTTTGGATAGGGCTAGAAAGAAATGGTATTAAAGGCTCAAAACAAATCAACTTTGGGTTCAAAATTTACAACCTTCGGATCAAGATTTATTTATAATAAACACAATTTTTTTTTGCCCCAGTTTCTTCCTTGGGGATTTTTTGATTTTGTTACACTATGACCGAGCTGTGAAGCGCCTACGTATCCTATTTGAGGAATCAGGTCAAACGTAGTTCCCAGTTCCACGTTGTTCTAGTTTTCTTTTCATTCATTTTTTCTTTTTCATTATCTCTTTCTTTTCTTTTTGTTGTTTTTGCTTTCTTTCTTTTCCTTTTTTTCTTTTCGTTTTCTTTATCTTCCACTTTTGTATTTCTAGTCTTTGCTACTGATTCCGAAGAAGGGGTATGAAAGAAATCAAATAAGGCTCAAAAAGGGTTAATGAAGGATAAAGTGTTCAGATAACAGAACAAAATGTCTTCCTCATTCCAATCTTCAAAATATGCCAGGTACAAATAATACGATTAACGTTCGTCATATCTCTAAAGCACTGTTGGGCAACACTCGCATTTTCATTACCATGAACGACCCCCATGTCAACATGGCCAACTTGCCATTAACGATTTTCTTTTTATTTGGCCCAGTGTCACATGACTCGGGCTCTAAATATTCTCAAACCGTTCTTAAATGCCCCGATCATCTTTCAATTGTTTTGTGATTATCTTTTAAGATTAGGCCAAAACTGTGCGCACATGTCATGTTACTAGTCGGCGTTGAACAAAAGACAAAACAAAAGGATAAAGCAGAACTAAACAAAGAAGAAGATTGGAGGTAACAAAGAAACCAGAATTTGCATTAAACAAACGGCGAAGTGGTTTAAATAACGAAACAAGTAGAACAAACTGGAGTACAATCCTAGAATGAAACTGAAACAAACCTGGACAACACTAAACAAATCATTATGACTAAACAAATGAGACAAAGTAAAATGATAGTGGGGTTTGAGTCACAAGACAATATCCGGATTATAACCCTAAAATAACCCAGACAACAGAAATGACAACAAACTAAACCACCAAAAACTCCAATATGGTTGATCAAGAAACGGAGAGTCATCCAATTACCAAGCACGACATCTTAGCCATTGAGCTACGCATCAATATTGCCAAGATCACTATCTGTTTCGACATTTTCAACTTTAGTCAATACATCCCCAAGAGGATTCACGTGCTTGCTATCACCAGGCATCATCCCCACAAAGTGTGCATCATGACGTGGAGATAAAGGGTTCTATGCGATATTTTAGGTGTGTCTTGGATATCAATCAGGTTTTCCTAGATCTTGTTTTTCCGACTCACCACAAACCAACCACCTCAATTTCTCAACAGTGCAAAACAAACATGTTAAAATGGACTCAGTTGGTCCTTATTATTAACAATAGTTTTTTTCTTTTTTTCTTTCCATTTTTTTTGGTCGAATCTTATTGAGATTGCCTACGTATCATGACCCCGAATGAATCAGACCTTGCGTAGTTCGGGACATATACGTGGTAAATAACAACAAAACATATTTTTTTCATTTTTTTATAATACAACAAACTTGGCCACACAGGTTTAAAAGTCGGCCATACTTAACAGACTTTGACGAAAAGATAACCTACAGACTCGAAAATCAAACGCCACATGCTCTAATTAAAAGAAATAAAAATTTAAAAGAACAGACTGACAGGTTCCTTCCATGTTTGTCAATTTCAACTAAATGGCTATTTCTGCAAACGTGACCCCTTCTCAAGTTTACATGAACTTTGAGGCCTGGAAGCATTATTTTACAAACTTGTCCATTCTTTTACGAAAATAGCCTTTCGACAACTGAAAGATACTCTAAGGCTATCTCGGTAAGAACGATTTACTACACTGCCGAAGCTGGCTCAACTTATTTCGAGTTAAATATAAACGGCATTCACTTGCCCACTGACTCTTTTTGTTTCCTTTTTGTTTCAAATTAAAATAAAGACATGGTTTTGCAAACACAGCCTTTTAGCACTTCGGAGTCGAAGATTTTGAGGCTGTGTGGGCTAACCAGTTAAAAAGCCTAAAATGACCAAGGGTGGTTGTTTATGCAAAGTCAACCTTCTGATGTCTCTTTCGGGAACATTCGGCTATTTTTGGCAAAAACATCATCAACAACTTATTTATGACCATTTTTCTTGTTTTTTCAAAACAGAAAATCCGATATTGCAGACACGGCCTTTCAGTGGCTCGGGGACAAAGATTTTAAGGCTATGTGGGTCAACTGACCAGAAATTTGCAAAATGATCCAAGGGTGACCGTTTATGCAAAAAAGCCTTCCGGCGTCCCTTTCGGGAACATTCGGCTATTTTTGAAAATCACATCACCCGACTTATTTATGATAAAAATTAATTTTGACATTTTTTGTCTATTTTTGAAAAGGGGAGGTTGGACACGATGAGTGTTGCCTACGTATCTCACATCCGATAAATATCAAACCAGCGTAGTTCGGTGGATAAGACAAACTACTTTTGAAAACAACGACATTTCCTTTTCTTTTATTTATTTATTATTATTATTTAATTTTATTAACAAGCAAAATGAAATATTTTGAAAATCAGACTATTTTTTTCTTTTCCAATTCATTGGCATATAAAACGAACTATTGTATTTTTTCATTTTATCGACAAACAAATAACTATCTTTTTTAAGAATAAAATCACGCATTTTATTAATAAATAAAGCAATTTTTTTTAAAAAAAAATGTTTTTTTCTTTTTCTTTTTTTAAGTAAAAAAATAAACTATTTTAAAAATAACAATTCTTTTTTTCTTTTCTTTTTTCAAAATCCGGCAGAGTTTTGACACTACTTGGGCATCGGTTTGTTTCTAAAAAAATAAGTAGTTATCTCTCTACACTGTTGTTTTAATTTTTCTTTTATTTTCCCCAAAGCCAGTTAGCATGCAAGTTTGAAGCAAATAAATGCGTAAAACAAATAGGATGTAGCAGGATGGTCTTTTTCTTTTTAGGTTGCCTGTCCTAGACGGACCCAACCCTTGTGTTGAGTCCCCTAAGTCAAATGCACATGATGCAAATAATCGTTCCTACTAGGGATCCGGCATGAGGTTTGTTATACTAGGTTTAAAACCTGGGTTTTTATTCTAGACGTGGCTTACTCGAGCGGACAACTCGAGCCGAGAATTGGAGCTATGTACCGGTAACCAAAAGATCATCCGATTTTGCAACTCCTCTGAATCCTCGTTCTATTTTGGGATATGACACTAATAGGAAGAAGTCACGACCAACGTGCACTCCTCGGAGGTAAGAAGAGAAGGGTTTTGGCAAAGCTTATATATATACAATTCAAATAATATTAAAGCGGTAAAGAGCATCACTTTGCATAATTAAGCCCAAACATATAACAAAATCAGATAATATACAAACCAAATACAACAGATATACCAAGCTCGAATTTCTAAACCCTAAACCAAAAGTTTTGGATTTACATCCCCAGCAGAGTCGCAAGAGCTGCCACACCTCCTTTTGGCGCGCTACTCGCGAGTGCGCGAGGGAGTTTTTCCAATTAAAGGATAATCAAAATGGGATTTATTTAATTAGTTCAGAGTCGCCACTTTGGAGATTAATAGTGTCCCAAGTCACCAGTTGAATCTCGAATCGAGGAAATTATTGACTCTGTTTAACAGTCCGCGATCCAGAAACTCGAGTAAGAAATTCTGTTAACTCGGGAGAAGGTGTTAGGCATTCCCGGGTTCCGTAGTTCTAGCACGTTCGCTCAACTATCATATTTAGCTTATTTATCTGAATTTTATAACATGTTTCAATCTATGTGCTTTTAACTGTGAATCGCTTTTATTATTTTTTTTAAGAGAATTGCAACATCGTGAAAATGCGTCTCGACCCACGTCACATCAATGCACCTGTGGTTATGACACATTTCAACTCCGTTGAGATTTGGATTTGGGTCACATAAATGTACACTCGAATTTAGGAATGTAATTTTATTAAAATCGCGCCTAAAGTGGTTAACACATTGTTATCATTTGGGAGGGCCGAGAAATTCGCTAAACATTCCATCCCGAATTCTAGGTACTTTATTTTAAGCATTTATTAAAGATGCCGTAATTTATATATTTTTATTTGGCGAGACTCGTCTTATTTATTATTTAAAGGTAAACCTAAATGCAAATATGATCTTTTATCCTTGAGATTATTGTAAATATAAGAGTTATAGAAATTATTATAGACGTATGTATTCCTTTGCTATGATCGCAGTCACAGGTAATTGACGGGCTAGTAAATAAACATAACCAAAATTACTTCAAGTCCAATTATTAAACAAGAACATGATTCACGTTACACGATCTCATGGCTTAACCATTGATCAAATGCCAATTAATAATAGAACAACTCAGAATAAAAGAAAATCAACACAACTAACCAAATATTATATGATATCAACCAAAGATTCCAGTTCGTTACCCCTTTTCTTTCTTTCTTTTTTTTTTAAAAAAAAAAATTACATGTAAGCTTCTACACAATAACAAATCAATATTCAGGCATATCATAAACGTTGGTTCATGATTTCAGTAGTAAACAAACCAAACTAGGCAAATAACTGAGCGACAAAACCCAATATCTCAACGGAATACGTAAAGAGGCCTACTGATATGCGGCGTTATACTACCATCACCAGCTAAACCAATCTAAATTGCTAAACACATGAAAATACATCTAGTTAATCTTGCAGCATACTATTTAACAGTCCACATTAGTTCGAGTACGTTCCAATTAAGACAAGTAACTACAATTGGAATGGGCCTAAACAAATACAAACTACCTATCATTCATCCTATTACTACATCTTGAACACAGATACTATGAGCAGGCAAATGTGCATTTCTCAATTTGTTTCAACTCCAGCTTCAAATTCAAACTTACATCAACACATGGTTTCAGAAGTGTGTACCTAAAATATTTACAATGGGAGAAGAAGAGTAAGTCAGCAGCAGCAGATAAGTAACAGCACTAATCCCAACAATACAACAGCAACAATTTGGGATAGTTTGACCCCAGAATAGCCTCACAAAACCCAATCAAATATCACAAAAATGCAACACCAAGTAAATGACTCCAGAACTAACCAAATGCAACCACAACTCAATTGAAAATCCCAATAGAAACACCCCTGGCTAAGCTTACTGAATTTGGAATTGAACCCCAGACTTCAAATATACTTCAACCAATAACTCAGTGACCCACTTGAAACAGTCAAGTTTGATCTTCAATGATCAAGATTAATGAATCAAATGTTGAAACTGAAAACTAGTCTAAGGGAAGCAAAGAAACAATTATCTCTTCACACTCCAAAACTGAAATCAATCTAGTGGTCTTAAATAAGAAAGAATGAAATCAATGAAGCAAAAAAACAAAGCTTCAATGAAACCGTCATACTACCAACTCTCATCAGATTCTCTCTGGTGTTCTCCAACACTGCTATCTTTTTTCTTTTCTTTCTCTATTACTCTGTCCAAATGCTCCTCTACTTATGCAAATTCAACCCATTAATTAAGCATTTTTGCCCATCAACTCCACTATCATATGCTTTGTTCCCGATTAACCCTTGTCTTTTCTCATACTTAATTTAAAAGTTATAGGTGAGTTTGTTTAATCAATCATTTTACCTCCCCCATTATGTTTTGTTCTCCACTATAATAATTTAATGGTACTTTGGTGTCTATTGGACAGAATACAACATAAACAATTCTTTAAATTTTCAATTCTCAGACTACACCTGAATCTACCGTGAACTACTGAAAATACCCCCCAAACCCCTTCCAATTTAAACCTATCAGCTATAACCAATTCACCTAATCAACAAACTTAAACAGAACAAACAAGTATTCGAATCACTAAACTCAATCATCAATTGAATTCGAATTAAAATCCAACAGTATTGCAACCAACAAGATGAAGGATTCGATGATTCTGAGCAAATCACAATTCTAAACTAAAACTTAGACAAAAGATGAATGAGGACTGTCAATTCACTGAATTGAAAACAAACTGAACTTAATGCAAAACCTGATGAACAACATAGGAAAGTAAAAGCTCAACAGACCACTACTAAATAATCACAAACAAACCAGATCAGCGACTTACACATAGGTAGGCAGACTCGATTTTAATCCACAAAAGAATCACCTTGCTCTCGGCTACCAAATTCGAATCACATGTAGATTAATTTATACACAGATCAAACAGGCAGACAACTCCAACGATCCAAATACGACTCTAGTTCTACAACAATACAATTACCCATACTTAAAAATCATATGAAGCTCAACAAGAATCTTGTCACTACCCAAACAACTATTTCCAGTAAGTTCACATTAACGAGCAATGATAATATCAGCATTCAAACCAAATTCATAAGCAAATCATTTTATTCTATTTCAATAAGAAAAAATCAAGTCAGAAAAAGAATGACACCTTTACAACTGCCAGATTCAAAATGTTAAAATTCCAAATTCACGCAAAAAAAGAACAACAAAGAAGGGCAGGAAATCGAAACCTCGAACCGGAAACTTCGTCGAATTCGGAACGGGCTGCCTTAAATGGCGACCTCCACGTGATTTAATGGCGACCTTGTCATTTTTCGGCGAATTGGGTAACAGCCTGGGGTTGTCGTTCACCCCGTGGCGACAATAACGACAGCCATCACCGGTGGTCAATTCCGACGACTCTGGTGGTGAGATCGAAATAGTAACAAATGATGGATTTTGGTTTAGTTGTTGATGAAAATTCGATGGGGAATTTTTAGATTTTGGGTTCGCTAGTTTCATCGGAAGACGAAGATGAACTGTGGGAGGGGTGGTCTGCTAGTGTCATTCTCAAATGGCGGGGTTGGTCTTTGGATGGAGAGCTGTGTTTTCCGGTGGGCTGGCGGTGTGGCTGGTGGCTGGGAGATCGAAGGAGACAAAAAGGGGCGGGGCGGCTAGTTTTGGGTCTTTAGGGCTAGAGTTTGGGGATTTAGGATTAAAGTTAGGTTTAATTTGGGTGTAGAGGGATTAAGGTGGGCCGTTGGATGAAAGGTAATGGATGGCTGAGATTTAAGGCAAATATGGGGCGGGTCTGATGGGTTATGGGTTTGGGTTTGGGCTTGGGTTAAAGGGAGGGGATTTGGTTTGGGTCAGCCCAAATTGGGTCTTTAATTAAGAAGACTCATTCCCTTTTTTTTTCATTTTATCCTCAAATTTATTTTTATTTAATAATTAAAAATTAAAACCTAAATCAAATCTTAATCCTAAATTATCCTACCCAATTAATTAAACTCTAAGTAGTCATCATCACAAATAATTAAATATCAAATAAAAAATCACACAATTTGACATTAAACACTAAAAAATGCAAAATATATTATTTTTGTGATTTTTTTTCATTTTTCTAAAACAAACTTAATTACTCCTAACTGTAGAATTAAATCCTAAATGCACATGCAATATATTTTTGTATTTTAATTAATTTAATTAAATAAACGTGCACACACATGCGCAACCAATAAGAGAAAAATAACACAAAATCCATGAAAATTACAAACAACACAAAACTATTTTATTTTGAATTTTTAGGAGTAATTCTCATATAGAACAAAAATAACATGCTCGCAAACTTTGTGACTCGTAACAAAAAGAAAAGAATGACTGCAATAATCATAACAAAAGCTGAAACTATTCAAATAAAATGAGTAACACTGAAACAGAAATCAACCATATGGATTGGTTAAAAGACTTTTTAGGTCTCCACCCATAATACATAAACAAATGTAGTAGTACTAGTTTTGGAATAACTCTCAAATTTAGAAACTTGCTGCTGTAATATCCTATCTCTCATTCCCAAATTAAAGTTTCCATCATCAAAGTTAAGTGCATAACTTAAAGGATCATACTGAAATTTAACTTGTCTTTTGCTTTCACCATTGTTCTTCACTGCTTTCTTTACTGCTGCTTTCATTCTCCCATATAAACACTTGCATTGCTTCTTGCTGTAGTTGTTTATCCATAAAAAACTTCTCACAAAACCACCCATGATATAATAAAGAAAACCAAGAAAACCCCACTTTGAAACAAGTTTTGATCTTTTTTTGTGTTTAGTTCAAGTTCTTACATTTGTATATAGAAATAATATATATCAAGAACAAAGAAAAAAGCCAAAGGGTGTTTGAAAATGGCAATTTTGGACTTAAAAGAGTGAGGAAAGCAAGTTTGGTTTATGTGTGATGAATGGGTGGACCTTTATATTAAAATTTTTAAAGAAAATTGGAATAATTTTTTTTGTTTTCTTTTTGTGGGGTTTGGTTATATTCAATGGAAAGTAAAATGGAAAGAAGAAAGAAACACGAAAATGCAAATTTTTTGGGTCTTTTAAAGAAGCTGTGCCCTTACCAGTTGCAGCATCTTCTTAGTATAACACTTTTTCTTGCATTGGGAGACTCAAATTCTATGATCCATAGAGAGAAAAAGAAAAAATTTGTTTGGGGTGGGGTGGGATGGGTTTGGGGGAGGGGTAAAAGGCTGTGGGGAGGAGAGCCCACTACATCGTAGTATCACTATCAAATTAGTTGTAATGTGACAAAAACAAAGGGCGAACGTGAGCAAAAATTATCGGAAAAATAATATTGGAATATGTATTATGTGTGTTTATGTGAGATAATAAGGTTAAAATGGTCAATTCTATTGCTAATTAATGCTAAAAGGTGACTTTCTTAATATGTGTGAAAATATCCAAAAAATCACTAATTTTGGACCGAAGGAAGTATTATATAACTGCTTTTAAAATAAAATATGTATAAATATTTATATATATATATATATATATATATATATATATATATAAATTATATATTTTATATACAAAAAGTAGTGCTTGAATCAAAATAAATACATATGACATAAATTTGTATATAATTTTTTTTTTACGTAACCATAGTGAACAGATATGCATGCAATGTAAACTTAACGTGTTCAATTGAATCCAACATTTTTACACGAAACATAAATATCATGCAAAAAATGATTAAAATCTCAACAATACTAAAATATGAATCAATAATGCAAAATACACATATGTAAATTGAACGTAGGTTGAACATATCACGTTTAAATTAGAAATTCATCTTTGGAAATTAAATCATACTATCTTATAGGAGGAATTAATTATTTGATTTATGGTACATATTAGGTGGGAAGAAATAATTTGCTTACGGAAGGGGTGAATCTTGTGATATCTTTCACGTATGGTACGGATACGTTTGAGACTTCTTTTCAAGTAGTAGATCTTTTAGGCCCCCATTTTACATGCGAATACTCATACATCAGAAGTATATCACAACAATCCTGGAAAAATTTTATTAGTGGAGTCTGGGGAAAATTGTGTGTACGCAAACTTTATCTCTACCCAAAATAGGAGAAATGTTATTTCCGGAAGACCCTCAGCTCATAAAAACAAAAGGACAAAAGAAGACAATATTAGTAATCCACATAAATTGTATGAAAAATATGAACAATATGAAATATAGAAGAAAGATGTAAAGCTAAAGAAAAAACTAATAAAAAAATCTTACATTGAAAAGCGGGATAGTAAGACACAACATTGGCACAAAACTAATTATCTTAGACAAAAAGCCCTACTAAATAGTCTTACAAATGTATGAAGTAATGCATGACTTAGATGGCTCCTAACCTACAACTCTGATACTCGACCTTCACATCTTCCTATCAAGTGTCATGTCCTCGAAAATCTTAAGGCTCGCAATATCCTATCTGATCACTTTTCCCCAATATTTCTTAGGTTACCCTCTACCTCTTCTCGTGCCCTCCACAACCAGCCGCTCACACCTCAGTACCAGAGTATCTGGGCTTCTCCTCTTAACATGCCTGAACCATCTTAGCTTCGCTTCCCGCATCTTGGCATCAATGGGAGCTACTTGCACCTTCCCCCGAATACCATCATTCAATCTTATCAAAAGTAAATTGGTAAAAAAAATTCTACACTAAATGTTTACATCAGAACAATAATAACATGATATGCATATTCTAGCTATGTTATCACTTTATCTGGTCCATTTTAATTGATTATTTGATCCTTTTATGGTCCATAATATGTAAATTTTTTATATATAAAGAAATTAACTTCTTTTTTCAAAGTTGCCCTTGGAGTAAAGAGTGTAGATTTATTATACAAATTAAGATTAATATAATCAATTTTTTGTTAATTAATTCTAAAAGATGAATTCCTTAGTATATGTAAAAATATAAAAAATAATCAATTAAAGTGGACAGGAAAAATATAACCTAACTATATATGTTTAATTAATCTATGTGTTTTACCTTATTCATTACATAACAATGGAAAAATACATTGCATTGATATAAACACTTGATGCAATACGTATTTACCCTCTCAATTATTGGTATCAATCAGCTGTTTAGACCAACTCAATCTAATTTATCATGATTAAATATTAAATTAAAATGTACTCAAAGGTGATCAAACGAGTAAAGTGTATATAAAAGCCTTCCATAATTATCTGTTACCGTGAACAATATATCTCACTAACTTATTTTCTAATTTTTTATCTTTACACAAATAACCAATCAAATTCATTATTTACTTTTATGACATTGTATAGCCGCTCTATAAAATATATATATATATATATATATATATATATATATATATATATATATATATATATATATATATATATAAAATTTCTCGACTATCGGATATAAATAGTTTCGACTGCAGGCTAAAAGTGATATTTGCCCTTTACTTTTTTTAGTCGATATATATTAATTATATACATACATATAAGTATACCTGATTAACACATATATTATATTTGTCCGTTATTTTTACTTTAAAAGATTGGAGGAACAACTATTTAGATTAATTTGTTTTTTGGAAGAATAAAGATGAAGTAAGAAAAGGGGAAGCTAAGGTCCGTGATTTTAGTCTTGGAAATTAGCTCTCATTGATACATCAAATCAAAGAACCCTTTTTTATTGAAACTCCATTTGTCTCAACCAAAAGGCAATCTTACAAATGGTATAAATTTGGTTGGTTTCTATTCCTATCTTTCCTTCTTGTCTGCACACACAAAGCTGCTTTCGTCTTTTTCTACATTTCTCATTCGAAATTCCTTTTTGTCCCTTTTCTTCTTGGCCCATCTTATCTTATGGGCCTCTGTGTAAATTAGTCCATTCTTTTGTCTTTCATATTGGCATCACCTGTTAATAGTGCACATATTTTAGGAGAGCGTCCGAGGACGTTGGTTGTTGGTGGCCCATAGCCATACACGTGCCGCACGAAGACGGATTTAAGATTTAAATTTGGGGTTTGAACATTGACGACAACAACTATAATAACCTATTAAAATTTTACAAGACTGTAGGCTGGGAGGGTAGAGTGTACGCAGAACTTATCCCTACTCCAAATGGGTAGAAAGGCTGTTTCCGAAAGACCCTCGGCTCAAGAAGAAGAAAATGAATAATAGATAACGGGTTAGCAATAATAACAGAAGCCAGAAAAATAATATCAGCATCGTAAGATACAGAAAATAGATGAAAAAATAATAACAATACCAGTATTTTTGAAACATTATATTTTTAAAAAATATGGGTTTCAAAAAGTTGAAGAATTAACCTAAATAGACATCCATCTAGCCGCTTACAAAAATAATAGCATACCTAGTGTGATCTCACAAGTGAAGTCTGGGGATGATGGAGCGTATGTTGACCTTGCCTCTACTTTGTGTGAAGTAGAAAGGTTGTTTGTAATAGACTCTCGGCTCAATTGTGATCTAACCCCTCCCTGAACGTCGTTAGCGCCTATGCACCACATGCGGGCCTGGATGAGGAGGTTAAACGACTCTTTTGGGAGGGGTTAGATGAGATTGTGCGCCAGGTTCTGCCTGCGGAGAAGCTATTCATAGGAAGGGATTTCAATTGTCATATTTGGGCGACCGCATGTGGCTATGGCGAGATGCATGAAGGCTTTGGTTTTGAGGATAGGAATGGAGGAGGTACCTCGATGTTGGACTTCGCTAAGGCTTTTGGGTTGGTGATTGAGAACTCTAGTTTTCTGAATAAGAAAGAGCATTTGGAAACTTTTCAAAATGCGGTAGCAAAGACTCAGATGACTATCTCCTCCTCAGGAGATGTGATAGTGGGTTGTGCAAGGACTGCAAGGTGATTCCGAGTGAGACACTCGCGACGCAGCATAGGCTCTTGGTGCTAGATGTTGGTATTAGGATAAAGAGGAGGATAAGGTATGCTAGAGGAAAACCAAGAATCAGGTAGGGAGCCTTAACTAAGGATAAAGACCAAGAGTAGGAGTGTCGATTGTCGGCTATGGGAGCTTCGAGGAACAGTGGGGATGCGAACACTATGTGGTCTGCGATAGCATACCGAATAAGATAGTCTGCAAGAGAGATGTTAGGGGTCCCGACTGGTGTCTCTGGTGTGCACAAAGGAGACTGGTGGTGGTATGAAGTGGTCTAAGGTAAAGTAGAAGCGAAGAAGGCGGCATACCTAGAGTTAGTGGGGAGCATAGGTGAGGAGGAGAGGCGAGCGTGCATGGAGAGATATAAGGTATCTAGGAAGGAAGCTAAATTGTCGGTTATAGAGGCTAAGACTGCGGGTTATGGTCGTATGTACGAAGAACTGGGGAAAAAGGCGGGGAGAACAAGTTATTCGGTTGGCCAAACTGAGAGAGAAGAAGTTTCAAGATTCTGACCAAGTAAGATGCATTAAGGATGAAGATGGTAGAGTACTGGTGGATGGAAAACTTAATTTCATAAACTTCTGAATGAAAAGGGGTATCGTGATATTTTGTTATGCGAATTGGAGCATTGCGAGAGTCATCGTGACTTCGGGCACTGTAGGCGTTTCGAGGTCAAGAAGGTCGTGGGGGCTATGCTAAGATGAGTAGGGCCAGATGAGATTCTGGTGGAATTTGCAAGTGTGTAGGGAGAGCAGGTGTGGAGTGGTTGACTAGGTTGTTTAATGTTATTTTTAGGGCAAAGAGGATGGCAGATGAGTGAAGGTGGAGTACGTTGGTTCCATTGTATAAGAACAAAGGTGATATCCAGAGTTGTAACAACTATATGGGTATCAAATTACTGAGTTATACCATGAACGTATGGGAGAGGGTAATTAAAGCAAGGCTGAGGATGACATTGCCTATATTTGACAACCAGTTTGAGTTCATGCCGGTTCGTTCCACCACAACAACTATACACCTTGTTAGGAGGTTGATGGAACTGTAAAGAGAGAGAAAGAAGGATCTACACATGGTGTTTATTGGCCTAGAGAAAGTGTATGACAAGGTTCCTAGAGAAGTTCTCTCGAGATGCTTGGAGGTAAAAGGTGTGTTGGTTCCTTATATTATGGCAATTAAAGCCATGTATGATGGGGCTAAGACTCGGGTTAGGACATTACGAGGTGACTCTGAGCATTTTTCGGTAGAAATTGGGTTACACCAAGGCTCTGCTCTCAGTCCCTTCTTATTCACATTGGTAATGGAAGCGATAACAAGCCATATTCAAGAGCAGGTGCCATAGTGCATGCTATTCGTCGATGACATAGTTCTGAGTGATGAGCCGCGAGCCGATGTTAATGAGAGATTGGAAGTTTGGAGATATACTCTTGAGTCTAAGGGTTTCAAGCTAAGTAGAACGAAGATGGAATACCTCGAGTGTAAGTTCAGCGCTGAGCCGGGGGAAATGGATGTGGATGTGAGGCTTGAGTCACAAGTTATCCCAAGTAGAGGTAGCTTTAAGTACCTAGGTTTGATTATCCAAGGGGTATGGGAGATCGGCGAGGATTTCACACTCCGTATTGGGGTAGGATGGATGACGTGGAGGTTAGCATATGGAGTCTTGTGTGACAAGAGACTGCCAACGATACTTAAAGGTAATTTCTGTAAAGCGGTAGTTAGACCGGCCATGATGTATGGGGCTGAGTGTTGGCCTGTTAAAAACTCACATTTCCAAAAGATGAAAGTAGCAGAAATGAGGATGTTGAGGTGGATGTGCGGGCACACTAGGATGAATAAGATTAGGAATGATGATATTCGGGAGAAGGTGTACGTGGTTCCCATTGATGACTAGATGCGGGAAGCGAGGCTCAAATGGTTCGGGCATGTACAAAGGAGAGGTAGAGAGCGGCCTAAGAAGTATTGGGGAGAGGTGATCATGCAGGATATAACGAGACTTCATATTTCCGAGGGCATAACACTTAATAGGAAGTTGTGAAGGTCGAATATTATGGTTGTATGTTAGAAGGTAGTTAAGTCTTTCATTACTTTGTACCTTTGTGAGCCTAGTCCGGTAGGGTTTTGTCTAAGATAGATAGAGGCAATGTCTTGTCTTACTATTTTCTATTTTCGACAGGGGGTCCATATATTAGCCATCATTTTTCCTTTGAATTTTTTCCCATACATTTTATGTTTCTATTTTTCCTATGATCTCTATGGTGAATCTAATATTCTCTCCTTTTGTATTTTTATTATCTTGAACCTAATGTCTTTCAGAAACAGCCTCTCTACCCCTTCGGGGTTGGGGTAAGGTGCACACTACCCTCTCCAGACCTCACTTATGGGATTTTACTGGGTTGTTGTTGTTGTTATGATTGTTGTTGTTGCTGTCATTTTTGTTCTCGGCTCAAGAAATCCAACTGTTTACATAAATATATGTATAATATGTGTTTAATTATATATAAATGGTATATAATCTATGTATACTGGCTATAAAAAGAAAGGTATTTATTCCATTCTCAAAATACCTTTCTCAAAACAAAAACCCTAACCTCCTCTTTGTTCCATATTCGTCATTCCTTATTTCTTAAACATATTTTAACACTTAAAGCTTATTAGTTGGTTACAATCAGCTAACATAAACGCCTTTAAGTTTAAAGGGTTCTCTACAAAACTACCTCTTAACCTACTACCCTAATATTCGACCTCCACATCTAATTCCTATCAAGGTCATATTCTCGTAAATCTGAAGTCTCTCCATGTCTTGCCTGATCACCTCTCCCCAATACTTTTCAGTCGGCCCTCTACCTCTTCTCATGCCCTCCAAAGCCAGTCGCTCATACCTCCTTGCCGGAGCATCTGGGCTTTTCCTCTTTACGTGCCAGAACCATCTGAGCCTCGCTTCCTGCATCTTCTTATCAATGGGAGTCACGCCCACCTTCTCCCGAATATCATCATTACTAATCGTATCCATCCTAGTGTGCCTTCACATCCACCTCATCATCATCATCTCTACTACTTTCATCTTCTAGATATGTGAGTTCTTAACAACCAAACACTCAGCCCTATATATCATTGCTGGTCTAACCACCGTTTTATAAATCTTACCTTTGAGTATCGGTGGCACTCTCTTGTCACACAGGACTCCAGATGCTAACCTCCACTTCATCCACCTCACTCCTATACGGTGTGTGACATCCTCGTCGATCTCCCCTCCCCATTGGATCACCGACCAAAGGTACTTGAAACTGCCTCTACTTGGGATGACATGTGATTCAAGCCTCTTATCTACGTCCACTTCCCTCGACTCAATGCTTGACTTACACTCCAGGTATTCCCTCTTTGTCCTGCTCAGCTTGAAACCCTTAGACTCAAAAGTTTGTCTCCAAACCTCCAACCCCTCTTTAACACCGGCTCGCGACTCATCAATGAGAACTATGTCATCAGCGAATAACATACACCATGGCACCTCCCTTGAATATGGTGTGTTAAAGCGTCCATCATCAAAGCAAATTAAAAGGATCGAGCGCAGAATCTTGAGCCAATCCCATAACACAAGATGTTTCGCCAAATACTGTCTTAATAGTTATACTACTTTTCTGATTTTATTTTTCAAAAAATATTTAATAGTATAAGTTACACAATAATATTACTGTAAATAAGTACTAGTTCAGTTAAGTTTTGGCATTGAGTCATTGACTAACTTGGAAATTCTGAATCAACTTTTGGTGAGTGCTTACTGCCAATTGGCAATTGGATTGCGATCCGTCAGCTCTTTGCCCACTTCGACATTTTCGCCACTTTAGCTTTTTGAGAATACTCAAAACAAACCCACTTTTTTTAAGAGAAAAGACTTTACAGGTCTAATGAGAATTTTCAGCCCACTAAGAAAATTTTCTTTCTGAATTGGTTATACCTTCCTGGTTTTTTTCCTATGTTGCAGTATTATACTTTTGGATAAATATATATTTTTAGTCACCGAGGTGGATTTAGGATTTTAATTCTAAAGGTTCCGTATTTATAGTTTTTAGTATTGAACTTATTATATTTTTAAAGTTATGGATATATATCGACTATTTATAATAATTTTAGTAATTTTTACACATAAATTTATGATTAACGCCGAACGTACTGTGTTAAGTTGAACCCGATAATGCTATATTGCATCCGCCCCTATTTAGTCACTCACAAAATAATAGCCGATAAAATATATATTATTACATGTATCATTCTTACAGGTAGTATTAATACATTCTTGTACTTTTGCATTCCTAAATCATTGTTAATGCACACTGGGCCGTTTATTTAGGTTGTCCTATTACCTTATTGTTGCTTTTGTCCGTTTATATAGCTTCTTTTACATTAATCATGAGCGATGGTCTATCGAAAATAATTTCTCTATAATATTTTTAAGATAAAGTTAAAGTCAACATACACATTATCTTTTCAGGCCTGCATATGAGATTTTGCTGGGTTTTTGTTGTTATATATATATATATAATTCTCCTGATTTCAGATTCTTTTTAGAGGTTTTCAGAGGAATAATTACTGTTATATATCCTTGAATTGGGATTTGGGATTTGTTTTGTTACTGATAAGCTAAAAAAACAGACTGAAGGATGCAAAAGTAGGGTAAGGTTTTGAGGATGGTAATGAGGATTAATTTCATGGATGATTATTTAATTTATACTTTATATATTAAAATTATAAAACTATTTTTTGTAATAAATGAATCAGTCAACATTACATCACGAAAGTCATCAAACAATTTTTTGTAACCCAAAAAGTTACTCAAATTTACTTAAGGATCCATAAAGTCAATAAGAGAATAAACAATCTATGTTACATGTGAACAAAACCAAACATAAAAGAGGTAATTAGTTCTTAAATATAAAGATTAAATTCGAGTCAAAACTAAATATTGTAACTTAAATTTGACATTTTAACAGAAACAAGAAACTCAATTTATTGCTTGTCATTGCTTTTCAGTGCACAAAATATATATATAGAGAGAGATTAGGAAGCATATCTTTGAAATTGGGGCAAGATCAACATAGGATAAAAGAAGATCTTCATTGTAAAATGATAAAAAAACAGTCCAATATATATATATATATATATATATATATATATGGTTCGGAAAAGGGCCGTACAAGGGGTGTAATATAGGTAGTCTACTCTAATGGAAGTATTAGTGACTAACTCAAACTCGTAATCTATACGTCACACAGGGATAACTTTACCGTTATTCTAAGGCTAGCGTTCAAAATCTTCATTGTATCTACTTATTTTAAGATAATATTAAAGAAGAAACTAAAGCACTTCTTTCTTGATAATTGCAAATATAATAGAATATGTGTAAAGCACTGAACTGATGCTTGGCTCGATAAGAACAATATGTTGTGAGATTTCCACCTCTTGTGATAGTTTTAGACAGACTGACTAATATCAGATTTAAGAGTTTTGCTCCCTTCATCTCTTTGTTGCTTTTTCAGTAATGGCATGCACAACATAGAGATTAGATAACATGCAGGTGGTTTCTGGACAAAAACTTATTCGCGTTTAATATTTATATTACGGTTAAGGGTCATATTTGTCCTTCTACTATCAAATATAGGCCTTATTTATCCCCCGTTTGAGTTTCTTACTAAATAAATCCTCACCGTTATACAATTTTTTTAAATTTGTCCCTCACCCGTTAAAAACACCCTCCCAGATTTTTAATGGGCACGTGGCCTCCTACGATTGGACAATTCTTTTAATTAGAACCCGCCCCATTCTTTTAGTTAAAACCCGCCCGACCCAATAATGTAACCAAACCCATCGTTATTTTCTATGAAATTTCCTTATTTCCTCATTTCGTTCCTTTCATCTCCCTTAGAAAGAAACTTAGGGTTCATCACAGATATCTCAAATCCATTCGTTCCACATGATTTCTCCAACAACAAGAACTAAAGGTAAGTGCTTTCTTCAAGTAAATGGTTGTTAAAGTTGTTATATGTATTTTCTTGCTTAAATCTGCCGCGAAGTAGTCACTTTTAGGGATTTCGTTCCTCAATCGTGTTATGGTTTTGAGTATGAGATTAAATATTTATTGTTGACCGCTGGCTGTTTTTGTAATGAGTGGATTTCGTTTGCATGGGTTGTGTAGGTGGGTTTTCCGTTTGTGTTTATTCGAGATAGATTTATTTTTGGATTTTTGTATAGTTTGTGGTCTGCTGAAGCTTTTTGTTTGTTTAATGAAAAACATGGTGACAGAACTAAGATTGTGGGGTCTTCAGTTTGGGGTTTAAGGTATTTTTTGTCGTTGTATGGTTTAATAGTCACTGTGTAATAGTCATTTTTTCTATACTATTTGTCTTAATTCTTGTCTTAAGCTGCAGTTTAAGGTTTATTTTTTCAGTTTAACCTTATTTTTCTATACTGGTATTACTACAAGTTTAACCTTTAGTTTAAGCTTCAGTTCATCTGTTAATACTCTTAAGTTTCAGTTTAACCTACAATTGTTTTGTCTTAATTTCAGTTTAAGTTTCTGTTGTTGTCAGTTTCAGTTCATCTGTTAACAATTTTTCAGTTTCAATTATGTTATCATTCACTTATCTGTTAATAGTTTTCAGTTTCAGTTATGTTGTTCATTTGTTAAAAGTTTTCAGCACACTATTGAATCATAGCAGTGACATATTTTATATACTTTTCAGGATATTAAATATGACTTTGGTGGACAAAATCTTCCATCATGGTGGGGATTGGATCAAAGAATCCCATCTGTTATATTCTAAGAAGTTTGTTCACTCTTGGAAAGGTTATGACTCTGACCTTATTTTCTTTATTGATCTAGTAAATGAGTACACTGGGGAATTGATGTATATAGGTGTTCAACAACTGATTATAAATGGACCTTCTGGTAATTATTATGAAGTAGTTGATGATTCTGGGATAAGACACTTGTTGACTTTAATATCTGATGAGTTTAAGTGTCTTAACTTCTATGCAGTAGATGAATGTGAATTATCTGTTAATATTCCTAATATTGTCCATTATTTTGATTCATATCCATCACTAACTGAAGTTGGAACAGATTGTAGTGAGGTTGAGTGTGAGACTGACAATGACAATGAGGGTGATGAGGTAGGGTATGATTCTGAGGAATTAGAAACAATAGCATGTCAAAAAAATAGATAAATTGATGTTGGACTCCTAAATTACAAGGAATTGTATAAGGGAATGAGCTTCAAGGACATAGCTGAAGCAAGAAAATGTATCAACTTATATTCCCTGGCAAACAAAAAGGATTTAAAACAAGAAAAAAGTTCTAAAGAAAGACTAAGGTACAAATGTGTTCCTGGTTGCCCTTTTGTTGTTCTCATTTCTGGGGATGGAGACCTTCCAGGTGTTAGGATAAAGACACTAAACCCAAATCATGAGTGTGATGAAGCATTTGATAATAGTAGGGTTGATTATCATACAATTGCACTTTATTTCAAGAAAAAGCTACAAGATAACCCTATGTATAAGATTAAAGAGATGAGAGCAGATATCAAAAATGTATTTAATACAAATGTCAGTTATGAAAAGTGTAAGAGGGCTAAAAGAGAGATTTTAGAGAAACTAGATGGCAGTTTTACAGATGGCTACAATAAACTTGAGGCATATGCTAATGAACTTAGAGAAAGTAATCCAGGGAGTGATGTGATCATTAGCTTGTCAAAGGATGCACTTGCTGAAGGTGTTAGAAGATTTTTGAGAATGTATATTTGCTTCCATGCTCTTAAGATGGGTTTTAAGAAAGGTTTAAGACCTTTCATTGGCTTGGATGTGACATTTCTTAAAGGGAAAGCCAAAGGTCAATTGTTAATTGCTGTTGGTTTGGATTGCAATAACCAAACCTATCCTCTAGCTTGGGCAATTGTAGACAAGGAAACTACAAAAACATGGAATTGGTTCTTGGATTTGCTTCAAAGGTCATTGGATCTCAAAGATGGTGAAGGAATTACTTTCATGTCAGACATGCAGAAGGTATTCTTTCCATTCTGTTAAGTCTATCTTATTTTTATCTTTTAACTATTCTAATTTCTATTTATTTTATGTAGGGATTGATTCAGGCAGTCCATATTGTGCTTCCAGAGTCAAATCATAGATATTGTGTTAAACACATTGAAGCAAACTGGTGCAAAAAATGGAGAACAGATGAGTTCAAGAAGTTATTATGGTGGTGTTCATGGTGTTCATATGAGGAAGACTTCAAGGACCAGTTGAAAAGCATTGGCAAACTGGATAAGAGAGCAGCTGAAGCTTTACTCAAATATCCTCCTCAAGCATGGTGTAGAGCCTATTTTGACACTGTATGTAAAAACCAAAGAGTTGACAACAATTTCACTGAATCTGTAAATGCATGGATTTTAGAAGCTAGACAGAAGCCAATCATAAACATGCTTGAGGATATAAGGATTAAGCTTATGGACCAGTTGAGGGAGAGAGAAGAATCTGCTAGATTATGGGCAACATGTTTCAGTCCACATAGCATGAAGTTATACAATGAGTACCTGAAGATTGCTAATAGATGTTTTGTCCACTCCAATGGTGATTCTGGATATGAAGTCAAAGAAGATGGAGATACACACACTGTCAACATGGCTATGAAGAGATGCACATGTAGGACATGGGATCTCACTGGAATTCCATGCCCCCATGCCATTAAAGCCATTCAGTACAAGAAGATGGATCCTTTAGAAGAAATAAATTGGTGGTATAGCAAAGAAGCATACATGCTTACTTATAAACACAAATTGCTGCCAGTTCGGGGTGAAAAAATCTGGAAAGTTGAAGACTCTCAAGCAATGAAACCACCTGAGTTAGTCAAGTAGGCTGGGAGGCCTAAAATCAAGAGAACAAGGGATAAAGATGAAGCAATCAAGAGGCAAGGTGAATGGGGAGTTTCTAGGAAGGGAAGAGTTATGACGTGCAGCAGTTGTGGAGAGACAAAGCATAACGCTAGGGGATGTGACAAGGTAATAATTAATTTAGTAAATTCATTAACTCATTATTACATCTATCTAACATCTAACTTGTTTAATAGCCACCCAACAAGGACAAAAGGCAAAGAGTTGACAATGAAGATGAAGAAGTGGGGCAACATCCACAAGAAGAAATTAACCTTACTGCACCCCAATGTAGTCAAGAAAGTCAAGGCCAATAGTTTGTTTTCATGCCAACACCAAGTGTCTATAGGCAGACTTCAAGTTGTGATGCTGCTTTTGAGCATCCAGAACAAGAAGATGGACCACCTATAAGGCCTATGGTTGTGTCAGAAGAAAAAACAAGGCTTCACCAAAGACAACATCCATCACATCCTTCAGGATCAAGGGTAATTGCATGGAAGGGAAAAGCTGCTATTACTGGAAGACAATTGGAAATGAAAAGTAAGCAAAGAACTGAGAAGTTGGTGCCAAGGAAGAGAAAGAAATGATGTGTGATCTAGGATGTTTTGTGGGCTTGTAATTAGTGAATTGTGACAGTAGAATCTACTGCTATTTTTTGTTCAATTTGATGGTAAATTGGATGTATTATTATGACCAGGTCTCTGTAAGTTTTTGTTGGTCATAATTTAGCATCCAACAGTCCATCAAACTGTTTGTGTAGTGCTGGGCAGATTTGTTTACTGCTGCTGTTATGAAAATTCCATGATGAAAGATTATGTTGCTTGTTTGTTTTGTGCTGGGCAGAATCAACTGCATTTGTTTGGTCCTTCTAGCCTTTCTGTAGCTAAACTTGTGTCCACTGAAACTGAGGTAACTATGACTCTGGATACACCACTGAGTGGTAACATTGAAGTCGCACAGAAAGCACTTCAAGAGGTACGCACTCAAATACCTCCAGAAATGTTTGATCTGTCAAAAATCGTCCGTGGAACATATTTGGATGCAAGATTGCTTGTCCTTCGAAGTGTAAATGGATCTGATCTCGTTTTAACAAGATGTACAAATGATAGTTGATTGTAGTAAAAACTTTGTTGATTCACTTTTGGTAAATAGGATCATATTTATATCAGGTAAAATTAAAGGGAAAAACATCAGCACTGTTACATAATCAGCACTGTTACATGTTCCTTTGAGTTAGAAATCTCAGACAAACAGATTTCTTACCAATTACATAATTAGCTAACTGTTAAGGGTCAATATAAGACCTAAAACACTTCATTGTTTACAACTTCAAATGCCAATGCAAAAACATGAAAAGCTGCAGCTTATTTATCAACTTCACTTCATTAGTATTGCAGCAACAAATCCCATAAATATTGCCCATGAAATCATAATGACGATCTTCATATTTAGGACTTTCTCTTCCAATTTACGGGCTTTGTTCACTTCCGAATTCCTTAAAGCCTTCAAGATATTCACTCTTTCCTTTAATCTGTCTCTTTCAAGAATAGTCGCATCCAACGTTGACTTCATATTGTTGAGTTTAACATTAGCGGTGTTGACATCCAATTTTGTCCCTCATTTATTTCAAACTATTATCTAAGCTTCTAATATTACTAATAATTCAAGAATCATTATTTTACAGTTGATATCCCAAGATAAACCTAATTAGTATCATTAGTAGTATTTTTGTTTATATCCCGAAATTGCTATTATTATTATTATTATTATTATTACTATTATTATTATTATTATTATTATTATTATTATTATTATTATTATTATTATTGTTATTGTTATTATTGTTATTGTTATTAATTTATCATTATTATCGTCTTTTGCAAAAAAGAATATCATTTCCCTTTATTTTATTAAATAGTAGTATTTATTTTAATACTTTATAATATTTAATCTTGCCCGAAATTAACGTAGGCTGTTTAGAAAATTTTAGCTATCATACTTGTTTTAAGGCACAAAAATAGTTTGAGTAATATTAACATATTAATATTATGTAATAATATAATATAGCTAATAAAATTATTTTAAGTCTAAATAGAAGCCTAAAGAAATTTGCAAGAAGAAAAATTCAGCATTCTCGGCCCAAATTTTGGCCAATCTATCCCACCAATTAAGTTTTCAAACCAGCCTAATTTGTCAAAGTCTATTAACATTAACTAGGTTGATCCACCAGGCCCATATCATAGAGAATCATCTACAAACCCCAGTTAACCCTAACTCTAACCTCTCTAGTGACTCTCTTTGTCTTCATACGCAATTTTGGCCAAGTTTCAGCCTTTACAGAATTTGGACAAGAAATTTTCGCTCCATTTTCGTGCAAGTTCTATTTTGACGGGATAAAATGCATAAAAATGGTATGGAAATTCAATCCTTTTTCCTACTGCTTCTCTCTTCTTTGTCTTTTCTGGTCAAAATCATGTGAACCATTTAATGGTCTTCAAACGTTCAATTTCTTCCACCTATAAATGCCTGGTTAAATATCAGCCCAAACCATGGCTGAAATTCCGAAAAACTCAGTTCATATTATATTTTTTTTTAATCTCAAGCTTTACAATTTGTGGCTCAATATTTTGTCTTTATTTTATATTATCGGCAAATATGGAGTGGTGGATCTAAAACGACCTCGCAAGTCCCATTCACTGCCCTGCAAAAGGTTGGTATCTTTCTTTTTAGCTCGTTTATAGAATTTATAGTTTTTAATATTTCAGTATCTATTTAGCAATGAACTCCTAAGTTTTTGTTTAGTTATCTGGATACTTGTTGTTGAGTTATGAGATTGTTCTGTTTCAAGTCATCATTTTGTGTTCTTTGATTCATTAGAAATCATGGGTTAAAAAAACTTTATTTGCTGTATAAGTATTAGAAGCATGTGATATGACTCTCCCTTTATTAGAAAGTATATATATATATATATATATATATATATATATATATATATATATATATATATATATATATATATATATATATATATATATATATATATATGCTTGTTCAAATTGTCGCTAGGTTGGAACCCTTTTCGGAATTCCTATGTGTATCACATGTTAAGACTTCTATTGATATTTGAATAGACAATATATATTTATATGCTAAATTTACTCCATAATTTCATTAGTATTTCGTTCAAAATATAGGACATAGCTCTTAGCCTACTGTTAACCTTACTTAATGACATGAAATAAGATTAGTATTTTGGTACATAGTATTTAATTTCTTTTCATAATATGAAAGAAGAAAGTACTTATAAGAATCTGTATATGCTAGTAGAATCCAAGTGCTATGTTTGAGGTTAGTATGATATGCAAAAAAAAAAAATATCTTTTTGTACAAATATGTAATTTTCTGATTCTGTTATTTCATCTCTCCCAATTATTAGAAACCAAAAAAAAAACTTTATCTTTATGGATCATAAAAATTAAAACGAAACTTAGAAAAGGGCGTAAATAAAATTATATCACCTGTGATTCATCAATTTGCGGGGTACATAAAAATTATGCATTTTCTTTACAAAGGCATGTTAAGTAGTATTTTTAGGATTATTCCTTTGATGTATTTTAAAGTCACAGTTTCTTTGTAGCTAAAGTTTGGCAGAATGTTATGCATGAATTTAAAAGGCATTTGATGTTGTTTAGGAAGTATCTGTTTAGATTTAGTTCTTCTTTTTTTTTTGGCTTCTCATCTAAAATACACGATATTAGAACATGTCTATATTCTGAAACACACTATTTATAGAGCATATTCATTGTATGTATAAACAATACGCTTGCTGGAAGTATAGATGAATTTGTCCTGTTGTGAGCTCTTATGATTCGATGCAAGCTGATATTTTGATTCATGTTTGTTCTTCATTTTATACTTATCCTATATTTCCTCTTTCTAATTCATGCTTTTATCTCTTTTGTATATGCGACTGGAGCAAAATATGGAGTCTTAATACAAGACTCAACAACATAGCCCGAGCATGGCGTCATATCTCATATTTCTATAAATGTATTGGATAGAAGGAAAACAAGCGAAACGCTTGGGGTCGCCTATGGCGTCTTTCGTCTTTAACATTTATATTGTCTGAATCATTAAGATTAACTAGTGATTTTTGTGATTCGAGTATTTTAATTTGAAATTCTGTTAATACAGGTTTAGGTAACACTTTTGTTTAACTACTTGGGAAATCCGTTTAGTTATCAGTTAAATACCTACTTATTAGAATAACATTTTTGGGGATAGTTGTTAACTGAGTCTTTATTTTGCTCAAAATTTTAGTCTTGTATTTCATTTGATAGATGAGCCTATTTTTTAAGAATGAGTCACAAAAGCTTTCTTTTCAAACTAGTTGACTCTTTTACTCAAGAAAAAAAAAATTTTTATTAAGCATTTGATAGACTTCAGATTGGTTTAGTCGACTGAACTATGCGCTTAAGTAAGAAAGCCTGCTTTTTCTCAATATAAAATAATGTGCATCAAACAGCTCGCTCCATTATGAAAACGAGTTTAGCCTACTTTCTTGACATTGAAATCTATTTTGCTAATATTATACTTTTCAAGTTTAAATATGAAGTTACGTTTCTTTTAACTATTCAAATTGTTCGGAACTTTTCAATCATTATTATCACCACTTCGCCTTAATAATTTTTTAACAAATAATAATTAATCAACTTAAGTTTGGCCGGTTAACCGTAATTAGCGAATCATATAGGGTGCCTTAATAACCTTCCCTATAGGATTAATTAGAACCCTTACTCATAATCTTAAGGTTAAGTAGACCATAAAGTATAGTGAATTTGAAGCACTACTTAGCTAATATTGGTGTCCTAATTCACCGTTAAAATAATTAGGTGGCGACTCTTTTTAATTAATTAAACCTTCAGAATTACCAATATGTTATACTCTAGTTTGACCCGTGTTAAAATGGGGGTATAACAAGCGGCATCCAATTTGTAATTTATACTGTTAATTGTAACGACCGCTCGATCTGGTAACACATCATCTTGCCATTCCCAATAACCACACGAGCTTATCTACCAAACACAAAGCATACGACTTGTAATTGTGAACCAATAATACAAGGGAAAAATTTAAATTATCTAAAAAATCAGATGGAACCAGAATATACGAAATAATACATACATCAGCTTTAGGGCACTTAAAGAATCTCCTTCCGGGATTAGATGGAGTCGTTGAAGTGAAGTGATTGGCAATTTCCCCACAATGGCACCTCCCCTTTGATGAATAACTACTTTCTGACATGAGAAAACTTGCTATGGTGGAAAATCTTCAAAACCCAATGTATGTTAAGTGAAGAACAAAGGAAATGGGAGAGAAGACCTTTCAATGGAGTTAAAAAATAGCACTGATAAGAAACCCTAGGTAACAAATATAACGATGGGTTTGGTTACATTATTGGGTCGGGCGGGTTTTAACTAAAAGAATGGGGCGGGTTCTAATTAAAATAATTGTCCAATCGTAGGAGGCCACGTGCCCATTAAAAATCTGGGAGGGTATTTTTAACGGGTGAGGGACAAATTTAAAAAAATTGTATAACGGTGAGGATTTATTTAGTAAGAAACTCAAATGGGGGATAAATAAGGCCTATATTTGATAGTAGAAGGACAAATATGACCCTTAACCGTTTATATTAAATCAATAAATGTAAGTCGTGCTTGCGCATATTCTTATTAGACTAATTATATTTCTTCACCCCATTTATGTTACAGAAACCAAATGTATATAGTGTGAATGAGTCACAACTACTATACCAAAAATTATGACAGCCACCAAATAATAAATAAGACAATAAAGCAACAATAAAAGAAACACCAGTATTTACGAGGTTCGGCTAATTTTACCTACTCCTCGGACACAACCAATATTTTATTCCACTCCAAAATACAAGTGAAATAATACTAAAGAAAGAAGATACAAATGCCTTAAGAAGATAAGAAGGCAAATGAGAGGTGTATTTAAATCCTAAACATTAGGCCTCATTTTATAGGAAAATATTCCGTACCACTTTCTTAAACCACCGATGTGGGATAAGAAGTTTTGACATATTCAACAAATCTCCACCTTGGCAAAATTCCACATCTTCAATTTTCTCTGAGTAACAAGTTTTGGTTGTGTCTTCATCTTCAATCTTTAGTGTTCAACAATGTTGATCAAATCCAAACAATGTTGAAACTTGACCACAGTCACCACTTTTGTCAGCATATCAGCAGGATTCACCGTAGTATAAATTTTCTTCACCATGACTCCACCTTCTTTTATGATTTCTCGTACGACATGATACCGAACATCAATGTGCTTCGTCCTTGCATGATAAACTTGGTTCTTCGCTAATTGAATAGCATTTTGACTATCACAAAAAATTGTGATGCATTTTTGTTCAACGCCAAACTCCTTTAGCAATCCTTGAAGTCAAATTGCCTCCTTCACAGCCTCTGTAATAGCCATGTACTCTGCCTCTGTTGTAGACAAAGCAACTGTTGACTACAAAGCAGACTTCCAACTAACTAGTGCCTTTGCAAAAGTAAACACATAACCAGTAGTTGATCTTCGTTTGTCCAGATCACCCGCAAAATCCGAGTCACAATGTCCAACTACAAACTAATTGCCTTCCTGCTCGAAAATTAACCCGACATGTACAGTATTATGAATTTACCGTAGAATCCACTTCACAGCTTGCCAATGCTCCTTTCCTGAATTATGCATATATCTGCTAATAACTCCAACAACTTGTGAAATGTCAGGTCTCGTACAGACCATTGCATACATTAAGCTACCAACAGCATTTGCGTATGGTACCTCCGACATATACTCTCATTTAGCTTCATCCAATAGCGACATAATAGTACTTAGCTTAAAATGAGGAGCAAGTGAAGTACTAACTGGCTTAGTCTTATCATATATGCCAAAACGTTGTAGTACTCTCTTCAAATATTCTTTCTAAGATAAACAGAGTTTCTTTGAACGTCTATCTCTTATTATCTCCATGCCAAGAATTTTCTTCGCCTCACCCAGATCCTTCATCTCGAACTCCTTCTTCAGTTGAATCTTCAATTTATCAATTTCTTCTAAATTCTTGGAAGCTATCAACATATCATCAACATATAGGAGAAGATATATAAAGGAACCATCTTTAAGCCTGCGCAAATACACACAATGATCGTAGTTGCTTCTCTTGTACCCTTGCTGCAACATAAACTTGTTAAATCGCTTGTACCATTGACTAGAAGATTGTTTCAATCCGTACAATAATTTTTCACATTTTCACACCATGTTTTCCTTTCCAGCAACTGTGAATCCTTCTAGCTGAGTCATGTAGATTTCCTCCTCCAAGTTTCCATGTAAAAACGTAGTTTTACATACATCTGAACTAGTTCCAAATCCAACTGTGCTACCAAAGCCAACATAATTCTAATGGGGGAATGTTTTACAACTGGAGAAAATACGTCATTGTAATCAATTCCCTCCTTTTGAGCATATCCTTTGGCCACCAACCTTGCTTTGTAGCGAATATCTACTTGGTTAGGAAATCCTTCCTTCTTTGCAAATACCCATTTGCACCCATTACTTTCTTTCCCTTCGGGATATTGGCCAATCTCCATCTATGATTCTGATAAAAGGGACTGTATTTCATCATTCATGGCAATCCTCCACTTATTTTCTTCTGAACTTTGGACTGCGTCTTTATAATGGTAGGAACATCATCAGCTGCAATTGTGGTTGCACAAGCAACTGTCTCTATGAGACGAACATGTTTCGTTATTTTCCTTTTTGGCATGCTGGTTGCTATTGATTCAAGTTGTTATTGAGATTCCTGAGTTGAAATCTCCTTTACTGGCTCTCCTTCCAGAGGATAATCTTCATTTGTTTCCTCCTCTACTTCTTGTGTACGAAAAATAAATTTTCCCTCAAACTCCACCTGCTTAGAAGCACCATCATCTTGTTTGGTATCTACATTTGTTACCTTGTTTACCATAGCAGATTCATCGAAGGTAACATCCCTGCTAAATATTACTTTCTTTGTCATAGGACACCATAAGCGGTATCCTTTGACTCCAGAAGTAATCGCCATAAAAATAGCCTTCTTTGCCCTTGGATCCAATTTTGACTCTGTCACATGATAATATGCAGTTGAGCCAAATACGTGCAAAAAGTCATAATCTATAGCATGCTTTCCATACCATTTTTCAAATGGTGTCTTGCCATCAATAGCAGCAGATGGTAGACGATTAATGAGGTGGCATGCATATGTAATTGCCTCAGCCCAAAATTCTTTGCCCAAGCCAGCATTGGACAACATACACCATACCTTCTCCAGGAAGGTCCGGTTCATGCGTTCTGCCACTCCATTCTGTTGTGGTGTATGTCTGACAATGAAGTGCCGGACGATGCCATCATTTTCACAGACCTTACTGAAATGATCATTTTTGTATTCTCCTCCATTGTCTGTGCGAATACATTTGATCCTCCTGCACGTTTGATTCTCCATCATCGTCTTCCATTTGAGAAAAAATTGTAGCACTTTATCTTTGCTCTTCATTGTATACACCCATACTCTTCGGAAAAAAATCATCAATAAAGGTTACAAAATAGTGCTTCCCACCTAACGAAGGTGTTTTGGAAGGACCCCAAACATCAGAATGTACATAATCCAAAATGCCTTTAGTATTATGGATTGCTATACCACATTTAACTATTGTCTGTTTTTCTTTGACACAATGCTCGCAAAACTCCAAATTGCAAGCCTTTACCCCTTTCAACAATCCTTGATCCGATAGAGTTTTCAAGGATTTTCCTCCAGCATGTCTCAAGCGCATGTGTCATAGCCTGGTTGCTTCTGCCTCTTTGTTGTCACTAGACGTCACTGTTGTTGTCCCAATAACTGTACTACCGAGATAACTTTACATGTTATTGTTCTTCCAATTGGTCTTCATTACCTCTAGTGCACCGGAGCATACCCTCATCACTCCATTTTATGCAATAATTTTGAACCCTTTTGATTTCAGGGCTCCCACAGAGATGAGATTTTTCTTCAAACCCGGTACATATCGAACATCTGTTAATGTTCTGATCATTCCATCATGGTTCCTTAATCGTATTGAACCAATTCCATATGAGGTAAGAGGGCTGTTATCCGCTGTTTGGACGACTCCATATTCTCCTTCTTGAAAGTCCACAAACCAATCCATGTTGGGACATATATGATAGCTACAAGCCGAATCCATCAACCATATGTCTAATGACGTTGATGGCTCCGTTGTAACTAATGAGAAATGCGAATCATCACAATCAGCTACATTTGAATACATAATGGCCTTTCCATTGTTATGTTTGGCCTTATTATTCAACTTCGGACAGTCTTTCTTCTAGTGACATTTTTTCTCGACAAAAGGCACATTCATCTTTGCTGGGTTTAGATCTTGACTTAGATCTTCCTTTCTTTGTCCTCGTTTGATTTTGAGGACGACCCCTAACGAACAATGCTTCTCCTTCTCCACCCTTCTGTTTTTCTCGCTTTCTTTGTTCATAGTTGTACAAAGCCGAACAAACTTTTCTGGGAGAAACTTCGTCATTCCATGGAGTAGAGTAGTTTCAAGGTGCTCGTACTCATCAGGAAGTGACGCCAATAACATCAAGGCTAAGTCACCATCATCATAAGTTATATCCATATTTTGCAAATCCGTGACCAACTTATTGAAACTGGTGATATGTCCATTCATCGTGGTACCAGGAACATAGGTGAAGTGAACCAGTCTCTTCT
Source organism: Nicotiana noctiflora (assembly GCA_032618575.1). Lineage (NCBI taxonomy): Eukaryota > Viridiplantae > Streptophyta > Magnoliopsida > Solanales > Solanaceae > Nicotiana > Nicotiana noctiflora. Next base: position 47,891 of record JASVEL010009614.1, on the reverse strand, counting down.
TCATGTACAATTTATTTTGACTGTTTTTCTTCAAAAATTAATCCTCCAGTGCTTTCCATAATTTACTTGTAGAACTTTCCTTTGTGTATGGATATTTCTGCTCTCTAGCAAGGTAGGATCGAATGGTCCCGCAAGCAACACGGTTGATAATTCTCCAATCTTCTTCTCCTATAGCATTTGGTCTCTTTTTTTCAATGGCCAGATCTAGCCCTTGTTGAAAAAGGACATCTAAAACCTCGTCTTGCCACATCCCAAAATGTTCGGACCCGTCAAAAATTTCTACCGCAAATTTTGCATTTGATACAATTCTTGTCATAAGCGAAGATGCCAATGATGACGTATTGCTCACACTTGATGTAGATTCTTCTTGTTTATTGTCCCACATCTTTGACACAAATATTATTTAATAGATGGCGACACAAATCAAGAATATTTCCTTTCTAATATAAAATATCAGTCTAAGCTGCAACCACAGAGCATACTGAGACAGAACCTTGACTGAGTTACCAAGATAAATCTTTTCTGATGTGGAAGATCAGACTACGCTGCAACCACAGAGCATACCGAGATAATACCTTGGCTCCGATACCAATTGTTGCGGAAGCCAAATGTATATAGTGTGAATGAGTCACAACTACTATATCAAAAATTATGGCAGCCACCAAATAATAAATAAGATAATAAAGCAACAATAAAAGAAACACCAGGATTTACAAGGTTCGGCTAATTTTGCCTACTCCTCGGACACAATCAATATTTTATTTTACTCAAAATACAAGTGAAATAATACTAAAGAGAAAAGATACAAATGCTTTAAGAAGATAAGAAAGCAAATAAGAGGTGTGTTTAAATCCTAAACATTAGGTCTCATTTTATAGGAAAATATTCCCTGCCACTTTTTTAAACCACCGATGTGGGATAAGAAATTTTGACATATTCAACAATTTAGTCAGTATTCATCGATAGCGTAAAGAATTTTTACTTTACTTATCGTACTAGGTAATTATCTTATTTTCATGATTATAAGTTCACTCAATGAAGGCTTAAAACTACAGATAATTTTTTATTTATCTAATTTTGTAAAAATTCTTTACAACATAAGTGCGTATAAATTAAACTCGTATTTATAGCCATTGGTTGATGATATAAATTCTGCCAATGACATGATATAAACAATTGCGAACAGTGGACACTATCTTAGCATTATTATGCTAATCGTCTTGTCTCCACTCATTTCATTAGTGTGATGTTGGGTATCGATCAATTTTAGCTTGCGGTCGAAATTATTTATATACAATAGTTATAAAAGTGTATAAAATATATATATTTTTTTATATAACATACAATATAATTTTTATTTTGATATTTCCTTACAGGCCCAAGTTCCTAAGTACAGCAATAGTCACTTTTAAGCCGGCGAATTAAAATATAATCATAATTTATAATGTATTTGAAGATGAACCAATTCACTTCAACTAGGGGCGCTCCCGCTCAAACTTTCTTGTAAAGGACCTAAGAAAGGCATTACAGCTTCCAAGAATTCTTGCATTGTTTATCGTATATATTCGATTGGCAAAATGCATAATTACCCCCCTGTCCTATACCCAAAATTCCAACTATACACTTTTTCTGTGCATGAATCCTATTATCGCCCTAAACTTATTTTAAATCAACTAGTAGACTTGCATGAAGAAAGAGACTATACAAAGCGAAGTACTTATTTAGAAGTAGACCGAACACCAACCCAATCTCGAAATATAAAGAGAAGTACAAGCAAGGACTTTCTCGATCAAGAAGGTATTGAACTTCTCGACGCACCTCTATCAATTCCTTCTTTGCCTAATCTCTCTTATGAATTTTTTTTTGTAATATGAAGCAGGATGCTATAATTGACGCCTTTGAGTCCGCTATAAACAATCCACCATTTTCTCAATTATTTTCAATGTAATCATAAAAAGCTAATCTTTCAGGGACTGAAAAATTGTATACGATAGTCGAAACTATTTATATATGATAGTCGTAAAAGTGTATAAAACATGTATATTTTTTGTTTATAACATACAATGTAATTTTCCCGTTGACATTTCCTTTACGGGCCCAAATTCCTATATGCAGCAATAGCCACTTTTAAGCCTGTTATTTAAAATATATACATAATTACAATGTATTTGAAGATGAGCCAATTTACTCAAACTCCAGGACAAGTATCCTGACTTTAGAAATTCAGGATCCTGAATTTTTGAGCTGATAATTTAAAATTCATGACTAAATATCTTGAATGTTTGAACTACTAAATTAAAATCCACAATATAAGATTCGAACTTCAAAACATAATTTTCAAACTTTTGGACACTCGTTCCTCGGATCTTGCCCTAACAAGAACAGTAATCTTTAGTCAAATTCTCAGCGCAGCTTACAACTATTTTCTATATGCCAATTTGCACCCTTTTGTTCTCTTTCTATTTCTTTTGGCGTATGCAGTGATTGTTTTGACTTTAAATGATACTCCAATATATATGAACGTCTTTTTTTTTTAATTAAGAAGCTTTAGAATATTTGACACGATTTCAATAATATCAATTAATGAACTTTAAAAAATCGTTCGAGTACCAATATAGGATACACAGGAGTATTTCATGTTGGATTACAATAAGCACCGAAACAATTTCAGTATTAAAATTACATATAATCTACACAACTAGTATTAATGAAATTTCATAAGTTACCTCTTGAAGCGTGGACAAAGCTCTTCTATCACGTGAGCCTCCAATTCCACAGCAATTCGATAAAATCTCCATCACCCGCATGATCTCCGAACATTCCACAGTCTTCTACTGTGTTACCCAATTAATATCCGGAAATAGCAATTTTGTGTGGGTGAAATTTCTAGGAAACTTGGCTGAAATTTTCGGCCACCATGTACAATTCTCTCTAGGTGGAAAACCTTATGTATTTATAGCACAAGATTAAAGGGTTAAAATTATTTTCCAAAACCTGTTGGTTTTCTTTTCCACCAGAAAAAGGAATCCTTTATTTCCTATTATCTTGGCACTGGGGACCACATAATTTAATTAACAAGGCTCCAATTATGAAATAAATTTCTAATTTTTGAAACCAATATCTACCATAATTAATTACAAATTATTCCACTAAAATTTCATAATTGCACTTCTTATTCAATTTCGAAATTCATCCATTAGATCTTATTTAACCCCACATGTTAACATTTAGATATTAATCAATTAAATTAAATTATTGATGATTTAATTTATTAATTATTTCCTTTAGACTTTTTGTGATGATCCGGCCCGTTGTCACGTGAGTTACCGCTCTGTTTCCCCCATTTTCTGCTTCCTTGTATGTTATTATGCGAGCCTTGGGTGAATGAGATGATTTGGATTGGTTTTTGTAAGAAATGAGACACTTAGTCTCTTTAAGGAAGGTTTCTCGAAAAGTAAACCGGATGTTGACTATTGAGTTAGAAGGCTCGGATGTGATTTCTGGTGATTCGGTTAGCTTCAGGGGATGATTTGTAACTTAGGAGTGTGATCGTAATTGATTTTGGAGGCCCGATATAGAATTAGGCTTGAATTGGCGAAGTTAGTATTTTGACGAATTCCAGTTGATAGGTGAGATTTTGATCCGAGGATCGAAATGAAATTTTGAGAGTTGTAGTAGCTCCGTTAGGTAAATTTGGAAGTGTATGCAAAATTTAAGATCATTCGAAGGTGTTTTAATCGGGTTTTTTATCAAATGCGTATTCGGAAGTTATTGAGAAACTTAGGTTTGAATTCGGTGAGAAATGATGATTTTAGCGTTTTAAGATGTGTTTTGATGATTGGAGCAAGTTTGGATGACATTTTAGAATGGGTTGGCACTTTTTGTTGAGGTCCCGGGGGTCTCGGGTGATTTCGGATGGCCAACAGGGTGAATTTTGGACTTGATGCTTTCTGAAGAGTTCTGGTATCTGGTATTTTTGCTTCTACAGAAATGGACTGCAGAAGCAGTTCCGCATAAGCAAAGGAGGGAGCCGTAGAAGCGAGTTTGGGACTCGAGGTAGGTTCCACATAAGCGGACATCTGGACCGCAAAAATTGTCTCGATTATGCAAAAATGGACCGCAGAAGCAGAAAAAAATCCGTAAAAGCGGAGTCGCAGAAGCGACAATTTTATTGCGGAAGAAAAAAAGCCTAGTCAGGGATATTTAATTCCATCATCGCGAATTTTTGAAAGAACTCAACATTTTTACTTCGGACTTGGAGATTTTTGTGCGACTTTGGAGGGGGAATCAAGGGACTTCATTGAGGTAAGGAATTCTGAGCCTAAAACATAAATCTAATGTGTTATTACATGAATTAAGGGTGAAAAATCAAGGAATTTGAGGTAAAAAATTGAGGTTAGGGCCTGAACTTAAGAGAAAGAAAATTTGAGGTTTAAGGAAGCATTTGAGCTCGGATTTTGGTAAATTTGATGTGTATAGACTCGTGGTGCGTTAAGAAATCCGGTGATGTAAATTTTCTGATTTTTTTAAGAAGTGGGCCCGGGGCTCAAGTTTTGCCAATTTCGTGATTTTTTATATTTTTGAGTTTTTTCGATTGGGTTATGTTCCCTTAGCCTATTGTAACGTATTCCTTGTGGTTTTGATCAGAACCGGCGCACAAGGAGGTCGATTCGAGAGGAAAAGACATCGCGAGCTAGATTTTTGGCCGGCTAGAGGTGAATAATGATAGTAAATGATATCCTGAGGGTTTGAAACACCGGATTTGCATAACGTGGTGCTGTATTGAGGTAAAATGCGTGCTTAATGGCGAGCGCGTGGTTGTTCACTATTGGGGATTGTGACTTGGTTCGTCCCGTTTGATATTTTACCGTGTATTTGACTAAGTTGATTTGTTTATCATCGTGATTTGGGCTTGTTGCCATGTTTTGGGCTTAAAGCCACTTATTCAAATTCTTCGGGGATTGTTATCACTATTTCCTCACTATTTTGATGTGTTACTTGAACTAAGTCCTAATGATTATATTGTTTTGCAAACTTAACCATTTTAAATGAATTTTGAGACTTTATATGATATTTCACTGATGTTTGGGCTGAGAGCTATTATTTTATTGATGTCCGAGGGGCTTATGATATTTTCTGGACTGAGTGAGGCTTTCAAGACTTGAGCGTGAGGTGAGGAGGCTTTTAGGCCTCGAGTGATATGTGAGGAGACTTTCAGGCCTCGAGTGTGATGTGAGCAGGCTTTCAGGCCTTGATTTATACGCCACGGGGTGGCTTGATATTGCACTTGGGCCGTAAAGGGCCCCTCCCGGTGTCTGTACACCCCTTATAAGCGCAGGTACCCATGTGATATGATACTGAGCCCGAGGAGCTGATACTGATCTGAGTGATGTGATACTGTTTCTAAGCGATTGATACTGGGCCCGAGGGGCGGATTTCTATTCATTAATTATTTGATATCTTACCTGATTTACTGGTTTAATTAGAAAAAAAAGGGGGGAGTTTCACTTTTATACTGTTCTGTTCTACGAATTTACTGTTTTCACTGCCTGATATAGAACTGCCTTGTGTTGTTATATGCTTTCTTACTTTCAGATATTATTTATTGTTGTTACTCACTGGGTCGGAGTACTCACATTACTCCTTGCACCATGTGTGCAGATACATGCATTGTGGATTCTACCCCTGAGCACTGATTCTTCCCAGATCAAGAGGCTAGTCGGAGTGACGAGGTAACTGTTGATGTCCGCAACCCTTATCTCTCCTGTCACACCTCCTTTTGGTGCGCCCGCTACCCGGGGGTAGAAGCGCAAGGGAGTTTTTCCAATTTAAGTGACAATATTCGAAACGGGATTATTCTATTTATTTCAGAGTCGCCACTTGGAATAAATTAAGGTGTCCCAAGTCACCGATTTATTTAAATCCCGAATCGAGGAAATTTTGACTTTCCAAATGAAGTCTGCGAACCAGAAATTCTAAGTAAGGAATTCTGTTGACCCGAGGGAAGGTGTTAGGCACCCCCGGATCCCGTGGTTCTAGCACGGTCGCTTCAATTATTATAAATGGCTAAAAATTATCTGATTTTTTATATACATGTTATCTTATACGCTTTTAATAGACTATACCACTTTTGTTAAAATAAAACTATATACTCAAACCTTTACATGAAAGTCTAATTCTAAATAAAACGAAAATACTAACTTTGACGATACTTTAGTTGGGTGTACGTGTTTATTGAAGTTATTTCTTGATTTTAACTTATGCAAAGCATTGATGCGTGAAAACGATTTCATTTTTTTTTTTTTTAACTGAGGTTGGCTACTAAATAATCGGGAATGCATCTAATTCGAATAAGCATAAATTTTAATACCTCTCTTATTAGTTAGATCGGGAATATCTGTTTGCCCATAACAGGCTAAATAGAATAATCGGTTAGTGAAAGCCTAAAAATAAACAAAGATAAACCTACTGTTAAATTTCAAAACTGGTTTTGAACTACTTACTATGAATATATGTACTAGTAACTCTGCGGTTTTTAACTTCAAACGTCATCACTTTGAACAACATTCAAACTTAATACTGAGGCTAAAATATACATGCTACGGGAAACACGGATTCATTTAAACAACCTATTAACATATGCAATAATCTCATCCGTACAAATACATTATACAATTAACAAATGTATATCACAAAATTGAATCCGGTTCTAAAAATTACTAACCAATAACCCAAAGTCCCTTTAATCTAATTACTAAAACAAAACTCCGGAATTTCTAATGATGACTTGATGTGTTTTGGAAATCTATGACTGCAGTAAATGATTAAACAAAAATGCAATACAGAGGCAAATTTAAAATGATAACAGTAGTTTCTTCAGTTGATTCCGAAATGATTCAGGTACATTGAGTGAAAACTTCAAAGCATTATAGAGGATGAAATACCTGGAATTTGAATTGAAATAGAGAAAAAGAAAAGGTCAGCAACAGCAAGAGAAGAAAAACAACAGTTGGCAGCAACAAACAAGCACCAGCAGTAACACTTGAAACTCCAGTACAACTCAAAGACCCCAAACTTAGACAGAAATAGAATCCAAGTAGCAACCCAAAATCAATTTGTGAACCAAACAGAAAACACCAAATGATCTCCAAAGAACTGAACACTCAAAATTCGAAAGAGAACAAAGAACCAAAGAATCAATCGAATGTTCTGATTTCTTTTAAAATGTAATTGTGTCCTCTCTGTGAGTGTGAGTATGTATGTATTTTCTGCCAAAAAAAATCTCTACTGCCAGTGAGTCTATCTGTATGTGTGAGTGTTCTCTATCAGTGTGTCTACTTGTTTTCCAGAGAATGTTCTCTTTTATAACCTACAGATCCCAATCAACAACCCTTCCTTTTCAGTTTCAGATCTGTCCAGCACCTATTATTCCCCTTTTTCAAACCTTTTTCAGTTGTATATTCCCTCCCATGTGCATCCCTTTACCTTCTAATCACTACTCCCATGTTATCTACTTTTCTCACCTTTTCAAAATACTAAACCAAGCCAGCAAGTCCTCTTTTTATTAAGCAATTCTAAACTAAGTGGTGTATTAGATTAAGTGATCCAAAGAATATCCTCTGACAAACTACACACCAGCACACCATTTCAAACTTTTGAATACCAAAACAAACTTGAAACTTCAGTTAGGAATGCAGCTATAACCAACCTACATTCTAAATGCACACTTAGCCAACAAATGCAATCTTAAACTCAGAAGACTGTCCAATTATCCGTAAACTCGGCAATATATACACATTAGGATTCAACAATATCCAAACCAAATTGATTAACAGGGAGCTTAACCAGTGAGTCAAACAAATCAACAAAGCGACTCAAATCCTCAAACAAACAATGCAACAGAAAATCTCCACGAAAAATAAAAAATAGTAACATTTGACTATCGACCAAACTCTGTATCCTGGTTCGTAACGGATTTAAACGACATACAATTGATCGATAATCGATAACAAACAATCACAAAAACAGTGATTCAAGCAATTCTCGGCTAGAATGTAACAATATGAAACCAATCGTCAATCATCCGACTAATTGATTGCAACATATGATTGATAACAATTAATCGACGAATCAACGATTTCGGCAAGTCTCGGCCAAACCAACAAAAAAAATGTAGAACACAATCATTTGACGATATGAATCGAAGGGAATATGCATTCCAACATTCAAACAACGATCAATCGATTATGATACGTACAATCGACAAACAAACAATCTCAAAACAGTGAATCAAAGGATTTCGGCCAAAACAGTCCAAAATGAAGAATTGGCTATTCGACGAAGTATCGAATCGAGTTCTTATCTCATAACTTCGTCATTCATAACAGATAATCAGAAGCGAGCAAGTCGACCAAATAAAAGGTCCCAAATAGATGAAGAAGAAAGAAAATTCGGAAACATCCGAGAGAAGAAAAAAATCAAACAACGAATGAAACTACGAAAACAATTAACTAAATTGACGAGTCTAATTAAATAAGAACGGAAAAGAAAAGAAATACCTTGACGAGAAGAAATCGGAATGAACAAACTTGAGACAAATCTCGGTTTTGACTTCGAAATTGTATTTTGGGAATCAAATGGACCTTAATTGAAATGTCTTCAAATGAAAACATTTCGATTAAGGTCTATTAGACCCCAATCTCTTTCGACTTGGACGAAATCCCTATTCTAGGGTTCTTGAATCAACTCGCCTGATTCGATGCATTCTCGTGTTGTTTGAAGAGAAACGGGTGTGGGTTTGAGGAGAGGATGGCCTAATGATGGTGTGGTGTGAATTGGGTGGCCGGCGGCGTTGTTGCCGCCGGATTTTGGGCAAAGGGGTAAGGTGGCGGCTAGGGCTTGGGCTTTGAGAGAGAAAGGGGTAAGGGTTATGTGAGCAAATGAGGCGGGTTTGGGAAGTCTTAGGGGTCTTTGGGTAATTGAAATTGATACAATTAATCTCGGCCGTTGGATGATGAGAATCCAACGGCCACGATCGATTTATATCAAGGAAAACGGAGCCGTTTGGTTTATATCAGGGTGGATTGGGTTATGGGGTTTGGACTGGGGTTATTTTAGTTTTTTGGGCCTGGGATTTAATTAAGAAGTGGCCCAATCCGATTTAATTCCTCTTCTTTTCATTTGATTTTGTTTTCCTTATCTCTTTAATTTAATTTTCTAATTAAAACAAAAATTACACTACAAATCAATTAAATTATAAGAAATACTAATTAAGTTATATTAACAATTAACACACTCAATTTAAACATCAATTAAATATAAATCACACAATTGGGACATTAAATACTAGAAAAGCAAAAAATACATATTTTTGTGATTTTATTTTATAAAAATAAACTTAAACTACCCCTAATTGCAAAGTTAGATAAAAAAATGTAAATATGACCTATTTTTTGTATTTTTATTAATTTAAACACATATAATCATGCATATACAAATGCAAACAATTACCAGAAATAACACGAAAATTCACAAAAATACACATCGTAAAAAAAATAGACAATTTTTGTTTTGATTTTGTGGGAGTAATTCATGTTAGGCAAAAATCACGTGCTCACAGCTGCCCCTCTTTGCGTGTAAACTCGAAGAGTTTTCGTGCAAAGATAACTGAGCAAATACGAGCGATTTTTGCCCATTTGAATACTTCGTGTGAAGCGTTTTGAAAGAGTTTTGACCGAGCCTTTGCTTCGGAGGCCTCCTACATATCCTGGGCTAAACAGGAATCAGGTCAATGTAGTTCGGGAAGTTTTGGTAGCTGGGACTACCGTGGACTGACACTTTGCTGTTACTGTTGCTATCGTTGCTGCATGTTGCTGTTTACTGCTTACTGATCTCCTTATTACACCAAAATAAATTAAAGTTGAACTAGCTATGCTATCAAACTATGAGTTACAAGATTCCTATCTATGATTCTCTTGAAAACTTGATCTTGAATCTTAGCCGATTTGCTGTAGACCTCGATCTGAATCTTGATGCTCAACAAGCTGTACGTGCTTGTTTATTTCTGTAACATTGAGTGAAACAGAGTCGGCGGAGCTTGTTACTTCAATCATTTTCTGAGCAATCCGCGCCTTTGTTTACTCCAACGTTTGAAATCTTTTCTCTCGGTTCTTTTCTTCTTTTCTTCACTCCGGATTGATGTTCCATTTGTAGGTTATCTCGATCCTTGCATCCCGAGGTCAAACCTATTTAGACAACAAAACAAACAAACGAACGAAATTTTTCTGCCCCAGTTTTGCTAGGAAAATTTCGTGAGTTAGTTGTGACACAGAAAGTGATTAAATGACTCTTTGGTATTGGGTAAGAAAGTCATGGTTTCACAAAGGTTCAAACGGCTTTCTGGCCGGGATTTTGTAGAAGAGTTTCACGGCTTTCTGGCCGGAATTCAAACAATATCTAACGATTTTTGGCCGTCGGATCCTCGGTTTTTTGGCCGGGGTAAAAATAAATGGCTCCGCAGTTTTCTGACTGGGAGATCCTCGGTTTTCTGACCGGGAAGAAAAGTTTCACGGCTTTCTGGCCGGAATTCAAACAATATCTAACGGTTTTTTGGCCGTCGGATCCTCGGTTTTTTGGCCGGGGTAAAAATAAATGGCTCCGCAGTTTTCTGACTGGGAGATCCTCGGTTTTCTGACCGGGAAGAAAAGTTTCACGGCTTTCTAGCCGAAATTCAAACAATATCTAACGGTTTTTGGCCGTCGGATCCTCGGTTTTTTGGCCGGGGTAAAAATAAATGGCTCCGCAGTTTTCTGACTGGGAGATCCTCGGTTTTCCGACCGGGATAAAAGTTTCACGGCTTTCTGGTCGGAATTCAAACAATGTCTAACGGTTTTTTGGCCGTCAGACCCTCGGTTTTTTGGCCGGGGTTAAAGTAAATGGCTCCGCGATTTTCTGACTGGGAGATCCTCGGTTTTCTGACCGGGGATAAAAGTTTCACGGCTTTCTGGCCGGAATTCAAACAATATCTAACGGTTTTTTGGCCGTCAGATCCTCGGTTTTTTGGCCGGGGTAAAAGTAAATGGCTCCGCAGTTTTTGACTGGGGAGATCCTCGGTTTTCTGACCGGGGATAAAAGTTTCACGGCTTTCTTGCCGGAAAGACCCTCGGTTTTTCTGACCAGGGTCCAAACAGATATTGGACTGATATGATTTGATTCTCTTTTTCGGAGTTTTCATTTTCTTTTCTTTCATTCTCTTTTTTTGGCTTTCTTTTAGGCGTTCTTTTTAACCATCAACAAATGCATAGGATAAATCTCTAAAAAGAAACTTACCTTTTTATGTGTTTTCCTTGTTCCAAAGCCATTTCAAAGCTTGCGTATTTCACTTATTTAAGTGGTACCTTCTTCTTGCACAATTAAACAGACCTGCTTTCAACAAAGAACATTTTATCAGTTGAAAAAGTGGTTGGCTTTGCGGCCTTGGTTATCTTCATTGCTTGATCGTTTCCCTATTTCCATTGAGAAGTTTGCTACCAATTGTCTTTGGGGTGACTTCCTTTCGAACTGACCGGGTTCATTCCCGGAATTCCATGGGGATTTTCCGTGTGGGTTCCATCTTTCTGCCTTATTCCGTCTCTTCTAAGACCTTAACCTTTGATTTCCGTTTCCTTTCTAAACTCCTTTTCTTTGGAAACAATCGATCATTACGATCCAATCGTGGATTGTAACAATACACCACTGAGGCTGTTTTTCTTTTCTTCTTTACCAGGCGGAGTCTTGTAAAACCGGTCCTGTCACCTTCCTTTGTAATAGTTTCAGAATTAAAATTAAACCGAAAGGGATTCAAAGAAGAAGAATGAATCAAAGAATGGAAAAACGTGTCAAAGATAGAGGAGTCCCTTTCGAGGGAGAAAAGAAGGACTTATCTGAGGTATATGCTGACTTTAACCAACATGACATGCTCCTTGGATTAGATGCTTGATCGTCACAAAACTCCCATTTTCTTATGAACCAAAACGGGTCTACATTTCCGAGCTAAGGAGCCGTGCCAGGACCTCTCGTGGTGAAACAAACTTTTCGGTTGATAGCGCCCTTTGCGGGTTTTCGCCAATCGACCTCTCTCATTTCTCTTCTTACCATCGCGAGATAGCACTCTTTGCGAGTTTTTACCAACAGGCTCTCTCATTTTGTATTCTTTACTTCCATCGCCTTATGGTGCCCGAAGGTTTTCACCAATAAGACTCTCTCATTTTATTTCTTTTCATTCCAGGAACTTCGGATCGCAATAATGATGTTTTCACAACTTCCAATCGATCTTGAAGGACTTGTACTCGGTTTGGGTAACAAGAATTGTAGACAAAATTACAACTTTGGAATCATCTTGACGGATCTTAAACCGAATCAACAATATCATCTGCCCCAGTTTCATTTTTTTGGGAAACTGGGATTTTTGGTTTGGTGTGACTGAACCTCAAGGAGAGGTTGCCTACGTATCCTTTCGCAAGTCAGAACGTAGTTCAGGAAATTTGTTGTTGTTGTTTTTTTTTTTTTTGGTTTGGTTTGGATTCCAAAGAGGGTAGCCAAAGAAAAGTAACCGGCTCAAAGGGTTTACAAAAAGGGTTGGTAGTGTTTGGGTAGCGGGAATAAAAGCCTTCAATCATTTCGACTTGTGAGGACCTCATTGAAGCAAGTTCAGGACATAATACCTTTTCACAACATCCGCATTCACAGCCGTTTCAGGATCTTTTCCTTCCATGTCTCCCAAGTATAATGCTCCTCTTGGCAGTATCTTCCTGATGATGTATGGTCCTTTCCAATTAGGAGCGAATTTTCCTTTCGCTTCCTCATGATGTGGAAGAATGCGTCTTAAAACCAACTGACCTACTTCGAAATTTCTCGGTCGTACTTTCTTGTTGTAAGCGCGAGCCATTCTTTGTTGGTACAGTTGTCCATGACAGACCGCAGCCATTCGCTTTTCGTCGATCAAAGTTAATTGTTCCAAACGAGTCTTAACCCACTCGCTATCTTCAATCTCTGCTTCAACAATTGTACGAAGCGAAGGAATTTCTACCTCTGCCGGTATCACAGCCTTCAGTTCCATAGACTAGCAGGTATGGAGTTGCTCCCACCGATGTGCGTACGGTAGTACGGTATCCCAATAAAGCGAACGGTAATTGTTCATGCCATTGTCTAGAACTTTGGATTGTCTTTCTCAAAATCTTCTTAATGTTTTTGTTTGCTGCTTCCACGGCACCATTGGCTTTGGGCCGATAAGGGGTGGAGTTCCTATGCGTTATTTTGAATTGCTCGCATATTTCTTCCATCAAATGACTGTTCAAATTCGCAGCATTGTCCGTGATGATAGTTGCGGGTATACCAAAACGACAGATAAGATTTGAGTGTGCAAAATCCACCACCGCTTTCTTGGTGACTGATTTGAGAGTGACGACTTCGACCCATTTTGTGAAGTAATCGATAGCCACCAATATGAATCGGTGTCCATTTGAAGCTTTCGGCTCAATCGGGCCGATAACATCCATTCCCCAAGCGACAAATGGCCACGGCGCCGACATAGGATGCAGCTCAGTTGGAGGTGCATGAATCAGATCTCCATGTACCTGGCATTGATGGCATTTTCGGACAAAACCGAAACAATCTTTCTCCATGGTCATCCAATAATATCCTGCTCGAAGGATTTTCTTGGCTAAGACATACCCATTCATATGAGGCCCGCATACTCCTGCATGTACTTCGTGCATGATTCTTCCTGCTTCTTCGGCATCAACACACCTTAAAAGGTTAAGATCCGGGGTTCTTTTATACATGACCTCGCCGCTCAAAAAGAAACCACCTGCATGTCGCCTAATGGTCTTCTTTTGATCTCCAGTAGCATGTTCTGGGTATTCTTGCGTTTTCAGAAATCTCCTGATATCGTAATACCATGGCTTGACGCTTGGTCCTTCTTCGATCGCATTGCAATAACCGTGGCTTTCCCTGATTTGAATTTCCAAGGGATTGACATGGGCGTTGCCCGGATAAGGTAGCATTGAAGCTAAAGTGGCAAGTGCATCAGCTAGTTCATTGTGACATCGTGGGATATACCTGAACTCTATCGATGCAAATCGCTTGCCAAGAATGTTCACGTGCTGTCGATAAGGGAGGAGTTTAACGTCTCGAGTTTCCCATTCACCTTGAGATTGTTTGATAATTAGATCCGAATCTCCCATGATCAACAAATCTTCGACACCTTGATCAATTGCCATGTTCATACCCATGATACAAGCTTCATACTCAGCCGTATTGTTCGTGCAAAAGAAACGGAGCCTAGCCGTGGCTGGGTAATGCTGGCCAGCAGGAGAGACCAAGATTGCCCCAATCCATACACCTTTAGCGTTTACTGCCCCATCGAAAAACATTTTCCAAGCATGACTGTCTTCCGAAACAACTTCTGTCGTATTTACCTCTTCATCGGGAAAGTAGGTATTCAATGGTTGATACTCTTCGTCGATCGGGTTCTCGGCCAAATGGTCTGCCAATGCTTGGGCCTTCATTGCCGTGCGAGTGACATAGACTATGTCAAACTCGGTGAGCAGGATTTGCCACTTTGCCAATCTTCCGGTGGGCATCGGTTTCTGGAATATATACTTCAAAGGATCCAACCGAGTAATGAGGTGAGTCGTATGGGCTTGGAGGTAGTGTCTCAATTTATGAGCGACCCAAGTTAAAGCACAACACGTTCTTTCCAGCAAAGTGTACTTGACCTCATAACTGGTGAATTTCTTGCTCGGGTAGTAAATCGCCTGCTCTTTCTTCTCCGTCGCATCACGTTGTCCGAGAACACAACCAAAAGAGTTTTCCAAGACTGTTAAATACAAGAAAAGAGGTCTCCCTGGCTCTGGCGGGACTAAGACTGGAGGGTTTGACAAGTATTCTTTGATCTTGTCAAAAGCTTCTTGGCATTCGGTTTTCCATTTGATTGCAGCGTCTTTCTTCAACAACTTGAATATGGGTTCACATGTGGAAGTCAATTGAGCGATGAACCTACTGATGTAGTTCAGTCGGCCTAGAAGACTCATTACATCTTTCTTTGTTCTGGGGGGAGGTAAATCCCGGATGGATTTTATCTTTGTGGGATCTAATTCAATACCTCTTCTACTGACTATGAAACCCAAAAGTTTACCTGACGGGACTCCAAAAGCGCATTTGGCCGGATTCAGTTTCAAATCGTACTTCCGCAACCTCTCAAAGAATTTCCTCAAGTCTCGCACATGATCGCCTTGAGTTCTAGATTTGATGATCACATCGTCTACGTACACCTCTATTTCCTGATGCATCATGTCGTGGAAAATGGCAATCATAGCTCTCATGTATGTTGCTCCTGCGTTTTTCAAGCCGAATGGCATGACTCAGTAACAGTAAGTCCCCCAAGGTGTGGTGAAAGCAGTCTTCTCGGCGTCCTCTTCATCCATCAACACTTGATGATATCCCTCATAACAATCCACAAACGATTGTATCTCATGTTTGGCACAATTATCAACAAGGATGTGGATGTTCGGTAAAGGAAAGTTATCTTTAGGACTCGCTTTATTCAAATCTCGGTAGTCAACACATACTCGAGTTTTTCCGTCTTTCTTTGGCACGGGCACAACATTAGCCAACCATGTGGTGTATTGTACCACTCGAATTACCCCGGTTTTCAACTGTTTAGTGATTTCTTCTTTGATTTTATCACTGATGTCAGTCTTGAACTTTCTTTGCTTCTGTTGCACTGGGCGGCAGTCAGGGTAGATTGGTAATTTGTGCACCACTAGATCAGCTCCTAATCCCGGCATATCATCGTAAGACCAAGCAAACACGTCTTTAAATTCAAACAAGAGTTGGATTATTGCATCTCGTGTTTTCTTATCTGTGTGGATGCTTATCTTGGTCTCTCGGACCTCTTCAGCAGTTCCCAAATTAACCGGTTCTGTGTCATTCAAGTTTGGCTTAGGTTTATTCTCGAAATGTTCCAATTCTCGATTTATTTCCCTAAAAGCCTCGTCTTCATCGTATTCCGGTTCTTGGTTCATTATTTCCAGATTAGGTGGCGTGTTCGGATTTGAGCATGAGTTCCGCAAGCATGTCATGTTATTTAAAGCCGCATTATTAGGACTGAAAAGGAAGAATAAATAACAAAATTAGAAAGAGTGCAAAATGAGGGAATATTGATTTTATTTTCTTGGAATTTTCTGAAAACAAACAAAATTACATTGGGGAAACCAAAATACAAGAAAACAAAGAAAAACATCCAAGCTACGTCTTGAAGTAACTTGTGATGAAGGAAAAACGACAGGACAAATCTACCAGAACTCCCGCCTGATTGGGAAGGGTGTGGCTTTCCAATTTTGCAATTTAGCTTCAGGGCCCACATACAGCACCTCAGCGGTGCTTGTTCCTTCTCCCGATTGGACCATATTAACATCATAGAGCATTTGCCTCATGGCCCCACATATGTCTTCAATTTCCTCCGCTGTAAAGACCTCGTCTTCTACTTCTTCAATGTACCTTGATCGGACAAAAGTTTGGTACAGATGTGGCAATGGTTGCGGCAGAACCCATCCTTTCTCCTTTCTCTTGTTGGCCCATTTTTCATCTTCAGGGGTTGGGCGAAAGCCCACTCCGAAAAACTTTTCAGCTACAGGTAAAGTTATCAGCTTCGGCACTCCTTGTAAGGACTTTCCCAAACCTTTTCCTGGCTGGAAGCCATGTTTAATCATTTCTTTCGCCACCGTGATGGAGGCATTAGACAAAAAAGGTTGGGGGAGAGGGTTCCCTTCTTCGTGTTGATCCGCCAACACAATCTCGAAAGCTTGATAGACAATGTTTTCGCTTCCCGCTTCCGCTTCCAAGCAAGGGATGGATGGATCTCGATAAATTGATTGCTCATCTTCCCCGTGGACCACGATCTCTTGTCCCTTGTGCTCAAATTTCAACATCCGATGGAGGGTAGAGGGCACAGGCTCCGGCCGCATGAATCCATGGTCTCCCTAGAAGAAAATTGTAAGAAGTGTCCATATCCAAAACTTGGAATGTCACTTCGAAGTCCACCGGGCCGATGGTCATAATTACATCAATCTCTCCGACGGTATCTCTTTTTACACCGTCAAAAGCTCGCACACATATATTGTTAGGCCGAATCCTTTCAGCTCCGATTCCTATGCGGCCTAAAGTGGAAAGCGGGCATATGTCTACCCCCGAACCCCCATCAACCATGACCCTCTTCATATAGTGGCCTTCGCTTTTGACAGTCAAATGCAAAGCTTTGTTGTGGGCGGCACCCTCCAAAGGCAAATCAGCTTTACTGAAGGAAATCTGATTGATCGCGAAGAATCTTTCCGTCATTCTTTCAAGTTGTTCGGATGAAGTCTCAATAGGCACGTATGCCTCATTCAAAGCTTTTAGCAAAACCTTTTGATGTTCAGCAGACTTCATTAGAAGGGACAACATCGATACCTACTCTGGGCATTTGCGCAGTTGGTCTATCACCTCATAATCGGGCATTTGCATCTTTTGAAAAAAGACCTCTGCCTCTTCAGCACTTACAGGTTTCTTTGACGGGAAACGCCTTTGTGTGGCGTTATTTACCTCCTATGTGTGTTTAAGTACTTCTGTCCTAGGACACTCTCGGATGAATTTCCCACAATCTCTTTCCCTTTGCGCGTAACAAGTGTTCGTTGGTAGCTCCGGGGTACTGCGGATGGATCTGTCATTGGTTTTTGTTGCACGCGTGCAATAACCACAGGTTCATCTGGTTTTCGGGCCACATAAGTTCCCTTTGGTACATACATTGATGTTTCTCTCTTTAAATGGAACTTCTTGGGGGCACCTATAGATAATGGTTTTTCCACTCTACCTCGTGGAGGTAAAGGACTCCGCCCTTCTGAGACGATGCTTTCAATTCAATCGGCTTTTCGGATTTAGTTTCAAGAGCTTCAACCTTTTTCCCCATTTTCTCTTGTTTCGGGGTAGCCTCAGGACGCTTCTCTATGTTGGCGATGGCGATTATCGCTTTCAAAGCTAGGTCAAATTCTTTGTCGTCACAAATCATCCCAATCACCGGTCCGTTGTTGTGGGCTGGTAATGGGTTGTTTGTCACATTTGGGATGTCTTCATCTGCGAAGACGATCCTCCCCTGGTTGATCAATTCTTGCACTGCCTTCTTCAACGTCCAACAATTGTCGGTATTGTGTCCTTCAACACCTGAATGATATGCACAGTATATCCCCCTCTGGTAGGCAGGAGAGTCTGGATTCTGCCTGTTCTGCGGAACGGGCTGCAGTAGGTTTTCTTGCCTGAGTTTTGGGAAAAGAGTGGAATACGGCTCCCCAATCGGTGTAAAGCTCGTTTTGGGTTGCTCACGGTGGCGAGCGTTATTTGGCCGTGGATTATACTTGTTTGGGTAAGGAGGTTGGTTTCTCTGGAATGGAGGTGGATTTCTGTTGGCTGGTGGCTGCGGCCGTGCCAAAGGTTGAATGTTCATGACTGCGTAGGGTGGAGGCGGAGGAGCATAAGCCATGCCGTGATGTGGATAATAATGTTGGGGGGCCCTGTCGGAGAATACCTGCCTTGAGGTTCGATATCTCCTGTCTTCTACCGCTGCCATAGCGGATTCTTCTTTCTTCTTGCTTCGGGGCATCCCTCCAGACCCGCCTTGAATGGCTTGGGAAGTTGCCCGAATGGCCGCTTGGCTCAAAATTCGCCCTGTTTTCAAGCCATTTTCTACCATTTCTCCGATCTTGATAGCTTCGGCGAAAGGTTTTCCCATCGCCGACATCATATTTTGAAAGTAATCTGGCTCTTGAGCTTGGAGAAAAGTGGTGACCATTTCAATTTCGTCCATGGGGGGTTTCACCCTGGACGCTTGCTCTCGCCACTTGATGGCATATTCTCTGAAGCTTTCTGAGGGCTTCTTTTTTAAGTTCGATAGAGAATTCTTGTCCGGCGCAATATCGATGTTGTATTGGAATTGTTTTACAAAATCTCTGGCCAGATCATCCCAGATGTGCCATCGAGATATGTCTTGATCCATATACCATTCGGATGCTATTCCGACCAAACTTTCTCCGAAGTACGCCATCAACAATTCTTCCTTGCCGCCGGCACCCCTCAATTGATTGCAGTATTTCTTCAAATGAGCGATGGGGTCGCCGTGTCCGTCGTACTTTTCGAACTTTGGTGTCTTAAAACCTGATGGCAAATGGACGTGCGGGAACATGCACAGATCGGCGTAAGATACACTCTTCTGTCCACTCAGACCTTGCATGTTCTTCAAGCTTTGTTCCAAACTCCTCATTCTTTTTGCCATCTCATCCTGCTCGGGGGTTTTTGGATTTTGGCTCGGTAGAAACTCATATCGAGGCGGCTAAGAATATGTGTTGGCTGCAACCTGGGTATGGTCCCGTGTAAGCGGTGGTGCTGGGAATGTAAAGGATGAGGAGTCGAAGAAAGGAGCATGTGCGGTGGGGTGCGTTGTGATTGGAACTGGCAACTCAACCGACGTTCTTGCGGATGTATCATGTGGTGTCACCCGAGGATGGGATGTGGAGGGTGATTCAGAGAGGTTTGTAGCATTGGAATACCCGAACAGAGTAGGCGGATAATTGATGGGGGTATTTGAAATTCCGCTTGACCTGAGAAGAATTTCAGGGAACCCAGGGATCAGACTCGGGGCTCTTTCCCGTTGTTCCAATCGTCCAACATCTCGAGCATGCGGCAACGCAACATTCTATTCTCCTCCAAAGCTGCCGACTCCAGTAGCCGGGATGGTTGCCAATGAGCTTTCCTCTGAAACGGGGATGGTTGCTAAAGGCATTTCTGAAGACATGTCGGCACCCTTTTTGATCTAGTGAAATAGGAATGAGTACTCTCAGGCTGCCGAACTTTTCCTTTGGACCTTGTGAAGTACGAATGTGGTGCCGGATTACCGCAAAGTCAACCACTTTTACTAAAACCTGGATTTCAGCAAACAAACGGTTAGTCTGAAACAACATAACAAATAAGTAATCTCACGTTGGGTGTGATGCACTTATACAGGTGATAATGTTGCTACATGTATTCGCTTGCGATGCGTCATTCCGGTTTGCATTTTCTTTCGCTTTCATCCCTCATCGATCTTCTTTTTCTCTTAACTTCTTTCCCCCCCCCCCTTTTTTTATATTTTTATTTTTATTTATTTATTTTTTAGTGATGGTCGAATCTTATGTGGATTGCCTACGTATCATGTCCCCGCATGAATCAGACCGGGCGTAGTTCGGAAATAAAAGAACTAAATCATTTTAAGAAAAGAAAACAAACTATTTTTAAACAGCATTTCTAAAACAAATTATTTTCAAAGGAACTAAGAAAATTTATTTGGAAATTTATTTTCAAAGAAACTAAACTATTTTTGTAAAATTAAGAAAATTTATTTGGAATTTTTTTTTTTTTGCATTTTTCAGAATTTATTTTTAAAGAACTAACTATTTTCGTAAAATTAAGAAAATTTATTTTGGAATTTTTTTTTTTTGCATTTTTTTTTTCAGAATTTTTAAAGAACTAACTATTTTCGTAAAGGTTGTGAGTTCGAGTCTCCCCAAGAGCAAGGTGGGAAGTTCTTGGAGGGAAGGATGCCGGGGGTCTATTTGGAAACAGCCTCTCTACCCCAGGGTAGGGGTAAGGTCTGCGTACACACTACCCTCCCCAGACCTCACTAAGTGGGATTATACTGGGTTGTTGTTGTTGTTGTTGTTGTAACTATTTTCGTAAAATTAAGAAAATTTATTTGAATATTTTTTTTTTTTTTTTTGCATTTTTCAGAATTTATTTTCAAAGAACTAACTATTTTCATAAAATTAAGAAAATTTAGTTTGGAAATTTTTTTTTTTTTTTTTTTTTTTTTTTTTTCAGAATTTATTTTCAAAGAACTAACTATTTTCATAAAATTATTTTAACTATATACCCTGACGTTTTCCACTTCTTCCTCTTTTTAACAAACCGGTCGGCATGTAAGATCGAAACAAATAAATGCACACAAAAAGATGCAACAAGTTGGTCTTTTTGTTTCAGGTACACCTGTCCTAGACATGCCCAACCCCTGTGTTGAGCCTCCTAAGTCAAATATGCACATGATGCAAATAAACGTTCCTATCGGGGATCCGGCATAAGGTCTTGTTATTCTAAGTCATCATCCTGTTGGAAAAGTGTCTAGACTGGCTTTAACTCGAGCGGACAACTCGAGCCGAAGAGTGTCGGTGCACCGGTAGCATGGCTTTCCGGCTTAATTGACAAAACTCTCCGCCTAAACATGTGTGACTACAAAATCCTTCACCGGGTGCCAAGCACCATAGCTATCTTGAGAAAAACGGGCTATGTCCAGCAAATGCCCGGTATTGTATTTCAAAAGACTCAGAAGAGAAAAATGGGTATCGGCACAATTTATATACAGTTCACAAAATATCAAAGCGGTAAAGCAACATTTAGCATATCAAATATAAACATGTAATAAATCAGATAATAAATAAGCCAAATAAAATAATTATTCAAAGCTCGAATTCTTAAACCCTGAACCAGTGGTTCTTGGTTCGTGTCCCCAGCAGAGTCGCCAGAGCTGTCACACCTCCTTTTGGTGCGCCCGCTACCCGGGGGTAGAAGCGCAAGGGAGTTTTTCCAATTTAAGTGACAATATTCGAAACGGGATTATTCTATTTATTTCAGAGTCGCCACTTGGAATAAATTAAGGTGTCCCAAGTCACCGATTTATTTAAATCCCGAATCGAGGAAATTTTGACTTTCCAAATGAAGTCTGCGAACCAGAAATTCTAAGTAAGGAATTCTGTTGACCCGAGGGAAGGTGTTAGGCACCCCCGGATCCCGTGGTTCTAGCACGGTCGCTTCAATTATTATAAATGGCTAAAAATTATCTGATTTTTTATATACATGTTATCTTATACGCTTTTAATAGACTATACCACTTTTGTTAAAATAAAACTATATACTCAAACCTTTACATGAAAGTCTAATTCTAAATAAAACGAAAATACTAACTTTGACGATACTTTAGTTGGGTGTACGTGTTTATTGAAGTTATTTCTCGATTTTAACTTATGCAAAGCATTGATGCGTGAAAACGATTTCATTTTTTTTTTAACTGAGGTTGGCTACTAAATAATCGGGAATGCATCTAATTCGAATAAGCATAAATTTTAATACCTCTCTTATTAGTTAGATCGGGAATATCTGTTTGCCCATAACAGGCTAAATAGAATAATCGGTTAGTGAAAGCCTAAAAATAAACAAAGATAAACCTACTGTTAAATTTCAAAACTGGTTTTGAACTACTTACTATGAATATATGTACTAGTAACTCTGCGGTTTTTAACTTCAAACGTCATCACTTTGAACAACATTCAAACTTAATACTGAGGCTAAAATATACATGCTACGGGAAACACGGATTCAATTAAACAACCTATTAACATATGCAATAATCTCATCCGTACAAATACATTATACAATTAACAAATGTATATCACAAAATTGAATCCGGTTCTAAAAATTACTAACCAATAACCCAAAGTCCCTTTAATCTAATTACTAAAACAAAACTCCGGAATTTCTAATGATGACTTGATGTGTTTTGGAAATCTATGACTGCAGTAAATGATTAAACAAAAATGCAATACAGAGGCAAATTTAAAATGATAACAGTAGTTTCTTCAATTGATTCCGAAATGATTCAGGTACATTGAGTGAAAACTTCAAAGCATTATAGAGGATGAAATACCTGGAATTTGAATTGAAATAGAGAAAAAGAAAAGGTCAGCAACAGCAAGAGAAGAAAAACAACAGTTGGCAGCAACAAACAAGCACCAGCAGTAACACTTGAAACTCCAGTACAACTCAAAGACCCCAAACTTAGACAGAAACAGAATCCAAGTAGCAACCCAAAATCAATTTGTGAACCAAACAGAAAACACCAAATGATCTCCAAAGAACTGAACACTCGAAATTCGAAAGAGAACAAAGAACCAAAGAATCAATCGAATGTTCTGATTTCTTTTAAAATGTAATTGTGTCCTCTCTGTGAGTGTGAGTATGTATGTATTTTCTGCCAAAAAAAATCTCTACTGCCAGTGAGTCTATCTGTATGTGTGAGTGTTCTCTATCAGTGTGTCTACTTGTTTTCCAGAGAATGTTCTCTTTTATAACCTACAGATCCCAATCAACAGCCCTTCCTTTTCAGTTTCAGATCTGTCCATCACCTATTATTCCCCTTTTTCAAACCTTTTTCAGCTGTATATTCCCTCCCATGTGCATCCCTTTACCTTCTAATCACTACTCCCATGTTATCTACTTTTCTCACCTTTTCAAAATACTAAACCAAGCCAGCAAGTCCTCTTTTTATTAAGCAATTCTAAACTAAGTGGTGTATTAGATTAAGTGATCCAAAGAATATCCTCTGACAAACTACACACCAGCACACCATTTCAAACTTTTGAATACCAAAACAAACTTGAAACTTCAGTTAGGAATGCAGCTATAACCAACCTACATTCTAAATGCACACTTAGCCAACAAATGCAATCTTAAACTCAGAAGACTGTCCAGTTATCCGTAAACTCGGCAATATATACACATTAGGATTCAACAATATCCAAACCAAATTGATTAACAGGGAGCTTAACCAGTGAGTCGAACAAATCAACAAAGCGACTCAAATCCTCAAACAAACAATGCAACAGAAATCTCCACGAAAAATAAAAAATAGTAACATTTGACTATCGACCAAACTCTGTATCCTGGATCGTAACGGATTTAAACGACATACAATTGATCGATAATCGATAACAAACAATCACAAAAACAGTGATTCAAGCAATTCTCGGCTAGAATGTAACAATATGAAACCAATCGTCAATCATCCGACTAATTGATTGCAACATATGATTGATAACAATTAATCGACGAATCAACGATTTCGGCAAGTCTCGGCCAAACCAACAAAAAAAATGTAGAACACAATCATTTGACGATATGAATCGAAGGGAATATGCATTCCAACATTCAAACAACGATCAATCGATCATGATACGTACAATCGACAAACAAACAATCTCAAAACAGTGAATCAAAGGATTTCGGCCAAAACAGTCCAAAATGAAGAATTGGCTATTCGACGAAGTATCGAATCGAGTTCTTATCTCATAACTTCGTCATTCATAACAGATAATCAGAAGCGAGCAAGTCGACCAAATAAAAGGTCCCAAATAGATGAAGAAGAAAGAAAATTCGGAAACATCCGAGAGAAGAAAAAAATCAAACAACGAATGAAACTACGAAAACAATTAACTAAATTGACGAGTCTAATTAAATAAGAACGGAAAAGAAAAGAAATACCTTGAAGAGAAGAAATCGGAATGAACAAACTTGGGACAAATCTCGGTTTTGACTTCGAAATTGTATTTTGGGAATCAAATGGACCTTAATTGAAATGTCTTCAAATGAAAACATTTCGATTAAGGTCTATTAGACCCCAATCTCTTTCGACTTGGACGAAATCCCTATTCTAGGGTTCTTGAATCAACTCGCCTGATTCGATGCATTCTCGTGTTGTTTGAAGAGAAACGGGTGTGGGTTTGAGGAGAGGATGGCCTAATGATGGTGTGGTGTGAATTGGGTGGCCGGCGGCGTTGTTGCCGCCGGATTTTGGGCAAAGGGGTAAGGTGGCGGCTAGGGCTTGGGCTTTGAGAGAGAAAGGGGTAAGGGTTATGTGAGCAAATGAGGCGGGTTTGGGAAGTCTTAGGGGTCTTTGGGTAATTGAAATTGATACAATTAATCTCGGTCGTTGGATGATGAGAATCCAACGGCCACGATCGATTTATGTCAAGGAAAACGGGGCCGTTTGGTTTATATCAGGGTGGATTGGGTTATGGGGTTTGGACTGGGGTTATTTTAGTTTTTTGGGCCTGGGATTTAATTAAGAAGTGGCCCAATCCGATTTAATTCATCTTCTTTTCATTTGATTTTGTTTTCCTTATCTCTTTAATTTAATTTTCTAATTAAAATAAAAATTACACTACAAAATCAATTAAATTATAAGAAATACTAATTAAGTTATATTAACAATTAACACACTCAATTTAAACATCAATTAAATATAAATCACACAATTGGGACATTAAATACTAGAAAAGCAAAAAATACATATTTTTGTGATTTTATTTTATAAAAATAAACTTAAACTACCCCTAATTGCAAAGTTAGATAAAAAAATGTAAATATGACCTATTTTTTGTATTTTTATTAATTTAAACACATATAATCATGCATATACAAATGCAAACAATTACCAGAAATAACACGAAAATTCACAAAAATACACATCGTAAAAAAATAGACAATTTTTGTTTTGATTTTGTGGGAGTAATTCATGTTAGGCAAAAATCACGTGCTCACATCTCCTATTTCATATCTTTGGATTTTCATTCGGACAATTGTATCAGACTTTGCATTTTGTAGTCTTAATTCAAACTCTGTAGTAGCTCATGACGTGTGACACTCCGATTTCGGGCTGTGTCGGGATGATTTCCCTGTGTTATCACTTTTCTTCCGCGTTTATGTTAATTTAATTAATGTTTTAGACTTATTCATGCTAAGTAATTGCTAAAGAGGTTTTGGTGTTCTGTTGGCTGGCCTTGTCTTCACGAGAGGCGCCATCACGACCGAGTATGGGAATTGGGTCGTGACACTTTCGCTTAACTTATTTCATATATCGGATACAAAATTAACCGGTCGGGTTTATACATGAAAATTTATAAGTTTTCATAAAGATGTGTCATCGATCTCTAAACTGAGACATGGATTCCATCAACTAACTTTTACTTTACCAATGTACATTGTTATTATCCAATTTACCATCCATATTGACCCACAAAAGATTTTCGTATTTTAATAAATTATAACAATAAACAACATATCAAGATTAAGAGTATAAGTACATTTAATGGCTAGAGAATTTATTTTATTAAGTCAGTATAAAATGCTTATTTTTGCTTGGTCTGTTCAATCTAGCACAAGAAGTTGGAATTAAACCATTTCGATAATCAAGATAAATTATATTTAATCTTGTGCTACAATCATCCATGATAATTTGTCCAATTCCATCATTAGATTGTGAACTCAAACTTTATACTTATAAGAACCGATAATTTAATCTTTCATGTATAAGCTAAATTCTATACACTAAATCATCTATTATATAAGCATATAACACAGACAATATATGATCTATTTAAAACTTTATTAAATAAATAAATAATTATTCTATAATAAATACTATTTCTAAACCAAACTCATAGTTAATAGTATGTATCTCAACATTTCATAGGTTGAAATATTCTATTAAATTAGCTATCCCAATTTCTGTATTGAAATTAAGAGAAACATAAAGTGGTCGTTTGTTGGGATAAATTATCCTAAATTAATTATCAGGGTATTAATTATCTTGGAATTAGTTATCTCATTCTTTCATAGGGATTAAAAAAATCTACGATTCGCTGATAATAAATCTCATGATTAGTTATACCTTTTATCCTTATTTAATACTCCCTCCGGTCCCAAATAAATGATTTTTAGATGTTTTCACACATATTAAGAAAGTTATCTTTTATCATTAATTAGCAATAGAATTGTCCATTTTAACCTTACTATCTCACATAAACACTCCAAACACATATTCCAACACTATTTACTCCAAGGACAATGTAGAAAAAATATCATTAAGTCATTCTTGAAATCCGAAAAAATCACTTATTTTGGACCACAAAAAAGATCAAAAAATTACTTATTTTGAACCCAAAAAAATATAGAATAAATTTATTTAAAATTTAATCCCGAAATTAATTATTATTTATTCCTCGTATCGAACGAGCACTAAAGATCAAAGTTAATCCCAAAACGAAGCTACAATGACTCAAAAAGCAAGCACATCATTAAAAGAAGAGAAAGGAAGAGACTTTGCTTTCACATTTGCCTACCCCACGTGAACCCCTCGATGACACTGATTGACAAGAAAAACAAGCTACTTAAGTGTTGAGCTCAGTCTCACACGAGCCATTAGGTCCACAATGGCTCACCACTTAATTAAAGGATGGATCATAATTTTACATCAATGAGTAGCAATCACTTTCATTTTTTGGTAGGTTTATTTCCATTGATGTTCGATATCTCTCTAGTGATTAGAGTCAGAATTATCGTTAATGAATATTAAAATATACAAATAAATTTATAAAGAAGCTAAAGGGTGTTAATATATACAAAGTAGTACATATTCATAAGAGATTGATTTTATATAGCTACACAATATAATTTTCCGACAAAAAAATATCAGTTTACACCCTTTTGGAGTGCAGGTAGCTCGGCTACTATTGGGATCCTGATTAAAGGATGGATCATAAATCTACAACAATGTGTAGCAATCACTTTCATTTTTTTTTTGTCAGGTTTATTTCCATTGGTGTTTGATATTACTATTGGGATCCAGTGATAAAGGCAGAACTTTTCTTTAAAAAAGGTAACGAGTCAAAATATAAAAAAGTAAACATACAAATAAGCCAGAGAGCATCAATATGTAGTATATCCATAAAACATAACTATGTAGTATATCCAAAAAATAATATCCATAAAACATAACTATGTAGTATATCCAAAAAATAATTTTACGTAGCTACATAGTGTAATTTCCAATAAAGAAATGTTAATTGACACCGCTTGAGTATATATGGTTCCACCACTGTTGGGACCCTGAATAATTCAGATTCATAGTACGTAAGGCCCATTAAAGAGAGAAGCGATCTCTAGCTACTAAGAATTCTTCCGTACCTAAGATTTGAACTCGAAACCTCTGGTTAAGAATGAAAAAATCTTATATATACAACTAAAACTATGATAGTGCAATCCGCTTAAATATTATTTTCAATTTTTGGTACTAACGAATTTCATCAACACACATTAAATTTGCTAACATTATTTTCAATCATTAATGTATGTAAAAATATAAAAAAAACACATGTCACTCCAACCAGACGGCGAAATTGTAGCATTGTATATGTGTCTTTTTTGCAGATTAACAACAAATTCAATAAAGATAGTTCCCATAAAATTCAATAAAGATAGTTCCTAAAGATATCCACTAAAACATAAAATTTCATGACAATATTCTAGAATTTTACTGGTAGAAATTGAATACAGGGTGACTAAGCTAGCGTTTGGTTATAGATTCTCAAATTTATTTGAAAAATTTAATTTGGATGAAGTTTGATTTGAAGATGAAATGTGTTTGGACATCAGTTTTCAAAACATATTTCTCAAATTTATTTTGGAAAAACATGAAACATGAATTATACACAAGTTCTAAAAATTATCACAAATACCCAAATATATCATTGTCAATAACATTCATTATATTATCGCAAACCATAGTCCTAAACAATAAATTTAGTATAAAATTATTATTTTTAAAATAAACTACATTATACAATATCATATGACCGAGAAGATAAATTAACATTCTTCAAAATAATAAATAATACGCTCTTTTATAAAATACAAAAGATTAGGACAATTTAAAAAAAAAAGTGATAGAGATATTTTGGTCCAAAACTAGTTATTGAACTAATTTTGGGATTTAAAATTTTGCTAAAATATAAGAAAAATTAATGACTAAATATGCGTTTACCAAATAAAATCTAAATTTATTTTAATAAAATATATAAGCAAACGGGCCCTAATATTCAATTACAAAGTCTATAAAGTGGCTATTTATAGAATTTTCCATAACTCAACTTGATCAAGCCCACTGGTCCAGGAGCACAGCCCAATCTGACACAAACCTTAGACCACAGAATTTCACACCCACAACATGCTTCTAAAGTTTTGTACCAATAAGCAAAGACTATTCATGATTTAAATTACATAGGTTCAACCTAAAAATTTACTATTGAATTCGTTATATTATTAAAATAATGTGTTTATATAAATTAATTGTTTCTATTTTAAATAATTATTACATATAAATTTATATTTTATGCCAAAAAATATTTGTTTCAGATAAACCCATACCGCTATGCTGGATCTGTTCCGGTCAATAAAAATTACAGTACTGTAGTTAATATTCCTTAATCCTTAACTGGAGTATGACTTCGAACTCTGAATATGAAAATCACTTTTATTGAGAGCGCTTTATTCTCAAATATAGGCTTTTCTTGTGTAAATACGAATACTATCCACCAAACAGAAAACAAAAAAGAGTTTTGTACCCTGTGACACGCGATTTCACGTGCGCGATTACTGTTCAATCGCATGCGCGAGTTGTGCCTTTTGACTAAAATCATGTCGTTAATTGATTGATAATGGACCAAATAGATCTAACGGTGAACATTGTATGAAAAGTGCTGAACGTAGTCGTAGCCGTTGCAGGCTGCGACAACTACCGAGAGAGATTAGTTGCCCTATTTTTTGTTGGTTGAAACATGGGAAGTCCGACAATTAGATGACATGTCGGGTAGTAGTGTAAAATATGAGAGAGACGAGGAAGAAGAAAAGAGATGAGAGGAAAAAATATTTTTATTAACGGAGTGTTGAGCACTACTCCCTCCGGTCCAAAATAAGTAGTAATATTTTTTGGATATTTTTATATATATTAAAAAAGTTACTTTTTAGTATTAATTAGCAATTTTATTAACTATTTTAACCTTACTATCTCACATAAATACTCCTAACACATATTCCAATACTATTTATTCCAAGGACAATGTAGGAAAAATATCATTAAGTTATTCTTGAAATCCGAAAAAATCACTTATTTTGGACCGGAGGAAGTATATTTTAGTATCTATCTTAAGAAAATGACTTTTTAAAATTTAAAAAAAAAATTTAGTTTAAATTTTAATTTTTCTTAAATAACATGCGTTTATAGCAAAAGAAATCTTATTATATATTTAAGATGATCTTTATTTTTTATTTAAATTTCGTCCTCAGTCACAATACAATTTAAATGGAGATAGAAATGTATAAGTTTGGCTACATGATGGCATACCGCATACTATTTTTACCATTTTACTTATTAATATTGTACTATTGATCTTATTACACCACCTTTTTTGGACTAAAATCTGCTTGATGGGGGTAAGCCAGACAGGGAACAGCTCATGCCACGTGGATAATGATGAGCTGGATGACATTTGTTGACACGTGTAATAAAGTGGCTTGTGGGACCAGAGAGAGGGGACATGGGCCTTTTTGTAATGATGTTTTACACGAGATGGGGCTGCATTCGTAACAGTAGCTGAGGAAGTTTTTCCAAATTTGCAATTTGCTGTTGCCTATTTTTGTAGTACAAATTATGGGCTTTTTGTTTGCACAATGGGTGACCACTAACATGTCTTTTGTAGATAGATGTATATATATATTTAAAAAAAAGAAATGAAAAACAGCTCATATAAGCCCCTCTTTTTATGTAGCAAAGCTACAGTTTAGTGATGGGAAAGGCAATCTGGTTCACAAAATATTTTGTATTTATAAAGTTTAGATGAGTATAGCATCTTAAAAATATAATGTGAATAACTTATTCTAATGCAAGTATTATTACTTGCTTGCTCGAGCCTGTAATCTATAAATCACATAGAAATAACTTTAAGTAGTTTTACGGCTCCCCTTCAGTCTAGTCATATTAATTAGAACTATTTATATATTTAACTTTGGGAGAAAATATGTTCTTCTATCTTTTGATTAAGAGAGTGACACATATAGTAAAAATATAGGACTTTACTAAGTGGTAATAAGATATATAAAGCCCAAGTAAACGGCGACCATAAATTGAATTTCCCTAAGGTAATAAAATTGTTTTCTCAATTAAAGTCACTGCATCGGTTGCTAATAATGTAAATTCCAACCTTGTTAAGATCTTTGTAAATTTTTGCAGCCATTCTCCCAAAATTTGACAAACCAACAAACCTCAAGAATTATTTTTGTAGAAAATAGAAAGGAAACAAATAATTTGAAGCAAAGAATCCTAGAAAGCTTCACTTTGAAAAGTTCAAGTCCTTGCCAATTAATTTGCAAAAATAGTGAAGCATGGAACAAGGATAAAGACTCAGGCTATTCGAAGTCAGACAAGAGCATGAGTGTTATTGGGCTGGGCATATCTGATTTGAAAAGTAAACCTAGGGAGCTGCTAGGGCCATTGGCCCCATGCCATTACCAATGTTTGGGGAAACGCATCGTTAGTCACTAATTATAGATGTATTTATTTTAAAGTCACCGTTTAAAATATTTTTAGTTTTTATTTATTATTTTAATAAACTTTAGCTGTCCGGACAAAAATACCATTGTACCCTTAACTTTAGGACTTCAGGACTATATGTCTTAACTTTTAAACTTGGAACTCTAAGTTCAGGATTTTAGGACTACATGCTAAGTTGCTCGGACTCGGGTGCGGGTGTCCGATACGACAACGGTTCCGAGTATCGGATTTGGAAAAATCTAAATTTCAAGATTCGGGGGTGCGAATCCGAATTTGGATACGGGTGCGGGGATACGGTTATGAAAATTCAAAATATGAAAAATAGAGCTATAAAAATATTGTAAATATTGAGAGATATTATGTGAAATTAGAAATCTAAAATTTAAGATATAGACAAAGACATTCACTTCATCCACAATTTAGCTATTAATGAAGTACAAAAATCAAAATGTAACACTTTGAATTTTTGGTTTCTCCGACACTCAAAGCAGCAAATATGAGACAAGAATACTACAACATTGAAGGTATGTCATTTCCATAACTTAAATCTGTTCAATTTTTGATTTTGAGAAATTAAAATCTCAATTTTTCTCTCATATTTGCCGATGGCTCCGGTCAAAGTGTCTGAAGTCGGTTGACCGTCTCCGGGACGTTTGCCGCTCTAGCACCCGTCCAAGTTTCGTATCGGGACGCGGACGAAACCCAAACTGAAGAGTCCGTGCAACTTAGACTACATGTCCTTAACTTTTAAACTTGGAACTTTAAGTTCAGGATTTTAGGATTACTTGTCCTTAACTTTTGAACTTAGAACTTAAACTTCAGGACTACATGTCCTTAACTTTTGAACTTGGAACTCTAAGTTCACGACTTCAAGGCTACATGTCCTTAACCTTTGAACTTTGAACTCAAATTTCAAGACCAAATGTCCTTAACTTTTGAACTTGTAAATCAAAGTTAAGGACCTATTGTCCTTAACTTTTAAACTTGTAAATGTAAGTTAAGGACTGTCTGTCCTCAACTTTTGAACGTGTAACTATACGTTAAGGACAACATGTCCTTAACTTTAGAACTTGTAACTGTAAATTAAGGACTGTCTGTCCTTAACTTTTGAACATGTGTCCTTAACTATTGAACTTAACTTTAGGACTTCAAAACTACATTTTCTAACTTTTGAACTTGAAACTCTAAGTTCAGGACCAGGTATCCTTAACTTGTAAGCTTATTGTTGTAAGTTCATGACTAATTGTTCGTAATTTATGAGCTTGTAACTCTAAGTTAAGGACTACATGTCCTTAACTATTTCGATAACCTCCCTACTTCGACGACCCTCCACTATTTTTTCAAACAACTTGCAGCTCCCACTCTCTCTTCTTCACACTCACTTTTTTAAGCTACATGCCTAATTTTCCTCAATCTTTGCTAGTCCGTTATGTTGAAAATTCCAGTCTTCATATGCGATTCAGTATCAAATAAATGTGATTTTATTTTATTCTCATTACTTGCAGCACGAAAAATAGAGTATTCTACAGAATTGCAGGAGTAAACTTTAATTTCGGTTTCTTCTTCTTTCGGTAAGAAAATATGAACATGAACCATGAAACAATAACACGATGGCAAAGTGAGACAATAGCAACGTTTTCTTCGGAGGAATCTCATTTGGAGGCTAAAGTTGTCTTACGTGAATCACAGCCATGACAATAAGGACGATAGCAAATCCCACCGATCATGAAAACTTAGAAAGGGTAACACTGTCTTTTTATATTAATTTTAATAGACTAGTAGCTACTTTTACCTAACATTAAAAATACTGAATAAAAAATAAATACTACTTTAAAAAGTGACTATCCACACAATTTTTACTATCAATGTTCCTATCATTTGCATGATGAAAAAGAAAAAAAAAATTAACCTAAATAACCAGCTAGAAAACATAAATAGTGAATCCAACTCGCTTTTTGTTTAAAAATTTCATAAGAAGAAGAAGAGGTAAATTGCTTATTCAATGGGTCTCAACTGGACCTTGTTTTCTGCATAAGATTTCTTACTAATAATGGTTAATTAATATTTAGTAAATTGATATAGTTTGGTTGTTTCATTGTGTTCTAGTGTAAGTTCTTAATTTTCCATGCTTTGGCCTTTGGGCATTTTCTATCTTAATCCAATCCATAACATGACTCCCTGAGTCAAGCTAATATTTTCTCATGACAAAATATCCATAGCACAAAGCAATAGATTTTGACTATGTCATGATCAATCCATCATTTTTTCTAGCAAAACAAAGTTTATGATTATATGACATCTCTATACCTTTAATTAAAGGTAAGCAACCCCCACTTCCAACCGAGAGGTTGTGAGTTCGAGTCTCCCCAAGAGCAAGGTGGGTAGTTCTTGGAGGGAAGGATGCCGGGGGTCTATTTGGAAACAGCCTCTCTACCTTAGGGTAGGGGTAAGGTCTGCGTACACACTACCCTCCCCAGACCCCACTAAGTGGGATTATACTGGATTGTTGTTGTTGTTGTTGTTGTTATACCTTTAATTAAAGGTTTTACATTTGAGTTTGGGAATAAAAAATTACCGATAGAGTGCTTCCTTTTTTAGTTGTTAGGTGTTTGCACGAACATTTTTTAAAATCATATTTTGTTTTCCAATTTCTTAAAGAAAGAGCAATATATTTATCATCTAAAAGAAATTATAAATTTACCATATTTAGCTACTTCTTCTTCTTTTTTTTTAGTAAAAAGTTTTGGACCTTTATAAATTAAGAATATTTCCTTTTTATTTATTTAATAGCATCCATAATATAATCATAAAAAGTATGAGAGTCTTTGAGACAAATATTATTTTGCCATTTGTGTGTACTTTTTTATTAGATTGTTCTCTTGATATTTTATACACTCTTTGCATAGGATTGCTAATTTCCGTTTGTAGATGTAAGTCAATTAACCACATCACGTTATTATTTGTATCTCTTTGATATGTTTCTTTTCTGCTGTCATATATATCGTCATTCAAAATTTGTTTTGTTAGCTTACAAGTGACACCTTATTATTCCAATCACAATATTATTCGGCCTTATGTTATGAGATTTTTAATTATTCATGCCAATGATATTGCATGGCTAAATAAATTTAAAAAATATAAATGATTCTGTTACTTACTCCGTTCTAATTTATGTAAACCCGTTTGACTGCATACGAAATTTACGAAAAAATAAGACTTATTGATAGCGAGAGATGTCCATTTAAATAGTTTACACACAGGTGATATTTCCAACTTGTTCTACTTTACTTCTTCCAGTTCATAATAAGTGTCCAATTTACTTTTAGCACGATCATTAAAAAATACTAAATCCTATACAAAATTACCTAATATAATTAAACTACCCTTATTTAGTATGTTAATGTGATGAGAGATAATTTTTTTAGGAACATACACATAAAGGTAAAAGAATAAAAATAAATTGAATTTTTTCTTAATTAAGTAACTAAACAATTATTTTGAACCAAATCGAAAAAGTAAATTGAATATATATTGCGGACAGACGAGTATTATAAGAGCAAAGGAAAAGGACAACCTTGAGACTTGCGGTTGCAGTGCAGAGTCTTCATAGGAAGTTAAATTCAGCTCAAATTTCTCTGTATCCAAATCCCAAAGTCATCTTTCTTTTTCAATAAAACTCATGTCACCTCTTTTTTCAATAAAGTGAAACAAAACAAAACAAACCCCTCATGTTTTTTTCTCTTTTTCCTTCATGTCTTGAGTCTAGTGTCAGTCATATTTTGTTCCTTCTATAATGCTGTCAAATTCTTGAAAAGCTCATAAAAAACTACCATAACTGTCTTCCCAAGTTCTCATATTTTGTTAGTTTCTTGAAAAAATAAGAGTAAGAAAGACATGATTTTTGTTCTTGTTTTGGTAATTAGAATGGTGCCAAAATCTTGAAAAGCTCATATAACTACCATAAGTGTCTTGATCCCAAGTTCTTGAATTTTTGCAGGTTCCTAGAAAAAGGAAGAGCAAAAAAATATATGATTTTGATTGCGTTTTAAGCATTTTCAGTTATTGTTTATATAATTAAGATGGTGTCAAAATCTTGAAAAGCTCATATAACTACCATAATTGTCTTCCCTAGTTCTCATCTTTTGTAAGTTTCTTGAAAAAAGAAGAGCAAAAAAGCCACGATTTTGATTGATTTTTGACAGTTTTTAGTTCGTGTTTGCTAATTATAATGGTGGCCAAAATCTTGAAAAGGTCATAAAACTAACATTATTGTCTTCCCTAGTTCTCATATTTTGTATGTTTCTTGGAAAAAGAAGAGTAAAAAAGCCATGATTTTGGTTGGTTTTTAGTAACATTTTTAGTTCTTGGTTTCAAAATCTTGAAATGGTCATTAAACTAACATAACTATATTCTCAAGTTCTTGAAATTTGTAGGTTTCTTGAAAATAGAAGTGAAAAGAGACATGATTTTGGTTGGTTTTTGACATTGTTTTAGTTCTTGATTTTTTTGGTAAAATTATGGGAGAAGAAGAGGGGTGGGGTTGGGCACCAACACCAAGTGGATCACCAATGTACATAACAAAAGATGATCATTGGACTCATTTTGACAACTCTGTTAATGCTGTTTCTTTTGGATTTGTAGCCACTGCAATTCTTATCTCTATGTTTCTTGTCATGGCCATTTTTGAGAGGTTTCTCAGACCCAAATCGCCGGCTTTGTCGCCGTCCGGTGGCCGGAATCTTGGTGACATTGAGTCCCAAATTGGTTTCAATGGAAAACTTGGTTATCCAACATCCAAAGTAAGTGTCTTTAGCCGGAACTTTACTGCAGTAAGATGTTACTTTTTTTGTTCTAATTGCATTGTAGCTGCTGGTAATTGATTACAAATTTTGAGAGAAATGACACCAGGTAGCCACTATTTAGAAGTCAGTGCGTCCTGAATCTCAATTTTTAAAAATAAAAATGTTATGAGTTATCTTGAAGTTAAAATTTTTAGTTTAAGATTTTCGAACAAAATAAGTAATGGTTAATATCTAAAATAACATCCTCAAAATAGCTATCTATGCACTTGCCCCCAATTTTTTCTTTCCTAACAATGTTTATGAGGTCGTTCTTTGTGTCCTTGTATTTGATGGGGCTTTAACACATTTGACCCGTGTCCAAAAATAATTACAATGCTACCTAAATATATAAAAAGATATACGCGAATTATGTATAAAGTTGCATGCGAGTTCCTTCAAGATTGTGATACACACAAGAAAAAACAACTATAACAACAACTATCCAGTATAGTCCCACAAAGTGGTTATTTTGGTGTCCGAGCATTAAGAAGTTAGCCTTTTCCATCTGTTCCCATCAGTATGATCTAGTAAACCGTTGTAATTATGTTTCTTTGATCCGAAGATCTAAAAAGCAGACTTTTTATCTTTGCAACGTAGGTGTAAGGTCAATGTATACAATACCCTTCCCGACTTCATTGTTGATTTTAGTGTTGGAGCATAGGCATAGCCCCAACATATGTACATGACTTCCATAATTCAATTAAGATCATCACCAACTATCTTAATGATGCCTTGCTTGCCAACTCTGACTGCAGAATGGGGATGGAATGCCAGCCTTGTAGAAACTTTCTGTTTTATATTTTATATTATTATAACTCTTTTTCAGCTGAAATAATATGTATTTTTTTTAAAATAATGTTGGTGTTCGGATCAATTTATATATATGCACTTTGATTATTCCACCGATTACCGGCTGCTTCCTACATAAGGAAAAGCACTTGCCATTCATCTGTTGTTAGCGGTATTCCGAAAACGTCCCGTTAAAAAACGGCTTAACACACAAAAAGACAATAGAAAACCAATGTTCAAATCACAATAGAGACAATTTATTAGGTCATATTCTACATTTGCCTAAGGATTGGTGAATAAAATTACTCGTTACCATTGTTTAGGTCCTAGTTTTTTAGGAGTCTTTTAATATTTTTATGTTAGTAAAAGTATAGAAAGATTCTGTTGCTTTTGTTCTAATTTTTATTTTGTATAATGTTTGCTGAATAACCAATTCCAAATAGATTTATCTAATTAACCCTTGTCACAATTATTTTGTAGGAGCTTTATTTTAAAAATCTTGCTCCATTATATAGATCATAGTATATGCAATTACTTCACCTTTTGTTGGATTTGGGGGGGGGGGGGGGGAAGGGTGGGGATGGGTGTAAAATGTTCATGTGCTAGCAAAGATTAATAGCTGCCCATACTTAATAAAATAAAAGTTTCTGCCCTGTGCTTCCACCATTTAAATAAATTATATGTAAAATAAGAAAATATAGATAGTTGGACATGTACTAAGGAATACAATATTAGTTACTTTCCAGGTTGCTAATTTCACTTTTTATGAACAATTACGTATAATTTTTTTTCAAAAGAATGCATTTTTGCTAAATATATATTCCAGTTTGAATTTGAACTTGAGTTTATACATCGCGCAAAATTTATTTAATTGGTTATAACATGTTACGATTTTGCTCTCAGGTATCAACAAATGCGCGAGAAGTATCAGTGTTGATGCCAGGAGAAGACATCCCTACTTTTATTGCTAATCCAGCTCCTGTACCTTGTCCTCCTCAACGCGATCCTCAACAGTTATCCTTACCCAGTCTTTTGAACCCGACCCGAATGCATAGTCCTAGCATTATGAGTTATGTACATACCATTTAGACATTAAATTCCTAGCACGGTCTGCCTGACTACTATGAATATTACGTTAATAGAGTAAGTTATGTTTTAAGTTGTGCCCTAAATTTTCTTCTTTAAATTTTATATTAAATCTGAAATTTTGAGATGGAAATAGCCAAAGAAGCTAGCTTGTGCTTAGTTTTATAGAATGTCTTCCAGATTTTCCAGAATTGACGTGCATTGGCATTGGTTTGTTAAAAGGTTAAAAATGATAGGACTTTGATTTGCATTTGGCATAGTCTTGCGTGGGCTGAGATGTTGAAAATATAGCTTGATAAATTAAAGGGAGAATGATACAGTATAGCCGCTTTCAAAATAATAGTAGAAAATATATCAGTATATTTTTATTATATTTTTTGTATATGTGTAAATTCTGTATGCTATATATATAAAAATTATACAAATTTTATACTTTTTTCGATTACTGATTATAAATAATTTTTGCATGAGCTAAAAGTAAAAAAAGCCCTAAAATCGCGACCTTCACAATGTATGTGGCAAGTGTGGTGTAGTCCCTTATTCTGCCTCTAGAATCAGAGGCGAATTCAGTAGTTGAGGCTTATGAATTTTTAGAACTTTTGGTTATATTTTAGCCCCATTAAGAAAGAATCTTAAAACATAGTCCCAGTTATGTGCTTTAAAATTACGATAGTATTCTTTAAAATTCTGTTTTGTGGCTATTTTATTAAAATATTTCTTAACATGATCAAAATTTAAATGGTGACACTAAATGATCCTATTTGTGTAAATCTCCCGTCTGTTACCAACTTTTCACATCTATTTGGGCTGATCCAATAAAAAGCTCAAGTGTAACAACAAATGAATCCAATGGCCTGCCCATTACATGTAGAAATGACACCAGATAGCCACTCTAAAGGGCTGTTACGTAGGAATTAGCTAGCTCATTCTAAATTTCAAATTTTCTAGGACAAAATTACTTTAATTGTTCTGATATTAAAATTTTTATTTTAAAATTCCAGAATAAAATAAATACCGGCTAATTATTAAATAACGTCGCTGAGAATGGTTATCCGTGACTTGCCCCCCATTACAGAGTTCTTCAAATCTTGTTGGGCTAATCGAAGTGAAGAAAATTTGTCTGCCTATTCCCTGGTGTTTTCA
This sequence comes from Nicotiana noctiflora, assembly GCA_032618575.1. Taxonomy (NCBI): domain Eukaryota; kingdom Viridiplantae; phylum Streptophyta; class Magnoliopsida; order Solanales; family Solanaceae; genus Nicotiana; species Nicotiana noctiflora. The sequence goes on along the minus strand of JASVEL010009614.1, from coordinate 8,720 downwards.
GCGTTTCTTAGGCCAATATCAATGTGCTTACTCGTTACGGAGATTAAAAGTGCTCACTTATTAAAAAAGGTCAAGAGTATATTTATTAATTTTTTACACCCTGTAGAAAACCTTAGTACCCTATTTATTAATTATAAATACCATTTTAAAATATTACATCCTATAAATACCTTTTATCTTTTATAGCAAAAAATATAAATATAGTTACATCCTACAATTAAGGCACCATATATGCTAAATATTATTTTTCTCTCTCTTTTTGTATTTTCTCTCACATAATTACTGCGTATCTGCAAATCCCAATACAATCTCTCTCTGTTTGCATACAACCAAACTCTCTTCTCTCACAAACCCTAGTTTCTTAACTCTTCTCCCACCAAAATACTCAATTTTCTGCTCCGCGTCACCAACGTTATCATCAGCCATTGTCTGAGCCGAAATATGAGTCTAGTATGCCCCATCATCCGTCATTAGACTTCAATTTAGGAATAATTTTATCAAAAGTTGACGGGTGAATTTTAGACCCCTTTTCAACAAATTGAACACACGAAGTCCATCCTTTTGGTGTTCCAGCGATATGCTAATAGTAAAGGTTGAATTGATCAAAAGTGTTTGTGTCAGTTAAGGAAATACTTCACAGATTGCATTCACATATTGTATTCGTATTAGAATTTCGGCTGCAGCAAATTGCATTCACAGATTTTGCCTATTTGTATTCAGTTGTATTCGAATGTATTATTCAGTTATATTCACTTGTATTCAAGTTTAATCAGTTGTGTTTAACTATTTTATTCATGTGATTTTATTTTCTTTCGTTTTTAGCGCAGATATGTTACTGTATATAATGTTAATGTCGCTTGAATACAGCTAAATATATGTCAAACTTAGCTGGATTTCCATATTTTACGCCTATATTTTTTGGCTGTATTTAATGTTAGTGTCGCTTGAATACAGCTAAATACATGTCAAACTTAGTTCGAATTCCAGATTTTACGCATATTCTTTTGGTTGTATTAATAAATACAACAACTTAAATACATGAAATACATTGTATAAAAATATAAAATGTATCTATAACACGTAATATAACATAGGGTATCTATAAATGATTAATTAGACAAAAAAGATGGTGCTTTATGAAAATTTCCTATATTTATCAGACTATTTTAGACCTACACCAAACACAAGGACACTTCTTTGTCATTTTGTCATTTTTTTGCCAATGGGCTAACAAGTTGAGGACCTAAAAACATCAAGACTAACCTCGATGATGTAGTGACGAGGCTACGGCGAGGATTTTTAATATAACCTGCATACAATATATAATAAAGCAAAAAGGAAATACGGAAGGAAATGGAATAGTAACTTGCAGCAAAAGTAAATACGGAACCCAATTTTGCCAGTACTCAGCTATAACCAATCCTTAAGTGAGTTACAATACTATAGAAATAAACCACAGCAGAAGAAGAATACATAAACAACAAAATGATGTGGCATGCATTCCCATCCCACCACCCACCATATATCACCAACAATATAAACATTCACCCTTATTACTCCTATTGCGACATGCAACTCGATCCCACCAGTCCACCCTTATTACTGCTCAATATATTACCCTTATTTCTCCTCTTGTAGCGTGCAACTTGATCCCACCAGTCCACCCATATTACTCCTATTGTAGTGCGCAACCCGATCCCACCAGATAATCACATTTCACCCTTATTCCTCCAAGTGAGGCGTGCAACCCGATCCCACCATATTAATACCAATCACACAATAAGAACAAGTATTTTACATTTCATCTCAAAACTTCAAACAAATAGAAGGCTATACATTTGTGAAACTTCACTCAATTACTACACAACGAAACTAACCAAAATTTACCATGATACCCCGATAAACCAACTTAAACCAATAATATAACAAAATGAAACTATGGAATAGTTACTACCTTCAATAAAGAATACAACATCTAACAAGAAGCATTAAACTTGGAAGCACAAATATGCATGTAGCAGTCAAGACAAACAATATATTAGGAAGGGGGAAGGGAACATGCTAAACTGATAATTTTGGAGGCGCATAGGTACTCGTCACTTCACCTATACGTCATACAAATGAATTTTTACATAGCAATTATGTCGGGGATCCCTAATCCCTCAAGTCAAAGTTAGACACAACACTTACCTCAATCAAACAACCAACTCGAAGCTCAATTACCATTTTTCGTCTAGATTCCACCTCCAATCCACTTGTATCTAGTCATAATTAACATAATAACATTAATTATCGCTAAAGAAATCAATTACAATGCATAATTAAGAATTTCCCAATATTTTCCAAAAAATAAAAACCGGCCTCGGGCCCGATAGTTAAAACTTGAACTTCGGACTAAAATCGATTACCCATTTACCACCGAGTCTGGATATACAATTAGTTTTGGAATCCAACCTCAATTTAAGGTCTAAATCTACAAATTTTGAAATTCCTAAGTTCTACCCAAAAATATCCAATTTCACCATGAAAAACCCTAGACTTTTAGGATGAAATCTTGTAAAAGATGTAATAGATTGAAAAAATGAGTTAAGAATCATTAGCCTATGATTTGGGTAAGAAATAAACTTTGGAAAATCGCCTATTGAGGTTTATATTTTGAAAAATGGGAGAATGAATGAAAAATTCCGTCCAAAATCGTATTTGAATAGTTGCAGATATCACATTTGCGATCAGGGATTTTCAAATGCGAACATCCCTTCGCAAATACGAAGAATGTCCAGGACCTGCTTTTATCACAAATGCGAATAATTGTTCGCAACTGCGACCTGTTCTTATCGCAATTGCGATCCCGAGCTTCGCAATTGCGGAGGTCCCCTCCCAGCCTTTCTGATCGCTAATGCAAAACTTCTTCGCGAATGTGATGGTCGCATTTGCGAGTAAGTGTGCAGGCCTAAAGCATACTAGCGATTTTTCTTAAGTCCAAATCACTCCATAGCTATCCAAAACTCACCCGGGCCCTCGGGGCTCCCAACCAAACATGCACCCAAGTCTTAAAATATCATACGAACTTGCTCGTGCGTTCAAATTGGCAAAGTATCACCTAAAACTACAAATTTAGCACAAAATTGCATGAAAATTTTAAGAAAGTTCCAAAACTTCTATTTTCTCAACCCAAGGTCTGAATCACATTAAATCAATCTCATTTCTCACCAAACTTCACAATAAGGTATAAATACCATAACAGACTTATACCAGACTCTGAAACTAAAATACGGGCCCGATAAAAATGAGATTATATATTATCCAAATTCTTAAAACCATTATAATTTCAGTCTTATAATTTGCATCAAAAATTTGTTTCTAGGGCTCGTGACCTCGAAATTTGATTTCGGGCATACGCCCAGATCCCATATTTTACTATGAATCCACTGCAACCATCCGAAAATGGGTCCGAGTTTGTTTACCCAAAACATTGACCGAAGTAAACAAAAATTAATTTTTTAGGCCAAAAATTATTATTTCTTCAATTTTTCATATAAAAGATTTTCGAATACATGCCAGGACTGCACACGTAAATCGAGGAGGAATAAAATAATATTTTAAGGAACTTGGAACACGGAATCGAGTTTGAAAATAGAAGATGACCTTTTGGGTCATCACATTTTATACCTCTAAAACAATCATTCTTCCTCGAACGGACATAGAAATGTATGTGAGCTGGTAAAAAGATGGGGATATCTGATCCGCATATTGGACTTAAACTCCTAGGTAGCTGCCTCAACAGGCTGACCTCTCCACTATACACAAATCGAAGGATAACTCTTTGATCTCAACTGATGAATCTGCCGGTCTAGAATAGCTTCTGGCTCCTCCTCGTTAGTCAAATCATTGTCCAACTGGGCAGTGCTGAAATGTAACACGTGGAATAGATCGCCGTAATACTTCTGAAGCAAGGACACATGAAGCACTGGATGTACCGCTGATAAGCCCGAGGGCAACGCAAGTCTGTAAGCCACCCCTCCCACTCGATCAAGGATCTCAAAAGGCCTAATGAACCTAGGGCTTACCTTGCCCTTCTTCCCAAACTGCATCACACCCTTCATGGCTGACACGCGAAGCAACACTCTCTCTCCGACCATGAATGCCATATTATGAACCTTACGGACGGAATAACTCTATTGCTTGGACGAAGCTGTACGAAGCCTATTAGAACGATCTTAACCTTATCCAAGACATCCTGTACTAAATCTGTACCCAATAACTAAGCCTCCCTCTACTCAAACCACCCAACCGGAGATCGACACCGTCTACCATATAATGTCTCATAGGGATCCATCTAGATGCCCGACTGATAACTGTTGTGTAGGCAAACTCCACTAACGTCAAGAACTGATCCCAAGAACCTCCAAACTCAATACATAGGCGCAGAACATATCCTCCAAGGTCTGAATAGTACGTTGGGATTGTCCGTCCTTCCGAGGACGTAATGTTATGCTCAACTCAACCTGTGTACCCAACTCATGATGTACGACCCTCCAAAAATATGAGGTAAACTGCGTACCTCGATCACAAATAATAAATATGGGAATACCATAAAAACAAATGATCTCACGGATATAGATCTCTACCAACCACTCAGAAGAATAGGAACCTGCCACATGAATGACATGTGGTGACTTCGTTAGTCTATCCACAATAACCTAGACTGGGTCGAACTTCCTATGAGTCTGTGGGAGTCCAACAACGAAATCCAAAGTGATACGCTCCCATTTCCACTCAGGAATATCTATCTTCTGAAGCAAACCACTAGGTCTATGATGCTCGTACTTTACTTGCTGAAAGTTCAAAAATCGAGCTACAAATGCAACAATATCCTTCTTCATCCTTCTCCACCAATAATGTTGCAGCAAGTCCTGATTTTCCATCGCTGAGTCCTTGATGGCGCCTAACATCGCACTCGCTTGGCAAACCAACGTAAGAATTCTGTTCACCCTTTTCCTTCATATTTTATAAGTTAAAATTTAACAATAAACTAAATCAAACTGAAATAAAGGCAAAGTACATAATTAGCCGATTATCTATATACTATTAATAATACCGAAATTGTTACCACCCAGAAAATGGTGTCACAATCCTTGAACATGCTACCAATTACTACAAATACTGTTCTGAAGAAATTACATCGATCTCGAAAGAAAAGAAAATAGGAAAATAGAAACATATGAGGGGACACCAGGGCCTGTGGACGCCAGCAGGACTACGTTGGGTCTCCTAAATGAATATCTGCATCCGACCTCTCGATCAGCCCCTACCACCTTTAAAATCTGCACAGAAAGTGCAGAGTACAGTATCAGTACAACCAACCTAATAAACTGGTAAGTGCCGAACCTAACCTCGATGAGATAATGATGAGGCTATGGCGAGGCATTTACAATATAGCCTGCATATAATATATAATAAAGCAAAGGGAAATATGGAATGAAATGGAATAGTAACTTGCAGTAAAAATAAATACAGAACCCAGTTATCTTGCTGTAACGACCCGACCGGTCGTTTTAGAAAATTACGTCCCAATCCCCAATTTAACTATTCCCCTAAGTTCATTTCCGCTATTGTGGTTTGTCGGGAGAGTCGGTTCTGAAATTTGGAGCATTTTGGGACACTTAGTCCCTAAATGAGAGCTTTAAAGTTAGAAAATTGTCCGTAGCCGGAACAGTGTTAAGACGATCTCGAAACGGAAATCCGATGGTTCCATTAGCTCCGTTAGGTGATTTCGGGGTTGGGAGCGCGTTCGGAATGTATTTTGGAGGTCCGTAGCTCAATTAGGCTTGAAATGCCGAAGGTTGAAATTTTGGCGAATCCGAACGATAGGTGAGATTTTGATCCGGGGTTCGGAATGGATTTCCGACAATTTCTGTAGCTTCGTTATGCGATTTTGGATATGTCCGCAAATTTTCAGGTCATTTGGACGTCGTTTGGTTGGGTTTTGGATCGAATGTTAGTTTTGAAAGTTTTGAAGAAACTTAGGCTTGAATCCGTGTGTAATTGGTGATTTTGATGTTTAGGATGATGTTTTTATGATTGGAACAAGTTCGTATCGTGTTTTGGAATATGTTGGTGGTTTTCGTTGGGGTCCCGGGGGCCTCGGGAGGATTTCGGACCATCGATCGGGCATTTGAACTTGGAAAAGGCCTGCTATAAAATTACAGGTTTCTGCCCAGGCATTAATCCTTCGCGTTCGCGAGGCAAGGGCCACGTTCGCGAAGGCTTGGCAGAGTAAAGCATCGCGTTCGCGATAAGGGGTGTCGCATTCGCGTAGACAAGGTAAGGTGAAGCTTCGTGTTCGCGTGACTTGGTGTCGCGATCGCGTAGAAGAAAAGGGTAGAGCTTCGCATTCGCGTGGGAGTGTACGCGTTCGCGTAGGGGAAGGACCCGGCGGCTGGGAGATTGTTCATCGCGAACGCGTGATGGAGCGTCGCGTTCGCGAAGGGTACTGGGGCTGAGTATCGCGAACGCGTGGGACGGCGTCGCGTTCGCGAAGAGGAAGTTGGGCTGTTCATCGTGAACGCGTGAACAGTAACGCGAACGCGATGAGCAATGGGGTCTGGCAGTGAGCTTAAGTTCAGAACATAACACCCGCGACCCCCATTCACAAAAACGCCATTTTTGTGCTCCAAGAGAGGTTTTTGAAGGGGAAACGTTGGGATATCATCGGGAAATCATCGGGGGTAAGTTTCTTGACCTTAATTCGTTGATTTATCATGAAATCCGTGATTATTTCACTGAAATTGGAAGATTAAAGGTGGGTTTGAGCCCTAGGCCTAAATGTTAGAAAATCTTTGATTTGAATGGGCAAACGAAGTCCGATTTCGATAGATTTTATATGCACGGACTCGTATTGAGATAAGGAACCCGAAAATATAATTTTCGTGATTTTTCGATAAGCATACCGAAAGTCGGGTTTTGGCAACTTGTGGGTTTTGGTGTATTTTGAGTTATTTTGATTGGGTAATGCCCAATTGGCCTATTTTGATGTGATTCTATTGATTTTTATCAGGATACTACACTTGTGGAGTCCGACATTCGCGGCAAGGGGGTTATTTCTTAGTGGTTTTGTACCGGAATTGAGGTAAGTGGCTTGTCTAACTTCGTGTGGAGACTTTCACCCCTAGGATATTATTGTGATACTTTAAATGCCTTGTACGCGAGGTGACGGGCTTGTACATGCGCTGGTTGTTGAACACATACTTTACTCAAAATGTTCAATGAGTGATATTCTTGTTTTTAGTTGTTAAATTCGATATTCCTACCCGGTAGTAGTTAGAAAAGCATGATTAGGTAGAATCTAACTGTCTAGCTGCTTAATTGACTTACTTGAGTTTTTCTTGGTAATCGCTGGCGCTGTTCATCAGCGAAGTTATTGTTAAGCATATTATACTTCTCTCTGTGTATTCCTTTACTTGCTGTGGTTGTGGACTACGGGTTCAATTCCCGAGATCCTGAGATTATTGAAATATGGACTACGGGTTCAATTCCCGAGATCCTGAGATTATTGAAATATGGACTACGGGTTCAATTCTCGAGATCCTGAGATTATTGAAATATGGACCATGGGTTCAATTCCCGAGATCTGGAGCTTATTGAAATACGGACTACGGGTTCGATTCCCGAGATCCTGAAATTATTGAAATATGGACTACGGGTTCGATTCCCGAGATGCTGAAATTTTTGAAATGTGGACTACGGGTTCGATTCCCGAGATCCCGAGATTATTGAAATGTGGACTACGGGTTCGATTCCCGAGATCCTGACTTATTGGTAGGGACTGCGGGTTCGATTCCCAGAGATCCTGAGTTATTGAGATATTATTGAGACATGGGCTGCTGGTTCGATTCCCGGAGACCTAGAGGTACTGAGAATGGGACTGTGGGTTCAATTCCCACAGGTCTTGGATTTTGTTTTATTGAGTTGATTATTTGTTGTTAGCTTAATTGTAGACAGTTGCGGTAATCATCTTATGATTGTTATCTCGGAAATTATTGTTATTATCTTTTAAACTGTTTATTTTGTTATCATCATATTATTATTGTTTCTCAGTAGGGCCCTGACCTTCCTCGTCACTACTCCATCGAGGTTAGGCTTGGCACTTACCGAGTACCGCCGTGGTGTACTCATGCTACTCTTCTGCACACTTTTGTTGTGCAGATCCAGGTACATCAGAGCAGGCTCGTGCTAGGTGATTCCGCAGCTTTCCGGGAGACTTCGAGGTATGATCTGCTACGTCCGCGGATCCGGAGGCTTCCCTTCTATTCTAGTATTACTAGTTGACATTTTTCTTCATTTCGTTGTTAGATACTCTTTACACATAGAGCCACAGTTGTATTTCCCTTTTAGTCTGTGTTACCGTGGGGTTCCGGATCTTGGTAGTGTTTTATTCATTGTGTGACGGATGTATGTGCCAAGCGGCACGGATTACATATCTTTTATGTTATTTTTCCGCTGTTTCTTATTTAAGTATTTATAACTTATATATTCCGCGACGTGTTAGGCTTACCTAGTCTTGGGGACTGGGTGCCATCACGACATGTTCACAATTGGTGAACTAGGGTCGTGACAAGTTGGTATCAGAGCTCTAGGTTCATAGGAGTCACGGGACACAGACCGGTTACTTAGAGTCTCGCTGATCGATACGGAGACGTCTGTATTTATCTACGAGGGGC
>JASVEL010009613.1:0-52727 GCA_032618575.1 Nicotiana noctiflora | reverse complement strand
ATTGGTCCTTTCTATTTGATCCAGGTACACTTTCTATTTCTGATGAAGATGTAATTGCTGGAATGCTGTAATGGAATGAAGTGCCTGTTTAATCCACTTGCCATTTTGTATTATTCAATTAGTAGCCTAATTGTAATAGTGTAATAGCTGAAGAACAAGAACAAGAACAATGTAATAGTAGTAGTATAATGGTAATGTAGTATAAGTCACTTAGTTAATTAGGCAAAACCTCTAAAACAAAGTCTAATGGCCATCACATGAGTAAGTGACAATCATGGTCACATAGTTAATTCATTTCATTAATCAGTCAACTTGAAATTAGTTAAGGATAAGAAACCATCGGATAAGGCAGAATGCGATTGGCTTGATAGTATTAAGTGAATTCGATTAGTGTTAATGTCAGTGTTTGATTGTATACATGAAGTAATATCTGAGATTAAGTTCAAAAGTAATATCTGGGTTAAGTCATATTAGAGTCCGTAATTGTATATACATATGCATGAGTTTAATTCATAGGATTAATCAGTAAGCTATAGAAAAGAAGAATTGGGGATAATGAAATTGGTGTTGAAATCACACAAAGTAGTCAGTTAGTTCATAGTTGTAGTTAATCAGTTTAATCATTTTCAGGTTTTCTTATTTAATCGGACTTCTTAGAATTAGGGATCATAATTGGTTATGCCTTCATTGCTTATTGCTTTGTGTACAAATTTCCTTATCAATAATAAAAATGGTTTGATTCTTTGTTTTAAATGCTGAGCACTTTTTCCGTTATGAATTTTATGTCATATTATTGTTATTTACATTCTGGTTTGGGCCCAAAACATACGTGGGCCTGAACTATAGTATCATTCGATTAGGCTGCCCGAATAAAGATCTGAATTCTGCTTAAGCACATCCAGTACAAGGCTGAAGAACCAAGCCCAATTAATTGGTAAAAACTCAACGGGCTTGGATTATTATAGTGTTAGTATTACGATTAAGGTAAAAACAAATATAGAAAACTTAGTTAAATATTAGTAACCTTTAATGAAAATTGGGACGAGCCTCGTCCGAATAACACCGGGGCCCCCATTTAGTAATGATATAAACACAATTAGATCCGGGAAAGCTAATAGCCAATTCCATAGCTTCTCCCAAAATATTTAAAAGCCGATAGACATTATTTTAGGGCACGATTTTAATATACCTTCCTATGAACGAGTGTGCACTTGGTGCGACTCAAATCCAAATCTCGGCAAAGCCGAAATACTCCAAAAGTCATAGGCGTACTGGTTGCGGTATGACTCGAGGCGTGTTTCCGCGATGTCGCCAATTCCTAAAAAAAAAAAATAATATTTAACGCAAAGGTACATTATGTTGTTAGAATCTATAACTGAGTCAAACAAAATCAAAAACGACAGTGGAGCGACCGTGCTAAAACCACGGAATCCGGGAGTGCCTAACACCTTCTCCCGGGTTAACAGAGTTCCTTATCCGGACCTCTGCTTCGCAGACATTTCAAAGAGTCAAAATTCCTCGGATTCGGGATTAACCGGTGACTTGGGACACCATTGTCATTCCCAAGTGGCGACTCTGATTAATCTCTAAATATATCCCGAACCGATTGTCCTTAAATTGGAAAAACTCCTTCCCTTACGTTATTTTATCCGTCTCGGGTAATTGAGCGTCGGGGTATACCCTACAAGCGTATTTATACACCTTGCGCATGTTTGGGGGTAGTAAAAGGGAGGTGTGACAGAGGGCTCGTAGCCCGAGTGTTAATTCAACTGAGGTTGGATTAATATGGCGAAGGCTCGTGGCCTGAGTCCCAGTTCAACCGTAGTTAAACTTTGTTGATTCTTTTAAGTAGAGGCTCGTAGCCCGGGTATTAATTCAACTGAGGTTAGATTAATATGGTGAAGGCTCGTGGCCTGAGTCCCAGTTCAACCGTAGTTGAACTTTATTGATTCTTTTTAGTCGAGGGCTCGTAGCCCGAGTGTTAATTCAACTGAAGTTGGATTAATATGGCGAAGGCTCATGGCCTAAGTCCCATTTCAATCGTATTTGACCTTTGTTGATTCTTTTGAGTCGAGGGCTCGTAGCCCGGTCATTAATTTAACTGAGGTTGGATTAATATGGCGAAGGCTCATAGCCTGAGTCCCAGTTCAATCGTGGTTGAACTTTGTTGGTTCTTTTGAGACAAGGGCTCGTAGCCCGAGTATTAATTCAACTGAGGTTGGATTAATCTGGCGAAGGCTCGTGGCCTGAGTCCCAGTTCAATCGTAGTTGAACTTTGTTGATTCTTTTGAGTCGAAGGCTCGTAGCCCGGGTATTAATTCAACCGAGGTTTGATTCATATGGTGAAGACTCGTGGCATGAGTCTCAGTTCAATCGTAGTTGAACTTTGTTGATTCTTTTGAGTCGAGCGAGTGTTAATTCAACCGAGGTTGGATTAATACGGCGAAGGCTCATGGCCTGAGTCCCAGTTCAACCGTAGTTGAACTTTGTTGATTCTTTTGAGTCGAGGGCTCGTAGCCCGAGTGTTAATTCAACTAAGGTTGGTTTAATATGGCGAAGGCTCGTGGCTTGAGTCCCAGTTCAACCGTAGTTGAACTTTGTTGATTATTTTGAGTCGAGGGCTCGTAGCCCGAGTATAGACGAGATGAATCAGGCTTGCTCTGATTGGGTTTCTAACCCTTCGTTCGTCGTTTTCCCTTTTCTTCTGACTTCAGGAAAGGCTACGCGATCTTGCTATGAAATCCCTACAGACGGCGCCAAATTATTTGACTCAAAATATTTGCAAGCATTTAAGAATTCAAGACAATCAATAAAAATAAAGGGCCAATCATAGCAAGTCGTAACATATCTGAAATCTAATAAGTAAAAGATAGTGGAAATAATTGTATGGATAACAGAGAATGTTGGTGATCTTTTATTCATGATAATGAATTGATCTGCCTCTCCATGAAGAGGTTCAGATCTTTACAACCATGTTTTGAGAGATCTACCGTCATTCAGTCATTTGTTTTTTTGGGTTCTCACTATGTGTTTTACTCTGTGTTTCTTAGAGTCCCCCATGAGGAAAGAGTGGAACCCCTTTTCTGATGTGTGCCCTTGTATTTATAGATTGTTGTACGAATTGGCTCTCTTAGAGATTGGGCTCACATTGGAGGGTTATTTCAGACACATCCGAGGAGTGTCGACCCCAGGCTTTGGGCGGATACAAACAATATTTTTGGTTGAGGCAATCCTGGCGTCAGTTATATTCGTGTTGGTCGAGAGGAATGGTTAACCTGATTGATTGACGTGTGATCAAATTATGACTCATACAGTATTAATAGTTGTTGCAATGACTCACGTCATGACCTAATCAAGTTTGGGATATAGAAACAAGGCGAAATGACTTCTTGACCACTCAAACTTGCAGCCTATTATAAAGCCGATAGACCAATTTACAAGTTTCCCATTTGAACACTCCAACTAGTGTTACCCTTGACTAATAAACACGTTGGAACCTTGACCATCTACGCATGTATTACACTTCTGCTAACGTGTCCACCCAGTCAACATTGAGCCAATTAAAACATTACACGTTAGACATCCAACCCTTTTACCATTCCCGTTTGCCTTTCTCTCTCTATCAGTGAAAATCCAAAATCAAGACTCTATTTTTACTTTTCGTGTCTTCTTCGAGCTACTCAATTACATATACAAATACAACATTAGCCATAAATTATTCCTGGAACTTAGGGAGCTAAACAGAAAAAGCTAAATAGCAATTGGACATGAAACTCACCTTAGAAAAACACCTGGCTGCTTCAAAAACGCCTTCTCCGTCTGCAACAGAAAACAAACCCATTAGAAAACAAACCCATTAGAATGCTCCATCACTTCAAAGAAGATGTGAGAAGTTCAGAAATCGACAGGCTCTCGGCCTCTTTCCAAGAAAAGAGGACAATGACTCGACAAAAAGGAAAGTCAAATCTGTAATCTTTGAACCTCTTTAAGGAGGGGCACGGTCAATTTCTACAATCAATAAAGATCCGTGAGTATTGCTTAAAGGAAAATGATTGTTTCATTGTTTTTCGCTAGTAAAATAATTAATTTCTTTAAAGCCTGATAGAAACAAGTGAATGGGTGATAAGCAAAAATTTCGATGAAATTGTAAGGCTTGTGGATTTATGCGTGCTTTTATTACAAAGTTTGGTTTTCAAAGATAAAGTGCTTCCATGAAAGTTTGATGACTCCTATGATTTACCATTTAGCGCATCCCAGACACTATTGATTTTGTGTTACATTATTGTTCATTAGTGGACCACATTTATTGGCTTCTATGCTGTCCAAAGTGTCACATCACAAATTTTCTTTTAGTAATTAATGTAAATAAACGTTCACCCAACTGTTGAATTAAAAATAATTAGAGAATATGTAACATTATATTTATATATAATTAAGAAGAAAAATTTGGTGGAAAGTATTCCGTATTCCCATAAAGTCTGAGACCGATCGCACTCAAATATTAGTAGCTGCTACACGACTCGAACTCGACTATTAGTGTAAAGATTCCAAAATGTTTTGTCCTTTGGGCCGTCGGTCCATGGGTCGAGCGGAGAGTTTGGGTCACCCAGCTGGTTGACCGTTGATGAGGGGCAGTTAAGGTCAACCAACCATTATTTTCATTAAAGAAATTAAAGCAATAAAATATAAATGAAATAATATGCTTGTGCCAAATGCATAACATACAAAATAGGAAATAAGGAGGAATTACTGGGTTTTCTTTTCAGTTATTTTCACTTCTTTAATGGTTTTATAATCTCAACCTTTATTTAGTATTTTTTAATTTGTTACAGAGGGAAAATCTTGAAACCAAAATCAGGACCCCTAAAAATAGAAAAAACAATCAGGAGTTATCCCTTTTGTCATTTTACATAGAATCACTATTAAGTTTGTCATGAATAAATCTATTGCTCATTTTGATGTTTTATGTTCCAATTTTTATTTAAATAAAAGGAAAAAAGCTTAAATTTATATTGAGTCATACCATGAAAGTCTGGGAGCGAGTGGTAGAAATGAGAGTGCGAAGGATGGTGTCTATTTCAGACAACCAGTTCGGATTCATGCCGGGGGCGATCTACCACAGAAGCTATCCACCTTATTAGGAGGATGGTGGAAAAATACATGGATAAGAAGAAGGATCTCCACATAATGTTTATTGATCTAGAGAAAGCGTACGACAACGTTCTTAGGGAGGTCTTATGGAGTTGCTTAGAGGTTAAAGGGGTCCTGGTTGCCTAAATTAGGGTGATTAAAGACATGTATGATAGAGCTAAGACTCGTGTTAGGACAGAATGAGGTGACTCCGAGCATTTTTTGGTTGTTACGGGGTTGCAGCAAGGGTCTACGTTCTGGCCTTTCCTATTTGCGCCCTGGTGATGGATGCACTAACTCATCATATTCACGTGGAGGTGCCATGGTGCATGCTATTTGCTGGTGACATAGTTATAATTGACAAGACACGGGGCGACGTCAACGAGAGGCTAGAGGTTTGGAGACATGCCCTTGAGTCTAAAGGTTTTAAGTTGAGCAGGACGAAGACGAAATACCTCGAGTGCAAATTTGGGGACGAGCCGACGGAAGCGGGAGCGGAAGTGAGTCTTGACTCTCAAGTCATCCCTAAGAGGGGTAGTTTCAAGTGCCTTGGGTCAATTATTCAGGGGATTGGGAAGATCGACGAGGATGCCACACACCGTATAGGGGTGGGATGAATGAAGTGGAGGTTAGCGACGAGAGTCCTGTATGACAAGAAAGTGCCACCATTACTAAAAGATAAGTTTTATATAGTAGTGGTTAGGCCTGTCATGTTGTATGAAACCGAGTGTTAGATCGATTAAGAACTCACACATCCAGAAGATGACAGTAGTAGAAATGAGGATGTTGAGGTGGATGTGCAAACATACAAGAGTGTATAATGAAGATATTCGAGAGAAGGTGGACGTGGCTCCCATGGAGGACAAGATGTGAGAAGCAAGACTCAGATGGTTCGAGCACATTCAAAGGAGGAGCACTTATGCACCGGTGAGAAGGTATGAGCGGCTAGCTGTGGTGGGCACGAGGAGAGGTAGAGGGAGACCTAAGAAGTATGGGGGAGAGGTGATCAGGCGGGACATGGCGCGACTTAGGATTATTGAGGACATGACCATTGACAAGGAATTGTGGAGGTCGAGCATTAAGGTTATGGTTAGGGGGGAAGTTGTGAATATTTCTACAGCGCATTAGAGTGAGACTAGCCAGTTAGGAGTTAGACATAGGATGCTACTGATCAGCTACTGATGCAGGGCTTTATCTATTGGATATTATCATACCGTCCATATTTTCCGTATTTTCTATATTTCTTATATTGCTGTTATTTTGTTATTGTATGTTATTTTATGTTATGTTATGTATTTTATGTTATTTTATTATGAGTCGATTGATAGTACTAATATATCGTCTGTTGATAGCTTCTCTGCCCCTCGGGGTAGGGGTAAGGTCTGCGTACATATTATCGTCTACAGACCCAACTTATGAGATTATACTTGGCCGTTGTTATTGTTGTTGAAAAAAGCTTAAATCTATTTATGTGCTATCTAAATTGAACATTTTGGTTCTCTTTGTTAAACTTGTAGTCTAATATTGCCTAGGCGTAAGAAAATCTCACGTTTGTATTGACGCTTGATGGCTTCAACCTTAGAGTGATTTGAGAGTATAGTAAAGATGGGTAAAGTTAGACAAATGTTCACTATATTACATAAGAGTGTTGTTGTTTATCCGTAAAAATGTACAATTGAATTTATATGTGCTTTATAAACAAGCGAATTGTACGATTTGATCCAAATAATAAATAAATTAAACAAAATATAAGACTTAACCTCGGGGTTGAGATAAAACAACATACATTGTGATCCCGAGAGCAGGACTTCCAAAGGTAATAATAACAATATAAATGAGCAATAAGGTAAAATTGTATTGAACATTGAACTTAGTGTAGTATATGCTTGTCAAATTATTCGTGTCCTTACAATGATAATATAGCTCACTATTTATAGTTTCATTATATGTGACAAAATAATTAAAAAATAATAGTTATCCACCCATATTATCCATTAAACTTGGATCCAATAATGAACTTCTTAAAAATGAGTCGAATATGGATAAGAAATATATTATCCACTTAGAAAATGAACAGATGGATAACCCATGGATAACTAATGAGTTTAACTTTTACATTTGTAAAGCCTTGAATTGAGGATTCTCAAGTTTGAGACACTAGGAATTTTTCTAAAAGTGATTACATTCAAGAAGCCATGGATAATATGGATATCCAAATTATTTGCCGGATAAATCATTTTTATCCGTATCAAATACGGGTTAGGTCGGATAACTTATTCGTTTTTGAGCCGCTCATATCCAACCGACCCGCCCATTTGCCACCCCTAAGAATGTCCTAGGATAAAGCCCATTTTAAATGACAATTATGAGGGCCATCGAAGAATGTGTAACTATAGACAATGAATATAATATTTTTTTTAATCGTGCATTTAATATTATAGAATATTCTTCATTGAATGTTACCAAGTGACAAATATTTATTTTGCATTTATGAGTATTATTCTCTTTAGTAACAAGTGAGATCGTTGTCTCATCAAATTGTCTTCTATTTTTCGATTCACGTATTATTTCATATGCTATCATTAAATATAAATGTATTTACGTACAGTTGATAACGATAAAGGCGAGTACAAGATGATATGTTGACGTCAATAATAACAGGATAAATTTGGACCTTCTCACCAATTAAATTGGGATGATATGTTAGATTTTCTTTATAACCTTTTAATTATTTTTTTCTCTAGATATTTATTTACAAAAAAATAATAAGCAATTACTTTTTTTATTCTAATATATGTGCCGTAGTTGGTTTTAAACATGTTACTATAAGATTTATGTGACTATAAATCATTTAATTAGGAGTCAATGAACAAATTAAAAATAAAATTTTTGGTTAAAACAATAAATTATATTTAAAAATAAAAGATGAAATATTCCTTTTGCAAAGGATTATAGTGCCAAAGTAAAATGAAATTGAGAAAATATTATAGTTCTGGAGAAAATATTAGTTTGAGGAAGAGTGTTATGGAATGAGATGCTGTTTGGTCATATGATGGATTCTCGAAACCGGCTATTCTTCAGCGGTTCACGCAAAATGTGGCGCGCATCTCCTCTTTCTTTCCTTCTTTCTTCTCAATATTCCAATTTTTTCTTTTTTAGGACTCTCGTATTTAATGGCTTTTATCACTGACCAAAAGGCATCGTACTGAAAATTCAACGCAAATCAAAATCAAACCATGGCTCGAAAATCCTTCCCAATCCTAAAAAAACTGATCCAACAATCCACTTATCGCTGTTTCACCACTAACGCCTCGCCACGAGCCGTCACGCTGATCCCAGGCGACGGCGTTGGTCCACTGGTAACCGATTCAGTGGAACAACTGATGCAGGCAATGAAGGCACCCGTTTACTTTGAGCGGTACGAAGTACGCGGTGATATGAAATGTATTCCGGAGGAAGTAATTGATTCGATTAAGAAGAATAAGGTTTGTTTAAAAGGAGGGTTAAAAACACCGGTCGGCGGTGGTGTTAGTTCGCTGAATGTGCAAATGAGGAAAGAGCTTGATCTGTACGCTTCTATTGTGCATTGTTTCACTTTCCCAGGGTTGCCTACGCGGCATGAGGATGTGGATATTGTTGTGATTAGGGAGAATACTGAAGGAGAGTATGCTGGCCTTGAGCATGAGGTTGTTCCCGGTGTCGTTGAGAGCCTTAAGGTACTGCAACTTTTTTGTTCTGAGAATATTTCATTTTAGTATGTTATGCGAGTCTCTTAGATTCATAATCTTTGCAAACCTCTGCCCATGTGAGAAGATGAAAAAAATGACGAGGTGCGAATTGATATTGAGGATTCATTTTGCCATCCCCAAATAGTTTGGATTGAAGCATAGTTTTTGTTGTTGTATCCAATTTTACTGTATCTAAAAAAGGGATCATGCACTACTTTAAGTAGAATTGCACGTGTAGGTGGCTCTTATGTGCATTTGGGTACTCTGAGCTTTCAAATTGCTAAAAGGATGCTGCGATGCCTTGTTTTGTTTTTTGAATGTGCACTTAAAAGAATTGGCTCTGAAGGCTGGGCACGGGTCCCAGTCCCGAACCCGTCGGCTGTCAGTGGACTGCTCGAGCTGATCGCCGCGTGCTGGCCGGGGGACGAACTGGCCTCCCATGCGCCCCGAGCATGCGGTTGGCCTAAATGTGAGTCCATGGCGACGGATGTCACGACAAGTGGTGGTTGAAACTCAAATCTTGTAATGTCGCGGCTCCAACCCGTCGCATGTTTGGGCTTCCCGACCTTAATCACGCTTAGGCAGTCCGACCGTGACCCCAGGTCAGGCGGGACTATCCACTGAGTTTAAGCATATCAATAAGCGGAGGGGCCTCGCACTTGCCCCGACGGCCGGGTGTAGGTCGTGCGCTTAAGAGCCATCCATTTTCGGGGCTGGTTGATTCGGCAGGTATCCTTGAGATTTAGATCATAATCATGTTCTTGCTCATTAGTCTGGTTGTATGCATAAGGCCTAGTAGGACCCACAGGGTGCACACTAATGCACTGGTTCCTTAGTAGGTCAGTATGATAGGCCCGATTTTGGGGCATTGGGCAATACGGGGCACATTTTTTGGGAAATACTTAGTGCTCCATCCTTGTGCTGGAGAGTGCATATTTCCTGAAGCTTGGCTGCTTCTTCATTTTATATATCATTGACATTATTATCATATAAATATCCTTGATAGATGATGTAATCTTGAGTGAAGTGTATACATTGTCAGCTGCAGCTGACCTGTTTGATTGTGGTCTGTCATGAGGAAGAATTACACTGTTAGAGCTTACCTTTACCTGGCCACCTCTAAGGCTAGAGAAATGGATCAGTTTAGCAATATGCACGTGATTTTTTCGTTATATGAATTCTCATTTTGTGACTACCAATTTCTGCATATATGGTTTAAATGTTACTCTTTGCTTGTTGATCCTTCTATAAAATGTAGTTGTTCTTTTTCTCTTTATCAATCTTCCTTTGTGGTTCCTCATATTATATCGACTCCTTTGTGTTTCATGACTTGCTTTAATCCTATACATTCACGTTTTCCCTTTTCCAGGTGATAACAAAATATTGTTCAGAGCGTATAGCAAAATTTGCGTTCGAGTATGCTGATGTAAACAAAAGAAAGAAGGTTACAGCTGTGCACAAAGCCAATATTATGAAACTTGCAGATGGTCTATTCCTAGAATCATGTAGGGAAGTTGCAACTAAATATCCAGAAATACAGTACGAGGAGATTATTGTGGATAACTGCTGCATGCAACTTGTCTCAAGGCCAGAACAGTTTGATGTCATGGTATAGGGATATGCCGTGGCTTTTCTCTTTACTACCGTCCTTAAATTCTAGCTTCTTTTACATCTGATATCTAACAGTGTCATCCAAATTTATCAAAAAGAAATCTAGTGGTGAATGTCATCCATTGGTTTAATCTTTGAGGAGAGGACGGGCTTGCTGAGAGCTTGTCCTATCTGCTGTTTGTGTGCAGTTGGATAATTTGCTTGATTTTTGAAGTTTGAAACTCGCTTGAACGTGCTATGAGACTAGTTCATATGGTATTTGGCTATGGATTAATAATAAGCAAATAATATTGGTAGTTAGGAATGGTCATTAGGTTGCTTACATAGTCAACGGGCCTAGTCTTGGCACTCTGTTTCTAGCATATATTTTGACTTCTTAATTTTGTGTTCTTACTGGTAACTGCCAACTGCCAACTGCCAAGACCAGTGATGTGATGAAAAACAGAGTCCAAAACTGCAAAAATATTGAAGTCTTTTCCCTTCTCCTTCATTTACAACCGAGGTACTTGGATAATCTTGCACCTGGGATTCCCTTGACTAGCCTCTTTGATTTCTTGTAAATTAATAGGATATCAGTAAGCTTGGTTGGTGAGAAGAAATGCTTGCCTCACTCGGTACAACTTACGGAGTAGGGGATGCAAATCATATTTTTGCAGTGTAGAATCACTGATTAGCTATGGGACATGTTTCTCACTCTTCTGTACTCAATTGGGCTATGCCTAGAACTGTTTTGGTATTCCTACAGTCAAGGGACTGAGAGGTACTCGCACAAGATTATGGAATGCTACCCCAGCAGCTTGGTGGACTACCTGGAGAGAGAGGAATGCCAAATATACTTAGTCTTAAGTTTAAATATATACTTTTCCTATCTTTTTGGGATAAATGGTACGACTGCAGATTTCCAAGGACATGGCCCTTGATAGGAAGGTGTGGTGGTCAAGCATTAGGGTTGTAGGTTAGGGGTAGTAGAGCTTTCCTTACTTTATATCCGGGGTGAGGCGGGGTTGGATTATGGTTGACCTTAGATGACTTGCAGTTTATGTGGAGTCCACACTATCCTAGCTGTTTGTCTTAGCCCCGGGCCTTGGATATTGGTTACTGTTATTGCATGTCATTTATCTTGTGGTTGTTATGCTTATGTTACTATTACGGATTCTACTGGAGTTACTAATGAATTGTCTTTTCTTGTTTTTGGTTTCGTCTTTCTGAGCCGAGGGTCTATCGGAAACAACCTCTCTGTCCTACCGGGATAGGGGTAAGGTCTGCCTACATTACCCTCCCCAGACCCCACTCTGTGGGATTTTACTGGGTAGTTGTTGTTACTATCTTTTTGGGAGAACATGGCAAATATAAATGTTATTCAGCATGTTGAGATCATATTTGACTTTTTAAACTCCTTACATACTCTGTTACAACTAACAGAAGCTTGTAACTGGAATGTCCAGGCTTCCAGCATATGCTTGTTGCTGGTTATACATCTATAAAAGCTTACCTTACTTGTCAAAATATAGGATATCAGTGAGAAAGCATGTATGGGAAAAATTAAGATTAGTAGAGGTAGGTATCACCCTCCCTGCCTTTCTTACTGTGGTTGCTTTAGATTAAGAGTCATCAGCTTTCCTGCATCAATGCACAAACAATCTTTTCGTGTGTTATTAGCTGCCCGATTCTAACTTGTCTCCTCATGTAGACTTAGCTGGTAAGCTTGTTGCTGAACTTCAACCATTGCGATCATGCAGGTGACACCCAACCTCTATGGGAACCTAATTGCAAATACAGCTGCTGGTTTAGCTGGTGGAACAGGAGTCATGCCAGGAGGTAAATCCTTCAGACAATTTTTGAATGATTTACATCTCTCTATTATGCTAAGCTGTTGATTTTCGCTGGCATTAGCAGCCTTTTTTTTGTCTATAGATGACAGCCTTAATTTGGTGGCTAATCTGTCACACACATTTTATCAAATAGAGTTCCGGTGATCTAAACCTGTTAACTTCCCAGCAGCCAAAACAACTAGCTTCTTTGTAGATGGGTTTCCTGGTAATTTAAGTATAGCTATACTACAGAGAATCAATCCAATAAATGTTCTAAATGGATAGAAGACTCATATTATATTGGCAGACAGAACTAGTAAATTGCAGTAACAGAAGATCGAGCTGTTACGAGTTACTGAAAGGAAAGCAGGATGACTGTTTAAGCGCATCATCCGTTGGACTTGCAGTACAACCAGATTGGCATGAGAAGGTCAGGGAAATCCTTGCAGAGGTCATGGAAATCTTTGCACATTGAGATTGCAACTATAGCTACCACTTATTCATTATGTTCTTATTCAAGCTGTGCAAGGCAAAAGGAGGTCGAACATAAACATGCCAGAGATAGCGGGCTCAGGCTCGGAAGACATAACCTAAATGCAAAAGATTCCTCAGAGAAGAAAGGTAGCAAAAAAACTTATGCACATTACATTAAAAGAGAGGTTGCTGCTCTCAGTAGCTGGCTAGAAATGAGAGCTAAAGTCACATATGAAATTAGTGGAGGAGGATCATAGAATTCAATAGAAGAAACTTCAGTAGCTAAGGATCAAATCATGTTATAAATGTTTAATTTGAAATTCGGAGCTTACATACAGAGGTGCCTCATGTTCTGGAGGTGTAGGGATGGGCTTGGAACATGGATCAGTAAGATGAATAACACATTTCCCCCCTGCCGATTACCTGTGAAGGCTATTACAGAGAGTCAAGGTGGGTGAATGGTATTTCGAAGGTCAGAAGCTCTTCCTTGACTACTGGTCTCTGATCGCACTGTCATTAGCCTAATCCTAAACCAAGTCACTAGTGGGACTTCCATTGCGTTTGTGATGGATATCCTGTCTGAATAGACGGAGACGTTTGTGGTGGTTATTTGGAACTTAACAAGGTTTTAAGGAACACGAGAAACATTCAATAGGCTAGAATTTGTGTTAGGGCTTCGGACAAGAAAATTCCGGTGACGCTGACATTTGATGCAAGCAATTCGAGATACTTGTGTCAATTTGGTCTAAGATGATGAATTGGGTGCAGAAGATAAGGCGTTAGAGAGGTCAGTCAAATGTATTTTCAACAAAAAGAGATGGCCATATGTGAATAAGACGAATTTCCCTTAAAACTATAAAGAGCCAAGCAACTCATCAAAAAACCATAAAGAGCCAAGCAACTTCATCAAAAAACCATAAAGAGCCAAGCAACTTGTGACAAGTGGAGAATTCAAACTGAGATTAACTCATCCAGATCGGAAGCTTTTGCTCACTGATGGGAAGAGGGGGAACACTAACAACTGAAGTTGTTGTAATTGGGCCAACTCAGCCACAAGAAAAAAATTCCATTTAAAAGGAAAGCAGCTGGGTTGTTCGCTTTTGTACCATCTTGGTACTTTTATTAATAAAATCTTACATTATCAAAAAAAAAAAAAAATCGAAAGCTGGTAGGTGCACGAAATCAAGGCCAATTTGTAAGGCTCAACCACAGATAAATAAGTCGTCTCAGCCTCTCAGCATATAAAAGTAATAAAATTCTAGGCTCTGATCCATGTGGTGAAGACAAACTTTTTTGGCTTTCGTATAGGTGAATCATATTGGATACCACGTGAAAAATAAAAAAATAATATCTTGACCCAATGGAGGTGTAGATAGAGGTCTACTTAGAAGCATGATCTTCGTTAGGGATTTTTCTCAGCCATTGAAGATAGTGAAGTTCGGGGATAAAGAATGCAGACCAAAGTCATAACTATTAGCTTGAGCTGAGAAATAGCGGTAAGTGACAAAAATTAACTGCCTCTGTCTGACAAATCAGGAAAGGAAGTCACACAGTCCACAGCATGCTGGAGAGCCAAGGATTAGAGGAGATGGCTACAACAACTGTGCAACTATTTGATGAACCAGTGTCAATGCTGGTGTCAGTACATTTTACTTCTCCCTTGTTACAGAGATGATAGCATGTGTAAGGGTGCATTTTGGAAGGGTTGAAGAGGATGCCCTAGCTCAGCTTGAGCACATTCTTTTGTGGAGATTGCATTGTTCTCGAGTTTGCTTTAGAAAAGTTGAATGCTTCTCTGCCATCAAACTCTATGATTTTTTTAAAGTTCCATAAGAGATGGACCTGTAGATCCACCACTATTGGAGGACATATTTACTTGGGTGTAAGGAAGGAGAAAGATCTGCTGCTTTGGGAAAAGATATTTCTATTCTCTATGGAATAGTGAATTCTTTAAAAAGATAAAGCAGCATGTTCTACCTAAAACCTTGTTACATCACAAGCCAATACTGTTGGAATCTGGGGATTGAAACAGCAATGTGTATGTCAAATTCAGACAGTTTCCCGTCCATTTCTCCAGTGGGTACAGCCACTGATCCAACTCTTGTCTACTGCGCTGATCATCACCCGGAGTGGGTATATTGGTGAGGGCCAAGCAGGTATCCTCCGTGCTGCCTAACTTCATCCACCCAGGTTGCACTTGCTCCAAGGGAATGATACTGCTGCTCAATTACTTTATTCGTGTTGGTTTTTTCTTTTCCTTTTATTTTTTGGACATATTTATAGATCGTTATGTTCTTTCAAACTTCACTGTAAATAAATGCTCATTAGTACTTGATCTAACTTTTCATTGTTGGAAGAAAGATTAAGTGCATTTGTGCTTTTCTATTCTACAGATCATTTATAGCATCTCTCAGGGAACAATTAGAATATTATGAGTGTTTCTTCCTTGAGCATTAGGCTGCTTATGAGATTTAATGTATGTTTGTGATTTTTCAGGAAGTGTTGGGACTGATCAAGCAGTTTTTGAGCAAGGTGCTTCAGCTGGGAATGTTGGCAATGAAAAGATTTTGAAGCTTAAGAAAGCCAATCCAGTGGCACTTCTTCTGTCGTCAGCAATGATGCTTAGACATCTTGAATTTCCATCGTTTGCTGATCGTTTAGAAACAGCTGTAAAACGTGTAATAGCAGAGGGAAAAGTCAGGACAAAGGACCTTGGAGGGGATAGCACCACCCAAGAAGTTGTTGACGGAATTATAGCTGCTCTAGACTAATCGGAAATGTATTCAGCAAATCGCTAGAAATTATTCTTCTGTCCAGAGATCTGCTTGGCCTATTTTTTGAGCAGCTAGCAATTTTGTTTAAATCTACTTTCCACAATTTTGCTACTACAATTATTTTATTATGTATCATTGGTTAATAATTCAAAATTGATGCATGATTGCTGTCTATGCCCTGTGCATAAAAACCTGTAAACGACCACTTCTTGATCTCTCCATATTATTTAACAAAATTTTGATTCGTGGTGATATTTTGGTCCATTTTGGTTTATACTTTCTTATTTTTATTCTTCTTTCTCTGTGGTTAGAGAAACGCATGTCGTCGTGTTCTTCTGTTTTTATTTTATTCAGCCATGTGTAGTAGACCTCCTTTCTTTATTTCTTGTCTTTCGTTCTCACTTCATTCCTTTGCTTCTTTTTTAAAAAAGAAAAAATATTATTTTTCGGTGTTATCGTTTTTGCAACTGTTTGTGTTCGTTAGCTTCCACTTCAAGACACGATAAATCTGATATCTACCTTTCTAATATAGTTTGTTAGTCTATTTAATTGTATTCCGGAGTATCGTCATTTTGATGTCCATCCAGATAGAAAAGTACCGATGTACAATGGTTTATTCACTTAGAGGTTCATTCATTTGATTATATGGTAAAGCGAAATAATACTGAGTACAAAAATTTAAAAGTTTACTGCTCGCTGGAAATCCCACCATATCCGCGCAAGCTCACGTTTGTGCTTTAATTGCTGATTTATAATACTTGGCATTGCCAACACGATGAGGAAACAATTAAGAAATGTTCAATTGAAGTTTTCTTTTTGCTTTGTCAACTCTAATATGATCTTTGAAAAGAAGAAAAAATTCTTTACTCCAACCATTTCCTCATTTTTTTTCCTAACTTTTTTATATTCTTCTCTCTCTTCTATATTATATTATTATCTTTCATTTCAATTTCCTTTTTTAATTTTCATTAAACAAATTTCATCTTTTATTTTATTAATTTAATATTTCCATAATTAAAAAAATCCATAAAATTTTAAATAATATAATTTGTAAGCAATTATTATAGATTATATAATATTATAAAATATTACATATATATCATTAAGAGTATATAAAATTAAAATAAAAGATTAATAATAAAATAATAGTGATAAATAGTGTACCTCATATTTGAGGGAACACTATTCATCCCCATTTTCGGGACAAAAATAAGGAGGGTTGGGGGTCAATTTCCCTCAAAATTGCCCCCATTATGGGGGATGGGGGCAAGATTGGAGATGCCCTAAGTTATCTCAAAATGTGTGAAAATCCCCATTTTGGTGACAAAAAATAGGAAAGGCCATCTCCAACCTTGCCCCCATTTTTTGTCCCAAAAAAATGGATTTCCCCGTTTTGGGATAACTTACATGATCTTCACATTGCCAACAACAACAACAACAACAACAACCCAGTATAATCCCACGTAGGTTCTTTTTCTTTATAATGATGGTGTAACACGAATCTCAACTATTTCACTAAATTTAAGTTTCCCTCCAAGAACTTCCCACCTTGCTCTTGGGAAGACTCGAACTCACAACCTCTCGGTTGGAAGTGGGGGTTGCTTACCATCAGAGCAACCCCTCTTGTCAATCTTCACATTGCCAATATATGTCATTAGTTCTGAAAGGTTCCAGATGCTACTCTTCAATCTTCCCTCTGACTTCTTCTCAACCATCACCATCACCATGAGTCAGTCAGGATTAGCACGAAATCTTATTTATAGTACCAATTCAGTTCAAATTAAACCTATAAATACACAGAGAAGAGACCTCGCCACTTGTGTCAGGTTTCAATGAATCTTCAATCTGAGCCATTGCGAATCAATGGAGGGTTTGCTTAAATGTTCTAGAGGAAGAACTTCTATCATTGATGGACCTTCTGTGAAGTATACTTGGGAAGAGACACATGCACGATGTATAAAGCTTGCTTCTTCTTTGTCTGAGCTTGGAATTACTCGTGGAGATGTGGTAAGTTTCTTCTAACCATTTACGTTAGAACATATATAGGATGACTAAAGAACAACGAAACAATATTGAAAATACTTGTAATTGCTTTTAATTTGGAGCAGCACCAATGGCCTCTTATCTTGATGTTCAACATTATATCAACCGAAAAATCGAATTAAAAAATCAATGGGCCTTTGGTTTGATTTGTTATATAAAAAATGATCCAAACCAACATACACACATAAATGTATAAAATTTTAAATAAACTTTCTTCAAAAAGTGCGTCCATACATAATGTGAGAATAGTCAATATACTAACTATTATAGAAAGTATGTCTTTATTTACTTTTAAATGATTAACTTAACGTGCATGATCATTTATTTATTTAAGCGTTGTTGACACACTTCAATCTTCTTATTCTTTCATGATACAAGACAAGTTTTTATTAAGTTCATCTAGTATTTTATTTATATTTTTTGAAAATAAATAAATAAAGTATATTATTGTTAAGTTGAACTGCAACAACATGCAAACCTTCATAGCAATCATGATACGGATTAGAAATTTTGGATAAAAGAAATACTGAACTACACCATAAAAAATGATCATTTTTAGCATGCATGATATGGATCAGAAAGGTCCAGACAAGGGGCAGGGTCACTAAAATTAACAAAAATGTCACATGTTTTCGATAGAGGTATTCTTTCCTAAAAATTATTTTTTCTTTAAAATTTATCATTAATCATAACAGAAGCAGAAAAGTCTACACAAAATAATAAGCAAAAAGTTGGAAAAGAATATCAGTATTAAAAATAAACCTGGGTCGAGAAAAAATGAAATTAGAAAAGGAAACCCCGATAATGATCCTTATTTAGCTTGGACACATGAAAAATCTAAGTTATTGACTTATTGTCATATATTTTAAATAATTAATTTGGGAGATCCATGTGTTGGATGAAAATTACTCAGTTTTTGTAAACTTAATGGATTATATGTGCTCAAGATATTAAAAGAGACTAAAATAGACTTATCCCCAAACTTAAGGGGCCTTTTGGTTAACAATCTAATTTTACACGTAATTGAGAAGTACTTTTAATTAATAGAACACGTATTCATACTCGCACGTTACGGGAAGAATATTAAATATAATTTTTTTATTTAAATTATATTTTGGTGATAAAATTTGGTGTTTAAACTTTTTTTTTGAATGAATGTAAAATTAATCAATTGACTTCTTGATACTAAGCTTAATCTTATAAATAATAATTTTTAATTCTAAAATTGCCAAGTGGCTTTTTATTATGCTGCCACTTGGCTTAATATGATGTTTTTATCTCTCCTTTTATTATGTATAAATAATATAACATATAATACATAGATACCATCTTTAATATAACATAGATAATATATATTTCTTACTTCGTCCAAAATATATGTTCTTTATTATTTTATATAAATGTATCAATCGTTTGATTATTTTTCTATATTGTATGAAATAAGAAATTAGACTTTTCTTCTATTTTATTTTCAACATAAAGTCTTGCTTTTGCGTGCAGTCCGATCCAATATATATATATATATATATATATATATATATATATATATATATATATATATATATATATATATATATATATATAATGTTGCGGCGTGTTAAAATTTTTCTCTACATTATATGGAATAAGCAGTTAGAATTTTCTTCTATTTTATTTTCAATATAAAGTTTTGAATTTTATATTTTTTACTATGTTGTTTATAATTATTTCAAATTCAAATCAGACTTTTCTTCTATGTTTAAATTTAAACTCAATAATAGTAACTAATTATTAATAACACATGGTGCATAATTTATTCATTTTAAAATTTAAATTCAAAAAAAAATTATTACATAACCTAACTAATTTGTCCTAAAATTGCCAAATGACTTTTGTTGTGTTGTCACTTGGCTTAGTATGATGTTTTTGCCAATCCTATTATATATAGAATTATAGATAGATAGATGAGTCGATAATGACTTAACTAAATCCCATATTCTTAGCAGGGAAAAAATAGTTCCATCTTTTCCAAAATTTTGAAATCCAACGCAAAATTTGTCTTAAGTCTAACATTACAGTCATACACCATTTTCTACATCTTTTTGTATTTTGCTCTCTCAATGCCTCTACGTTTCATTAATTATACTCGTAATTAATAGTTTTCGCTCTAGTTTTCATTCATCAATTGTCTATTGTCCCATTTATAGTGATATCATGTACATGTTTTCGCTTCACTGTTAAATGGCTATTATGTTGAATAAATAAAAAAAAATCTAACCTACCCGACCTGCTTGCTAATTTGACGTGTTTTAAACTTGGATGAAATGTAGCCCAATTTGACACTATTAGGTAGGATGGTAAAAGTAGTAGGAAATGATTGTAATTCTTTAAATAAACTCTCTATGTGCTTAGTTGAAGCAATCATCCTTCGTGTATTGGGATGTATTCAGTTTTCAATTGACGCGAATCCTCTGTATACTGATATTTCTTGTTGTCATAAATAGTTACCAGTTAAACTCTGTTAGAATGAGGTGGGAATTTAAATGGTTTGCTTTTTCATTTTCATTAGATTTAAAATTATTTATGCAGGTTGCAACATTGGCTCGAAATGTATACGAAATGCAAGAGCTGCATTTTGCATTACCAATGGCTGGCGCAGTTCTTTGTACATTAAATACACGTCATGATTCAGCTATGGTATCAGTACTGCTAAAACATTCAGAAGCAAAAGTCATATTTGAGGATCAACACTTGCTTCAACTTGCTCAGGGAGCCATATCTGAATCCACCACTTCTTGTTGTAATATCTGAATCCAACACTACTGTGGCAAACTCTAATATTCATGAATATGAAAGTCTCCTGGAAAGCGGAAATACAGATCAATTCGCTGTAAGGTGGCCTATAAGTGAATTTGACCCTATTAGCGTTAACTATACTTCTGGAACAACGTCGCGACCAAAAGGAGTTGTTTACAATCACAGAGGTGCATATTGTTAGGACCCGGTGGCACTAAACATTACTGCACAACGGAAAAATAAATGATCAACGAAAAATAAATGACAAAGAATTTAACGTGGTTCACCTAAAACGTTTAGGCTACGTCCACAAACCCGGCACCAACTTCCACTAAAACTTTTAGTAGGCTTACAAAGAGAGACTTCTCCAATAATTTGGAGGTACAACAATTCCCGAGCTCTACCCAAAATAGTGGCGCACACAAAAGTGTTTCCCGAAAATACCCGACTAGTATTTTACTCACTATTTTGTCACTCCTCCTTTAGAAAAACTTGCTAAAGAAAAACAAACTCTCTCTTTCTCTCAAACTCTTATACTTGAGTATTGAATATTTTGGTGTGTTTAAAACAAGAAATGGAGGGGAGTATTTATAGTTTGGAGATAGGGACCAAAAGACAAATTTAACCTAACTAAAAGGACTCAATGGGTAATTTGCCCATAAATAATTTCAACAATTGCATGCCTTTGAATTCCAATTTGGATGACTCCTTACCAACCCTTTGAATTCCAAATTTGACGGCTCCATTTGGAGGAAATTTCAACAATTCTCCCCCTTCCGACAATATGGAGGATCTACTATCCCTGCCGCTTCTCTGCAGAACTCAAACTTCCCCTTTGGTACAGTTTTGGTCAACATGTCTGATCCATTTTCATCTGTATGGATCTTTTCAAGCCGCAACATCTTCTTCTCTAACACATCCCTGATCCAATTATATCTCACATCAATATGCTTGGATCTGGAATGAAATGAGGCATTCTTCGCAAGGTGGATAACACTTTGACTATCACAAAATAACTGATAATCGTCTTGCGAAAATCCAAGTTCAGTTAAGAACTTCTTCATCCACAGCAATTCTTTGCAAGCCTCTGTTGTTGCAATGAATTCAGCTTCAGTAGTTGATAATGCGACACATTTTTGCAACTTTGATTGCCATGACACAGCTCCCCCTGAAAAGTTAATCAAGTATCCTGAAGTTGATTTTCTAGAATCAACATCTCCGACCATATCTGCATCAGTATAGCCAACCAACACGAGTTTGTCTTCTCCAAAACATAAGCATAGTTTGGAGGTTCCTTGAAGATACCTGAGAATCCACTTAACAGCATCCCAATGTTCCTTTCCTGGATTAGAAAGAAATCTACTTACCACTCCTACAGCGTGTGGCCGTGTACAAACCATGGCATACATCAAACTTCCTACTGTTGAAGCATATGGAATCCACTCCATCTTTCTTCTCTCATCATCTGTTGACGGGCTTTGCTTGGTGCTCAATCTAAAGTGGTTAGCAAGAGGACAGCTAACTCCTTTAGTTTTCTCCATGTTGAACCGTTGAAGTACCTTCTCGATGTACTTCTCCTGAGACAACCATAACTTCTTGGCTTCTCGGTCTCGCATAATCCGCATCCCAAGGATCTGTTTTGCCGGCCCCAAGTCTTTCATGGCAAAGAACTTGCTTAGCTGTTCTTTCAAGCTATTAATTCTGGAAACATTCCGGCCAACAATCAACATATCATCCACATAGAGCAATAGGATGATAAAATCATCGTCAAAAAACTTCTGAACGAACACACAATGGTCTGAAGTTGTCTTCTTGTAGCCGTGTTGCCCCATCACCGACTCGAACTTCTTGTACCACTGCCTTGGTGCCCGTTTTAAGCCATAGAGGCTTTTCCTCAATCTACAAACGCAGTCCTCTTTCCCCTTTTGCTGGAAACCGTCTGGTTGCTCCATGTATATCTCCTCTTCCAAATCACCGTGTAGGAAGGCGGTTTTTACATCCATCTGCTCAACCTCCAGGTTGAGGCTTGCTGCTAATCCCAACACCGTGTGTATTGAGGTCATTTTCACAACTGGTGAGAATATTTCATCAAAGTCAATACCTTTCCTTTGATTGAAACCTTTGACGACCAATCTTCCTTTGAATCTCGGACAGGAGCTGTGTTCATCATGCTTGATTTTGAACACCCACTTATTCTTCAAAGCTCTCTTGCCTTTCGGCAACTTCACCAGCTCAAATGTCTTGTTTTCATGCAAGGATTTCATCTCGTCTTGCATGGCTTCTATCCACTTTATGTTCATCATCAACAACTTCTTCAAAACTGTCGGGTTCTCCCCCGTCAGTGAGTAACACATACTCATGTGGAGAATATCTGGTAGACTGTTGCACAACTCTTCCAGATCTTGTGTGATAAGGAGGGTTATTGAGGATTGGTGGTTGAGGTTGATCATCCTCGTCTGCATCATCATCACCATTATCTTCGTTACCTTCATCATCTGCTGGTTCATCTTCATTTGGAAGATCAGGGGCTTCAGGTTGATTATCCTGAACATTGTCTCCAACTTGTCTCGGCACCATTGTTGGAGGCAACTCAAACTCGGCAGAATCATCAGTGGACTTCTCTACTTTGTCAATGTCTTCAATTGTTTGGTCCTCAACGAATACAATATCTCGACTCCTGACGAGCTTCTTCTGCACCGGATCATAAAATTTATAGCCAAGCATGTCTTGACCATAACCGATGAATACACACTCCCTTGTCTTGACATCAAGTTTGCTCCTTTCATCCTTCAAAACATGGACATAGGCTTTGTAGCCAAATATCCGCAATTGATCATAAGAGATATCTCTTCCTGACCAAATCTTTTCTGGAGCCTCGTACTGAAGAGGGACACAGGGTGAATGGTTTAGCACATAGACTGCTGTAACTAGTGCTTCACCCCAGAAAGCCTTTGGTAACTTTGAATGAGAGAGTAAACATCCGGTTCTCTCGATCAAAGTTCTGTTCATCCTCTCAGCCAAGCCATTCAACTGTGGAGTTTTAGGAGGTGTGAACTGATGTCGAATACCATGCTCTTTACAGTAAGCATCAAATTGACCCTGGTATTCACCGCCGTTGTCTGTCCGGATGCACTTCAACTTCTTACCAGTCTCTCTTTCCACCAAGGTCAGAAATTGTTTGAAAACTTGAAACACTTGATCCTTGGTCTTCAGCGTGTATACCTATGTCTTTCGTGAATGATCATCAATAAAGGTCACGAAATATCGGGCACCAACGAGGGACTTCTTGAAAGGCCCACATACATCTGAGTGTACCAGATCCAACACGTCTTGCTTTCTGGAAGGAGGGAATCTTTTGAACGAAACTCTATTTTGTTTCCCAGCTAAACAGTCAGCACACTTCTTCAACTGGATCTGGTTTAGACCTGGTAAGGCGTTCTTCTTCACCAAACGCGCCATTGACTTTTCACTCATGTGGCCAAGACGTCTATGCCACAACTTGGTATTGCTATCATTCTCCGCAACATTTATAACTTGTTGGGAGATGCTCGCCTGGGTCACGTACAACTTTGACTGCTTCATGCCCCGCGCCACCACCAATGAGCCTTTCGTGAGCTTCCATTGGCCATTATGGAAGGTATTGCAGTAACCTTCCTCGTCGAGCTTGTCTACGGAGATCAGATTCAGGCGCATATCTGGAACATGCCTGACATCTCTTAAAAGTAGCTTCATCCCATTCATGGTCTCTAGGCAAACATCTCCTTTGCCTACAACTGTTGAGAAATTGGCATTTCCCATCTTTACACGACCGAAGTCTCCAAGTGTGTAAGATGAGAAGAGTTCTCTCCGTGGCGTTGCATGAATGGTAGCTCCACTATCAATCACCCATGTCGTCTCTTGGGTTGTCAGATTGATAATGTCGTCATCGTAGACAATGTTAAACTCACCAAAGGAGTTCGCTTCATCATCACTGCTTTCTTCAGGTTTCTCGTTTTTGCCTTTGTTCTTCTTCTGGTCATTTTGGAACTGTCGGCAAAATCTTTTGATATGGCCCTTCTTTTTGCAATAATGGCACTCAACATGTGCAAATTTGTTGGATCTACCTCTGCTCTTATCTCTGTTACTCTGGCCCTTGTTTTGACTTCTCCCCCTGGTCGTAACAGCCAACACCTCTGATGAAGAAGAGGATCCTTGTGATTGGCGTCTCATTTCTTCATTTAGAATGCCACTCTTGACTGTCTCCATGTTTACAACACCGTTGGGTGCAGAATTGGTGATTGAAACCTTCAAGGTTTCCCATGACTCTGGGAGTGTTGCCAGCACCATAAGAGCAAGTACCTCATCATCGAACTTTATGCCCATTCCCGACAACTGGTCGACAATCCCTTGTATTTCATTAAGGTGATCTGCCACAGTTGTTCCTTCTACATATTTTACTTGCATTAATTTTGTCAAGTAAAATGGAGGAACTCGGGTTTCGAGTACATCACTTAAATGGACTAACAGAAACATATGGTCCAGGTACATATTGTTTGTGGAAGCCTGAGTGGGATTCTTTGACACCAAATGAAAAGTACAAACTAAAAGCAAGACAAGGAGTGCAACATCTTTGTTCAGAGTCAGTGGATGTGATGGATCCTATCACAATGAAGAAAGTACCAGAAGATGGTAAGACAATTGGTGAAATTATGTTCAGAGGGAATACTGTAATGAGTGGATACTTAAATGATTTAGAAGCAACAGAAACAGCTTTTAAAGGTAGATGGTTTCATAGTGGTGATTTGGCTGTTAAACATCCTGATGGTTACATAGAAGTTAAGGACAGATTGAAAGATGTTGTAATCTCTGGTGGAGAAAACATAAGTACAGTAGAGGTGGAACGGGTGTTGTATAGTCATCCAGGAGTTCTTGAAACAGCAGTAGTCGCGAGACCAGATAATTACTGGGGGCAGACACCTTGTGCGTTTGTGAAGTTGAAGGAGGGTTTTAATAATATTAGTGATCAAGAAATTATCAACTTCTGCAGGGATAACTTGCCACATGTCATATTTCAAGATCTCCCCAAAACTTCAACAGGGAAGATACAGAAATTTATACTAAGGGACAAAGCAAAAGCATTGGGCAGTCTGTTCTGAATGTTGAAGATAATTCTTTTTAAGTCTGAGTGTCATTCTTCAATGCCATTTAACTCTGTGTATATCATTATTTTGTGCCACTTTTGTTCAATATTGGCCAAAGCTGGCCAATTGCTCTGAGTGGTATAATGCATTTCTTTTGCTTGGTTTTTAGATTGATGTTTCCCCAAAAATGTTATGCTAATCTCCATATTATTGTCATTTTCTTCTTCTTAAACAGTTGTAGTACTAGACTATCAAATTCTATATCAGAATTTTGTGTTGTCAGTGTATATAACTTAAATTCTATGCAAGTTTATCTGTAAAGTCGCAGTAAACATATTGGTAAAGAAGTTATCATATGAGCGAGAAGTTTTATTTTGTGTCTCATACAACTGACACTAGTTGTATGAGACTTATTTTGTTTCACAAATTTGTGGACCCCAATCTTACATTTCTGGGTCTATAAAAGTGTGAGACAAATAAATTGCTTCATACAACTAATGTCAGAGTACTCAGACATAAAACAAAATTTTCCCATGTGAGCCCTCAAAGTCTTGAAGAGAAAACTAGACAACAACTTATGCAGATGTTGCAAAGTCTAATACTCGGTTCCTCTTTGCTCAAACTGACTCTGCTTTAACGAAGGACTTGATCTTGATTTTATCATTTTCCTAATTGTCGTTTTCAATTATCAAGATTAAAAAAGTGCCAGTGATCTATGGTATTTTTGTCAAGCAGATAACTTATGGAAATCTATATTGATTGTAATTTCCTGAAAATGTTGCCAGATACGTGTGAGATCCTCTAAAAATAGAACATTTTAGAGAGTCTACGCAACATTAATTGTAAATGCAATTTCAAATAAATTTTTTGGATATTTTATCATCTTTGTTATGAAATAATAAAAGAACAAGAGCAATATTGCAGAGAAAGAGAGAGAGGAAATTCTTATTGAATTTTTGAATGAATTACAATGGGGTAAGACCCCTCTATTTATAGGAGAAATATGACCTAGTCACAAAGTAAAATTTTCCACAAGATAGACATTCACTCCAAATAGAATTATATTCTTAACACTCACCCTTTGAATGTCTACTCAATAAGTAATGTGCCTCATTAAAACATTAACTAAAATAAAACCCAATGTGAAAAAAATCTAGAAAAGGAAAAAGAGTACACATATTTAGAAATGCGTCTATTGGTTGTCTCGTTAAAAACCTTGCAAGGAAAACCCAGTGGGACAAAATCTTGTAAGGAAAAAAGAGTGCAACGCGCATTAACTCCCCCTGATGAGAGCATCAATTCACATCTTGAGCCTTCGCATCTCAATCTTGTTCACTAGCTTCTTGAAGGTTAGCGTCAACAAGAATTTTATATCAGTTTCAATGTATTTTCATAATGACATAACATAGAGATCTCTTCATTCAGATATTCAGGTACCTGAATCTCTCATGAGATATTATGAAGTGTTATGTCATGGGATCTTCTAGATCATTTGCCTCATTTATTATGATCATTTGCTCATCTTCTTTATCAAGAAGTTTATTTGAAATCAATTTGTCTATACGCTTTAAGCTTACTATAGACTTTGCCCTTCTAGGACTTAATATGAGCATTTGCAATGAGAATATAGTTACTTTCTTTGGGTCAGCAAATGCGTCTGGCATGCTTTGCAATAAATTGCACATGAATTATCCTTTTTATGAACTTTAAGTTCATATTATTTTATTCGAGGATCTAGATGTAGAAACGATAATTCATTCCTCATAACTTTTCTCAACCGTTTATCATGTCTCCCCCTCATGTTAGAAAAACTAACTTGTTCTCTCAACTTTGAGAACCCATCTTTGTGTGTTATGTTGTTAATCAAAATATACACCGCACATCAATAATAATAAGATAGAATTATTTGGTTTCTGACCCTGAACCACTTGTGAGGGGAGAAAATAATATACTTTCGTATATAACGTATATCGAACTAATATACAAAACTTTGTTCTCATAAGAAATTGTTTAGCTATCAAGTGGAGGCACTCAATAAATCATTTTGCTAAACCAGTTATGATGTAAACCAACTTATCAAGATGAACTTCTTGAATAGAAAATTCGGAATATGCTCTAAATTAAAATTATTGAGCAAGTTACCTCGCAAACACCATGTTGCTGGTTAATAATAATCGTGCATGTAACCATCTCATAGATGCATCTTATGTCGTATACATGGAAGGTGAATGAGCCCATATTCACCTTTGATATTTCTAGTATTCATGGGATTCAATCCCAATTTTAGTTGGTATATTAATTAATGAGAACATGCACATAAAAGAATTCGTAAAGAACTTTCTAATTCTATAATATTTACCCATATAAATTCTCTTTTATTTTTGCACATCATGCTTAAATTGATATGGCTAAACCAATTATGGCAACTGAATAAATTATCAGCATTGATAAACTTCAGATTTACACCATGATGTGTGCAATTATGAATAAACTCCAAGTTTATTATGATATGAGTTTTATATCAATAAAATATCCACTTCATTGTGGTATTCTTTTATTTAGGTAGTACAAATTGGAGATAAAGCGGGTAGCTTTTTACATACATATTACCTCGCTACAAGTTGTAGTAATAGAAGATATAAAATCTTTCCTTCATTTATAGTCTCAATATAATCAACCGCTTTCGCGTATACTTTGAAACTCAATAAGTTTCTTTGAGACGTACTACAACACAATACCTTATTGGTAATCAATTGTGTTTCTCCAAAATAGTATTAATTGACTCTTCCAGAGCTCTCAATTAATTTTGTACTACCACAGATTCATCAACATCCATGTGGTGAATATCTCTTTTAAAGAGAAACTTATACCATTATGGTCATGGCCAAAATTAAATGAAAGATATGTTTCTTGCATTATTGTTGTCCTTTAATAATCACATTGCCAAAATATTGTGGCGTACAATAGGTACGTGACCAATGATCATTCATGCCATAATAATGATAGTATTTTCTTATCATCTCAAACCTCCTTTTAGAGGTGAGTGTGGTGTAATCAGCTACCACTAGCACATTTATATTCTTCTAAAACGAATATATATTCATAAATCAGATTTTTTCTCATTCACATCATGAATGGACCATAGTCATCTGTATGTGCTTTATAAAATCTCATGTCAAATCAATGGCAAATATTTTCACAAAATATGGGATTATTTTGAGAATACTTATTGTTCTCATTACCACAATGATGACGATATAATTTCGTCTATTGCCACGTCCATATCCATTGATTATTCATGGTAATAATTTTGTCTTCTTTCAGACTTATTACATACTGCTATCACATTTTCTAAATGGAATGAGAATGGAGCAAATTCAATGAGACGGGTTTTCAATTCTTTGCCCACAATTATACATGAATTTAATCATGGCAAGACATAGAAATTTTACCACTTCACGTGGGTGTAATTTCTTAAAAACTCCATTAGAGTTATAATCAAACTTTGTTGTCTTTGCTTGTATATAAAATCAAATTATAGAATTTCAAGAATTTGAAAGAGAAAAGTAAAATACTTACCTTAAATCCAGAATTTTAATCATGAAGGAAGTTCATGAAATAATTGACAATCATTATGCTCAATCCCAAAGTTTCTACTCAATTGGTTAGAGTCTAGTGCTGATAATGTGTTATGAAATAATAAAAGAACAAGAGCAATATTGCAGAGAAAGAGAGAGAGGAAATTCTTATTGAATTTTGGAATGAATTACAATGGGGTAAGCGTAAGGCCCCTCTATTTATAGGAGAAATATGACTTAGTCACAAAATAAAACTCTCCACAAGATAAACATTCACTCCAAATAAAATTCTATTATTCACAATCTTGGATTTTTGCCTCAACGGGAGCAATATTAGTTAGTCCCTTAAAAAAGTCTCAAACTATTGCTTCTTGCGCTTAAGTTAAAATAATAATATAAAAAAAGTTAGATACTGTTTAGGATAAACTAAATCTTAACCATTTCAATCTAAACTTGTATAATAAACAACAACTCTGATTCTTTCTTCTTTATTTTATATTTCTAATTATTGAGTCACTATTATCGGTGTATATAACTTATAAATTTTCATGATTCCAAGTGAATTAGGTAGGGCGGTGATGAGGATTAATGACAAGGGAAAAGAAAGAATTTGGTAAGAATAAACCAAACATCTATATGATGCTAGGCATTAATTAATACTACTAGTAATTATCATTTAATTCTCATTTTGCAAGAGAATTGCTTCTGCCAGTACCACGTATACAATCTTTAACCTCATTATATGCTTGATTAAGAAAAGAAAGGAAAATAATTGGTACTTATCATTTCTTTTAGGGATACTTTTATTTAAAATGTTCAGTGTTTAAAAAAAAAGGAAAATAATTGCACTACTTTATCTTGCTTTTGGATCCAACAGATAAATCTGATTTTCCTTTCCTTTTTTTTTAGCCAAACAAAAAGAAAGTTTTCAACTATTCTATCTCAAGCATATTCCAAGAAAGTTTTCAACTATTTCTATCTCAAGCATATTCCAGCTTCTTATGTTTAATTGATTTTAAAATAAAAATAAAAATAAGCTCTAAATAACATGCACTTTATTGGAAAAGTTTTTTTCCCTCACAAAACATCACAAAGCTATAAAATAACTATAACTCGTCCGGACACATTTTTTCTGTTCTACAAACTTTTCATCTCAAATATTTTTTTCGAGGAATCTTCATAAACACTACAGTTTAAAGCCTAATTATTATAGTAACTAAAAAAATAAAATGTTCTCAATCGAACTCAAAAATTTCACTTACTAATCAACTAAGTTACGAGAGCTTATTGTTCTCTGAGCTTGTTTCAATTTAAAATAATTAATTTTTTATTTCAAAACTATATGTGTATTTGCTATAAAATTGAAATATAACTACGAACTTAATTTTCTGAAAACAAACTACAAAAGGTAAATGTTTTCGTTGTGTGGTGTAATTTTTTCTTTTCTTTGCCCAAAGAGTTACATACCTGTATTTCGACATAAACTCCAATCGGAAAAGTATTTAAAGATTTGTTAGTAAAAGACCAGTATTTAACATTATATACACCTTCAGACCAAAAATGCAATATTTCATTTGAAGTTCAAATAATCATGGTCAATAATATTTGAAAATAATGAAATTTAATAATTTGCAAATGCTGAAATAATTTATGCCCAATCAATAGTTCCCAAAGATTGCATAAATGAACGTCACACGGGCCGGCCCATCATTTAATAAAATATAATTTTATATTTTTTCTTTAACTTCTAACGTAAAAAAGAGAAATTAAAAAATATCTTATTGAAAAAAATTTCACAAAATTTAATAACTTTTTAAACTATTCCATTATATCACAATAAATACTAAAATGTAAAAGACAAGACTATATTTCAATCACTAAAAGCCAAAACTCAAAACAAACTATTCAAGAGAACGTCCATGATGCTTATGAGATATTCAACACATCATTTTCATCAAACACATTTGAATCCGCTTGTGATAGGGTGGTCTTAACATCTTCACTTTCATCAACATCTGTAATTCATATGCAATATTAATTAGTTAAATATTAAGAGTACTTGAATTAAAACTAATAATATTAAAATTCACAAAAAAAATATTACCAGTTTGAGTATGGAAAAACGACTACGAGAGCGAAAGAGGGTTCCAAAAGAAGTAGCTTTACTTTCTTTGAAGTTTAGCCGTTTAGGGTTTAGATTTTTACTTTACACAATTTAAGATTTTATTAGTTATTTATTTAATAATATATTTTACTTAACTAATTAACATTTTAAGTCTTTAAATTTTGATATTTTAATATAATGAGTTTAATAAACTTTAAGCTTGGGATACTCTTCTTGTTATTTTTAGTATCATATATTTTTTATATGTTATATATTTTATATAAATATTTTACTAGGCTCACAGGCCCCACGGGCCCCTACGGGCAAGCCCTCACGGGCTACGGGCTTACTAGGGCCGGACTTAAAAGCCTCATTTTAAAATGGGCTTAAAAAATTATAGCCCAACCCTACTAAATTACGGACTGGGCTGGGCTAGCCCAACGGGCCAAGCCCATATTGACGGCTCTACTTCAGACCAAAAATGCAATATTTCATTTGAAGTTCAAATAATCATGGTCAATAATATTTGAAAATAATAATTTGCAAATGCTGAAATAATTTATGCCCAATCAATAGTTCCCAAAGATTGCATAAATGAACGTCAAGACATACAGACAGTTATTAAATATCAAGCTGACAAAATTAAATAATAGTAGGACAAATTGGAATACTGTAGATGAACAAATCGTACGATCCACAATCGCCATGTTATTAATAACGTAACAAAGCTATTGTGATTTAGTCAGAATTTGCATGGTCTTAAACATCTATATGTGCACGTACTCCCTGCAGTTTGGATAATAAAACTTAGCTTGCTTTCTCATTTTCTCTTATCTTAATCATGAATCCTTTCTTCAAT
The DNA here is from genome assembly GCA_032618575.1 of Nicotiana noctiflora. Lineage (NCBI taxonomy): Eukaryota > Viridiplantae > Streptophyta > Magnoliopsida > Solanales > Solanaceae > Nicotiana > Nicotiana noctiflora. The sequence goes on along the minus strand of JASVEL010009613.1, from coordinate 20,720 downwards.
ATTCCAAAATTCAGTGGGTCGTTCTACGCTCTAAAAAGAGTTCGAGTTCAGTCCATTTTGAGTCAGAGGCCTCGTTATCTGAGTCAAATTAGTGAGAATAATGTTGAAACTCACCCATGGGAATCCAAAGAGGGTTTAATGAAATGTTCAGCAAATTATTTTCCTTTGACACCAATTAGTTTCCTGGAGAGAGCAGCAAAGGTTTTTAGAGACAGAACTTCAGTAGTGTATGGCTCTTCTGTTAAATACACCTGGGAGCAGACTCATAAAAGGTGTTTAAAGCTGGCTTCTGCTCTCTCCCAACTGGGAATTTTTCGTGGAGATATTGTAAGTAATTTCTTCTCATCCAAATGTTTCTGCTCCAGGCTTCTCTTTCTCTTAAATTAATTAATTCAATAATATTGCTCTAAACCAATTAATTAGCATGTTCAGCCTAATCTGTCTCCATCTACTATAGGATCACTCTTATTGAGCCTAGTCTTTATCTATTTCAATAAAGGCAAAAACGAAAAAGTAAAAAAAGAGAATTCACGTGTAAACCCTATAATTGTGTTACACATGCGAAAGGGTGTAGGAAAATACTATACTTGTTTCTAAAACACCAGCGAAATCCTACGAGTGAGCTAGGTCTAGGGAGGGCGTGTACGCCTTATCCTTACCTTATGATAGTAGATAGTTTGTTTCCAAAAGACCCTTGGCTCAAAAACAGTAAAAACAAAGCAATAGAGAAAGAATAGCAATTCTATGAAAGTTTGGAAGAGGGTGGTTGAAGTGAGGGTGAGGACCTGTGTGTCCATTTATGAGAACCAATTTGGTTTCATGCGGGGGCGTTCGAATATGGAAGCCATTCACATTGTGAGGAGATTGGTTGAACGGTATAGGGAGATGAAGACTTGCACATGGTATTCATTGACATAGAGAAATCATATGACAATGTCTCGAGAGAGGTGCTCTAGCGATGCTGGGAGGCTGAAAGGGTCCCAGTAGTCTACATTAGGATGATTAATGACATGTATGATGAGACTAAGACTCGGGTTAGGTCAGCGGGAGGAGACTCGGAACACTTTCCGATTATAGTGGGGTTACACCAGGGATCAACTCTTAGTCCATTTCTATTTTCCTTGGCGATGGACACATTGACGAGACACATTCAAGGTGATGTGCCATGGTATATGTTATTTGCTAATGACATAGTTTTAATTGACGAGATGCGGGGTGGTGCTAACAAGAGTTTGGAGGTTTGGAGGCAGACCTTAGAGTCTAAGGCTTCAAGTTGAGTAGGATCAAGACAGAATACATGAAGTACAAGTTGAGCAACGGTACCCAAGAAGGGGATATGGAGGTGAGGCTTGATACGCAGGTCATCCCGAGGGAGGTAGTTTCAAGTATCTTGGATCCATAATACAAGGTAATGGGAAGATTGATGAAAATATCACGCATTGTATCAGAGCAGGATGGATGAAGTGGAGGCTCGCTTCCAATATTATGTGTGATAAGAATGTGCTGCTGAGACTTAAAGGTAAGTTCTACAAGGATGTAGTTAAATCAACTATGTTATATGAAGCAGAGTGTTGGCCGATCAAGAACTCTCATACCCAGAAGCTAAAAGTAGCTGAGATGAGGATGTTGAGGCGAATATGTGGGCATACTCGGTTAGATAAGATTAGGAATGAAGTTATTCGGGAATAGGTGGGAGTGGCCCCTGTGGAGGATACGATGCGGTAGGTGAGGTTGAAATAGTTCGGGCATGTTAAGAGCAGAAGTACGAAGCCCCAATTAGAAGGTGCGAGCGGTTAGCCTCGGTGAGCAGAAGAAGGGGTAGAGGTAGGCCTAAGAAGTCTTGGGGAAAGTTATTAGGCGGGACAGGGTGCAACTGAAGCTGACTGAGGACATGACCCTAGACATGAGGGTGTAGAGGTCAAAAATTAGGGTAGAAGGTTCTTAGGTAGTCAATCGTTTCTCTTTGTCTTTCTCAGTTCGCCAGCATTAATGTTAGTATGATATTTTTTATTCATAGATGGCTATTACTACCCAGAGTTTGACTGCTTTCTTGGATTCGATCTTATTTCATCTTGCTGTTATTTCTACTTTTGCAATTACCTTTTCTTTCTCGGTCGTTCTCTAGACGAGGGTATATCAGAAACAACCTCTATACCCTTCTAGGGGTAGGGGTAAGGCTGCGCACATCTATCCTCCCCATACCCCACTTGTGGGAAGCTACTGGGTTTGTTGTTGTACATATTCATCACATATAATTTATATTCATTTCTCATATAACCATTTAATATAAACTTATTTTATACCATAAAGTTTTAAATCATAACGGATATTCAAATAAAAGTGAAATCATTAAAATACAAGATAATTAAATATATATTACATTATGGTAAAATTCAGATTAAAGAGATAAATTTAAAGAGTTAAATAATAAAAATAATAATAAAGTAATAGGGAATAGTAATAAAGGAGATAGAATAGTATCACTCCAAATTTATCCCCCATTTTGCAGCCAAAAATGCGGCAGCGTCGGAGACCAATTAGTCCAAACCACCTGCATTATAGCAAATTTTGGCGTTGGAGATGCCCTAAGACTGGATATTCTTGTGTGAAACTATTTATGCACGTTATATTAAAAGAAAAAAAGGAAATTTGGATGATGGATGATGGATGAGTGTCTCAGATGTATTCATGTTTGCCAAGTTTTGAGTGGTATATAATTAGATGTACTTCCTTAGAGGAGACAAATTAAAAGCTCTTTCCTATATTTTTTTATCTTGTGAGAAGTTAAGATAGAAACAAGAATTTGATGAAATTGTTGCCTACTTTACCCGAATTTTCGCTCCTTAAAAGTTAATTAACAGTTAAATATAAGCCATGGGCCTAACTCACACTCCAAAGGGATCTCATCCCGGTCCTATGTGGGATTCATTCCATTCATTACTAACATCTTAGTCTGATCAATTACCAGTATTTTTATCTAAGCAGGACATTTTAATCAGTCATTTCTCATGGTTGTAATTTCAAATTCTTCGCTAGGTTGCAACGCTAGCCCCTAATGTACCTGCAGTGCAAGAGTTGCATTTCGCAGTGCCAATGGCAGGCGCTGTGCTTTGTACGTTGAATACACGCCACGATTCAGCTATGGTATCAGTCCTACTAAGACATTCAGAAGCTAAGCTCATTTTCGTCGACCAGCAGTTATTTGAAGTTGCTCAAGGAGCACTTGATCTTCTTATTGATGCCAAAACAAAACCTCTTTTAGTATTAATCCCTGATCCTGAAAACCTCCCTCCTCCTGTTGCTATGCCCAATGTTCATGAATATGAAACTCTTCTGTCAAGTGGACGCAGCGATTTTGCAATAAAGTGGCCGTTGACTGAATTTGATCCTATTAGTGTTAACTATACATCTGGTACAACATCACAGCCTAAAGGAGTTGTTTACCATCATAGAGGTGCATATCTCAATTCTATTGCTACTTCTTTTATTCATGAGATGGGCTCTATGCCTATATATCTTTGGACTGTTCCAATGTTTCACTGCAACGGATGGTGCCTTAATTGGGGCGTGGCTGCACTTGGTGGCACTAACGTTTGCCTTAGACGTGTCTCTCCAAAGGATATATTTGATAATATATCCCTCCACAAGGTCACACATATGAGTGGTGCACCAACGGTCTTGAACATGATGGCGAACTCACCTAAAAGTGACCGCAAACCACTTCCTCACAAGGTTGAAATAACGACAGGTGGTTCACCACCGCCTCCTCATATCATTTCTAAGATGGAGGAGTTAGGCTTTTCTGTATCTCATATATATGGGCTCACAGAGATTCATGGTCCTTGTACATTTTGCCTCCTGAAGCCAGAGTGGGAATCATTACCTCCTGATGAACGACTCGCTCTGAAAGCAAGACAAGGAGTGGAACACTTGTTTACTCAGGACATTGACATAAGAGATCCTGACACAATGGAGAGGGTGCCAGATGATGGTAAGACATTAGGTGAAATTATGATTAGAGGGAACTGTGTGATGAGTGGATACTTGAAGAATGTTAAAGCAACGGAAGAAGCGTTTAGAGGTGGATGGTTTCATACTGGTGATCTTGCTGTGAGGCATCCAGATGGTTACATTGAAGTTAAAGACAGGATAAAGGACATTATAATCTCGGGAGGTGAGAATATTTCCTCGGTTGAGGTGGAAAGAGTTTTGCTCAGTCATCCGGCAGTCCTTGAAGCAGGTGTAGTAGCAAGACCGGATGATCTCTGGGGGCAGACGCCTTGTGCATTCGTCAAGTTGAAGGAGGGATTCAATGTTGGTTCTGAAGAAATAATCAACTACTGTCGAGATCATTTGCCTCATTATATGGCTCCTCGGACTGTCATTTTCGAAGATCTGCCAATAACTTCTTCTGGCAAGATACAAAAGTTTATCCTAAGGGAAAAAGCAAAGGCTTTGGGCAGTCTTTGTTCAATAAAACAAAGCAGTCCTCTGTATGCATCTTCTGAAAGGGAGAGAAATGCAGACAGAATCTGAGCTTAGAAAAGAAAAAATATTTTTCAAAAAAAGAAGAAAATGACGCAGAATTGGCAATTGAGCAGTTTAATGAAGGGAGGTCGAAGAGGGTATGCTTCCCTCATTTGGATCATCTAAGTCACAGAGAAATAAAGTAATAAGATCAGAAAATATGAGCAATAGATATGAGACGATCCCGAGCAAAAGAAATGTTGTACTCTTGAAACAGTATATTTGTGTTTTATTAATCTTGTTGGTGCAGCTTTTATCACATATCTGAGGAAGTGAGATCAAGGATAAACTCCACGAAATCTCATAAATTGTTTTTAGCAGAGAAAACGCATAAGCTAGTAAACATTCTATTAGAGTATGGAGCTGACAAACAACCTTTTACAACATGTCTTATGTAGTTTGTCTCTAGAGGATGATCGATGACCCTAGTTCTAAAAAAGAGAAACTTCGTGTTTTATCAAATATGAACTGCAGGATTTTGCTTCAGATTGAGGCGAAGCATGTAAGGAGACTTTACAGAACCACAGTACAAATGATCACCAATCTTTGTGGCGCTTGACACCATTGTCAAGTCCTGATCATAATAGTGTTCGACCGGATTTCCTTGTAAATCAACAGATACAACACCTCCATTTTTCTCTGCCCGAGGTTGACCAATATACTTCACCATTATAGCCATTATCTTTCTGATGAATGGATATCTTTGTGCCAAGTCCCATGAATATGTCTTCGCCTGTGAAGTAATTATCAGCAAAAATGTACTGAATATGTTCATGACAAAAACTAGCATATTCAATATCATGAAGAAACTTACTGTGGCAAATGCAATCCAATAATGACCATCACCATCGTAACGAATGTTATCAGGATATCCAGGCAAATTCTCAACAAACACATCCACAGATCCTTTTCTTTCACCTTTTATATAGTATTTCTTGCATCTCCTCCTACAATTTATAACCATTTGAAATGGAAATTATTGAACAGAAGTCAAGGTGCCCGCTAAAGAACTACTAAAAGAATTAAAGACTTACAAAGGGGTTTCACAGAAAATAACAAAGTTTTGATCTGGAGAGACTGCAACGCCATTAGCAAAATACAGGTCACGAAGTAGCGTTTTGGTCTGTTTAGTTAATGGATCATAACTTAACAATCTGCCATAAGGTCTACCTTCAATAAAATCATAAATGTAGTCCTTGAATTTGTATTTGTAGGAAGCTTCTGAGAAGTATATCATGCCATCCTCTGCAATATCAACAGCATCTGCTAATTTGAATTTCAGACCTTCAGCTTCCTCTGTTAGCACTTTAATTTCACCCTCTGAAGTAATGTTGAGTAGTAAGCCCTGTCTCATTTAACATTCATGAATCTAAGCAAGGCAATTGCGGAGACAGAACCTCCACGAAGGGGATTCAAAAACAAAACGTGTAACTAGTGAGAATTGAACCTATGATTTTGGAAAGGTTTTGAATCCCCTTGACCACTATGCTACACTTTTGGATTGTGTTATAAAACTTAATATATAGAAGTAAAAAAATAGATTTTATCTTATATTTACAGTGTAATATTTCGGCAAAGGAGGTTCGGGTGAACCCCTTACGCCCCCTAAATCCGCCCCTGATAAGAGGTTATACTGATAACAAGCTGCTCTTATGCTCCTTGGTAAAATCTCCAGTTCAATCTTGATCCTTAAAAACATAAAGGTTTATGAGTTTTCTTTACTTACAACTTCAAAAGTAATTCAATATACATTTATCTCCTCCTTTTGAAGTGTTGTCCCTATAACCCACAATTCTGAAATTTTACTTCAACTACACAACGTTAAATATAGAACTTTATTTTCTTTAGTTTTCAAACCCAAATTTCATGGTCTAAATCTTTTCCAATTTTTTTCTTTTAAGAATTGTATAGTTTTCATGGTCTAGCAGCTTGTTTGGATGGTTGTTATATATCATTTCATAACGTATTGTATCTTACTGTATTGTTTGATGTATACAACGTTTGGATAGATTATATTTTTTACTGTCGTTTTATAATGTTATAGACCAATAATATGAAAAATAAACATACAATATTACAATGAAAAAGTGAGGTACGACGTACAATTATTATATAAAAAGATATGCTAGAACAACAACAACAACAACAACCCAGTATATTCCCACAAAGTGGGGTCTGGGGAGGGTAATATGTAGACAGGCCTTACCTCTACCCGAGAGGGCAGAGAGGCTGTTTCCAATCGACCCTCGACGCAGGGAAGAGAAAGACAAACAAAAACAAAAACACAAACATCATTAGTTACTCCAACATACATCGCATAAATAATTATCTAAACAAAAGAGTCATATGTACCATAAATAAACTGGCATGCAATAATATTAAAACAGTAGCTACTAGAAATGACTACCATAAGGGAATACAAACCAATACACGAATCCTCAATAGGTAGCCCCACCACGCCTCACCCAACCTCGGGAAGGAGTATGGAAAATCTAGAAGCCTCTATCCAACGACCCTGATACTAGACCTCCAGACTTTCCTATCAAGGGTCATGTCCTCGGAAATCCGTATCCTAGCTATGTCCTGCCTAATTACCTCTCCCCAGTATCTCTTAGGCCTCCCTCTGCCTCGCCTCACACCGACCACCGCTAGCCGCTCACAACTCCTCACCGGGGCATCAGGGCTTCTCCTCCGCACATGCCCGAACCACCGAAGCCTCGCCTCTCGCGTCTTCTCCTCCGCACATGCCCGAACCACCGAAGCCTCGTCTCTCGCGTCTTCTCCTCCACTGGTGCCACCCTCACCTTCTCCCGAATAACTTCATTCCTAATCCTATCTAATCTGGTGAGCCTGCACATCCACCCAAGCATTCTCATCTCCGCAACCTTCATCCTCTGAACACGGGATTTCTTCACCGACCAACACTCCGTTCCATACAGCATGGCAGGTCTAACTACACCTCTATAAAACTTCCCCTTGAGTTTCTGTGGCACTTTATTATCACACAAGACTCCTGATGCAAGCCTCCACTTCGACCACCCCGCCCCTATACGGTGAGTGACATCCCCGTCTATGTCCCTGTCCCCCTGAATCACAGATCCAAGGTATCTGAAACTATCCCTCTTGACTATGGCCTAGGATCCAATCTTCACGTTCCCTCCCACTTCGCTCGGCTCCGCGCTAAACTTGCACTCCAGATTATAAAAAGATATGATAAATGATAAAATAGAATTATTTAGTAATATAGAAGCAAGATGAGAGGAAAGATATAAGGTAACAACGCAACCACACCAAATCGGTCGTTACATAAAGTTGCACTTTTCGTCGTTGTAACAACGGATTTAATGATATGATACAATAAGATTTAAGTAACTATCAAAACAAACATTGTATTTAAAGTAATAATAGGTAACAACCATCCAAACGAGCTGTAAGTTTCTTTAGCACTAAGGCCCCCTTTGGCCATAAGTTTTACAAAAATAAATGTGAGATTTATTTTCAAAACTCATGTTTTGGCCATAAATTTTTCCCATGTTTTGGCCATATCCCAAATTTCAAATCCCAAAATCAGCTATTGAGCTGAATTTGGGCCAAAATCCCAAAACTTGGGAATTATATACATGTTTCTCCAAAATAAAGTTGGAAAATATGTTTTGAAAACGTATGTCCAAACACATTTTCATCTTCAAACCAAACTTCACACAAATCAGATTTTTCAAAATAAATTTGGGATATATGGTCAAACACTAGCTATGTTTTTTTTCTTTCAAAATTTTAAATGTCATAACATAATGCTCGCTCAATGGGTGTACATTTGTTCATTCACAAGGATTAAAAATAGTGTTTTCAAATCATAGTACAGGCTACGAGTTAACTGAAATTAACTTATCCAAACAATTAAAATTAGATCTCTACTCTAGATTACAAATGGGACCTCAGTATAATTACTCTAAAATGTTGAGAGTTTTACATTTTTTGTTGTAATTATACTTCCACTGTTCCAAATTTATTTGAAGGGATTCATGGTACGAGGGTCAAACTACATAATTTTGATGTATATTCGAATATTAATTCTTTATATTTTTCAAAATAAATTTTATACTATTCAAAATCTAACAGCCCGTTTGGATTAGCTGATTTGAAGTAACTAATAAGCATTAGGTGTTGAAAAGTACTTTTAAGTGCTGAAACTGATTTAATAAATAAGTAGTTACGTGTTTGGGTACAAGTGCTGAAATTGATAATAAATTGCTGCAGTATTCGATAAAAGACTATTGATAGCTCTTTTTATTTTAAAATGACTTAAATAACTTTAGAACTGTTTATACTTATAAGAGCGTAGTTTCTTCAAATTTTAGATTCCAGATGGATTCAAATTCAAAATATTCTATTTGTCATTTTATTTATAATACAAATGTGCTTAGATAAGTAGTTTCTCAGTAAAAATAAATCTAAACAGAAAAAAATATTTGAACAGAATCAAACATTGTCTTCATCACCACAAGAGTTAGAAAGCAATACACCAAAAATATGATATGTCTACATTTATTACATACAGTTCAAAGAATAATACAAACTCACATAGATATAAGTATGCAAAGGAATAGAGAATTTGCTTGTGTTAAATAGTCAATGAGAATTACAGGCTTGAAGATGTGTGGTTGGGTTGGGGGGGGGGGGGTGGGGAGGGGAAGGGAAGGGAGGGGAATACATGAGGCGGTGAGTATCGATGTAGAAGTTTTGTTCTAAAAAGAAATATTTTAAGGATAAAATAGTACAAATATTGGTCAAACTTAAAGTGCTTATAAGCTAAAAATTCATAAGCTGGGGGAAGCAGCTTATGACTTTTGACTTATAAGTACTTAGCTTATAATCACTTTTAACTTTATCAAACGCGTAAATAAGCCGAAAAATACTTATAAGTTAGTTTAACCCACTTATAAGCTTAGTCAAACACCACATTGTCATTGATAATGATTTAAATCCTTTTAAAAAAAAATGGAGAAACATCCATCCAAATAGACGGCGGCCCAACTTTCCAAATAGTAGTAATACCTTCTAATAAATTAAATGGGATAGAGGGACCAAACAAGGTACATCACATGCAACTGCGTCGATTATTATTAGGGAATTTTACCTAGCTATACTATATTAGAAATTTATTAACTACTTTTCTTTATATTCCTTAAAAATTACTTTATGTATCTATATTTACTATTTATGTACAAAATCATGATAAAAGAAGGACCCCCTAAATAAAGGGATTAATTTGTAACTGTATCCCTCATCCCATCTATCAGCTTAAATGGCCTCCTACAATTACGATTTTCTTCCCAATTTCAAAATATTTTAAAGTCATTCTCTCTTCCATATAAATCAATCAATCTCTTTCTCTCTCTCCCTCTCTCATACAAATCAAAATATTATCTCTCTAATAACATCATATATTTTTGTGAATCACTTCCATCAACAACCACAAAAAACTTTCAACTATTGACAAATCCAACGACATTATCTCCAAAATTATAGGTAGAGGGTCTGCCATTGCTATATCATTAAAAAGTTTCGAACTTTGAATTAGATATCCGGATTTTACGAATTTGCGATTTTTTTTGTGTTGGGTGTTCTTGAAAACGATTGAATATCCTTTAAGGTTCATATCTCAATTTTAAGCGAGATTGGTTAAGTTTGAAGTTGGTTTTAGGTAGAATTTCATAATAAAACTCAAGAAAGAAGAAGTTCGGAATTATATTACGATTGTATGATAAATGTATCATAATTGTATCTGAATTGTATTTGATACATCAATACGTAAAACAATTCTGATACAATACTATTACTATTGTAATACAATATTGTATCATAATTAAGTTTAGAGTTGGTTCTAGGTGGATGTTTTAGATTGAAACTTGAAAAAGATGAAAGATCAGAATTGTATTATAATTAAGAATTGTATCACGATTGTATCATAATTTGTACCTAAACACGATACATTACTAATACAAGTATAATATGATATTGATTCTGGTTTAAGTTTAGAATTGATTTTAAGTTATATCATAATTGTATAAGAATTCTTTCAGGATTATATCAAATTTATATCTGAATTGTATTTGATGCATCAATACATGAAAGAATACTTGATACAATAATGATACAATTATAATACAATCTTGTGTCAGAATTATATATAAGCTTTTAGAGTAGTAACATGTACCGGTAGAAAATTTTCAGATTTCCTATAATTACTAGGATGTATCTTCAAAATTGTATAGGATCGAAAATGTTACCGTACAAAAAATAACCATTTCCTTGGTTCTATTTCTATGGCGAGCATGGCTTCTTTTTTTGTTCAATACTTTTTTTGTCCATTTTTGTATTTTTCTTGTGCCTTCTTATACGAGAAACGAGTATCTTGTATAGAGTTTTCGAGAAATTGGAAGAAAAAAATTGGTGAAATAATATTGGAAATAGAAGTTGCTTCCAGACCTGCGTAGAAAAAAAGGGAGGGAGGGGAGTAGAGAAAAAAAAAGGAATGGATATAATTCAATCCCTTAATTGAATGTGCTAATAATGAGGTGAGAGCTTTTTGAGGAGGAATATATACAGTTTGTAAAAAAACCTAGATACTTTTTGAAAATTATAAAACCTAGAGAAAATAGATAAATAAATTTTTATAATAGTATAGATTGGAAAATCCCTTATTATTATTTACGATACATACGAGTTACAATTCAATACGTAATTTTCAAATTTGAGCCAACGACCCACCATTTAGCGCTACAATGTGGTCCAGGTGACTCTAAACTACTAGTAGGATACAGCTAGGCATCTAAACAGCTAAAAAATAATACGTGTAAAATGTACCAAAACAAGGAAGATGACAAAGACGTTATTTACTAACCTTGTCAGCATCGGCTACAATAACTTCGCCATAATGTCCTAATGCAACTCCAAGTGGTCTGCCGCCGGTGAAAACCCAGTCCTCCACCCTCGAATCCCCCACTGATTCATTAACTGTCACTCGTTTAACCCACCCGTCAACACAGCCAGTGTATATAACTCCCGAATTTGGATCGTAAGCTACGTCTTCAGGTGACAATAGCTGGTCAACTCCGATCTTTTCTGAGCCGCGGAGCATCTGATTGTTGCGCTTTGATACGACCATGGGTGGGTCGGTAGAGAGTACATGGCTTGGATAAGAAACCGGTTCGAAGGACTCGAGCTGGTAAACAACTACTCCCAGAATAACTGGTATTAACACTGAGATGAAAAGAGGGATAGGCCAAGAACTGGAAACAGTTCTTGTAGAAGAAGAAGAAGAAGAAGAAGAAGTTGGGGTTGAGTTGAGCATGGCTAGTATGACTGCAAGTCGATAGCAGAGTTGGTCAGTTATGCAAGCAGATTAGGATTAACATTGAGAAATTAACAGGTATACAATTCGTCAGCAAAAGAGGAGGGATCTGAAGAGTATTAGTTTACTCTTCCTCGTTGTTATCAATATTGTACTTCATTTGTTTCGATTATGTGGTATTGTTTAAACAACATTATCATGAGATTTCTGTGGCAGTAACAATATGTTATTAAGAATAAAAAAAATTACAATTAAATTGTCTTCAACTATAAAAATATACTGTAGTTTTTTGGTTTAATAAGAAAATACTAACACATATCATGCCAAGTATTAATAAAACTAGTATTAGTACCTGAAGCAATGCGCGTTCATAAACCTATGTTAAAATATGATTTGGGTTATTTGGATTATGTGCAAATAACTTTAAACTAAACCTTCTCGTAGAAATAATAAATAATTTGTATGGGGTCAAATATGGCTTGATCATAGGGGACCGACCGCAGCTCTCCCACGTTCGCAAACTATAAGTGTACGATTCCTCTCCTACGTCTCCTACAACGAGGGTGCAGTGTAGACGTAAGGATACAAACGATATCGTTTATACTTAGACATCCCCTCTGAAAGGGCGTCAACTACCCCCAACGGATCATAATTTTAGTATGGAGGCCTCACCTCTATAGAAAGGAAGGCTTCCATGTTGTAAAGGACCATGTGTTATTATCTAATAATAAATTTCTCTCATTCTCTATCAACTGTGACAAACGATTATCTTTAAAAGTTCTTCATTCTTACAAGTACCTCTATATTATAATTACACTGATCTCGTATTATGATTAATTATATTTGATTACGATTTACCCCTTTCATATCCTTTGATTGTTTGTAGCTTATAAAGTAACCAATAACTTTTGAGCCAAACATAATTATTTGATATAAATTAAGAAGCACGACATGAAACAGTTTTTCAAATATCATAATGGATATCCTCTTTTCTTTTTTATATATGTAATAACTGAACCCTTGATTTTGACACTTGTATTATATTTTACGCTCAAAATATATAACGTTGTGATCTTTCTTGTTTGAGCACGTTCTCAAACTCAAATAAATCTTATTCTTCAACATTTTTAGACAAAATATTTTTATCATTTTTGTTCTTTGCTTATAGTTTTTGTATTATTTATTACATAATATTGTTACACTATAATGTGATTTTTTATTAGCTTATAAATTTACTTAATGTCATGTAGTATTACCCTTTTAATAATCATCAATAAAACACTCATAGTATGATACAACATCACCCTTTGTGAATTAACACTCATATATGACACGACATCACCGTTCGTGCATTAACATTCTCTCTTGCCACAGAACAAAGAACAAGTAAAAACAGGGAGATACGATCAATAAGAACAAGCCATTCAACACTTGGTTTCACAAACTTCAACTTTGAACTTAATAATCAATTATCACCAAAGGATTCGTAAACATGATAAGAACGATCAACTTGATTATACTAGTCTAAACATATATAACATGATCAAAGAGAAGCTATAATTACAAGAAATCAAATCCCACCTGCGTGCTTTACCCGACAATAATGCATAGGTACTCGTCGCCTCACCTACATGTTGTACTCAACATCTAAACACGTAGCAAACAGACAAATAAGACCTATTCCCTCATGTCAAGGTTAACCACGACACTTACCTCGCTCCAAAATCCAAACTCAAAGCTCAGCCACCGCTTTGCCTTTCAAACAAGCCTCCGAACCAATAGAATCTAGCAATTTACCAACCAAGTGATTCACATTAATCTTTAGGAACTACTCACGATTGTAAATAATTTAGTTTAGATCATTATTGAAAAAGTCAACAAAAGTCAACACCCAGGCCCACCGGGTCCAAAACCAAAATTCGGACCAAACCAGAATACCCATTCACCCTGAGCGCGATTATGTGATTTGTTTTATAATCTGACCTCAATTTGAGATCTAAATTCCCAATTTACCAAATTTCTAATTTCTACCAAAAAACACTAATTTCCACCATGAAAACTCTAGATTTTAGGTTAAAGATTTGTGAAATGTAATAAAGAGTTGAAAGAAAATGAGTTAGAATTACTTACCTGGAAAATTGCCTAAAGGGTTTCTTGTTTTGAAAGTTTTGATAAATGAGCAAAAATTCCTTCTAAATCAAGTTTTACCAGTTGCAGATGTCACAAATGCAACCTTTGCGAAGTCCGCAAATGTGAGAAAAGCTTCCAAATGCAAACCTCCCACATTTTTGTCGCATTCACAAATGCGAAAGTTTGTTCACAAATGCAGACTTGCACTACAAGAAAGTATAGAATTAGCAACAATTTTTTTGCAACAACAATAATATTGTTGCAAAATATAATAAATGACAACAACTTTATTTAGTTGTTGCTATATCATAGAATATTTACCCACAATTTTTGTTTTGTTATCAAAAGTTTTAATGTCGTTGCCATATGTAACAAATAATTTAATAAATTTAAAATATATATAAGTTAGCAACAACTTTTTAACAACAATACTATGGTTGTTGGCTAAGTTAAATAAATGGCAACAACGTAAGTAGATTGTTGCTGTATCACAAAAAATTTAACCACAAAGTTTTTTTTATTACCAAATATTTTAGATTCTCGTTACATTGTTTTAGGATCAATATAATAAATATAAAATATAAAAATAATTGGCAACAATAAATAATAGTTGTTGGTATTACAAACTTTTCTCAACAAATCTCTTGAGTTGTGGCAAAAAATTTAGTAAATCACTTTTAGTTTTCCGCCAAAACAGACGTGCCAAAATATATTTCCCTATTTTATTACTTTTCCCCAAATTTTAGCGCCCAATTTTAGTTTCCAGTGCATCTAGGCTTTCTCTTTTCATTATCTAAACTAAGTTCTTGCATCTGTGTGTTCGATTTTTCAATCTCTTCCGCCGAGTTCAACCCAAAATCTGGTGAGTTCTCGCTTTCGATTTCGTTTCTTCTCAATATCTGCCGCTTTCTGCTTTTCATTTAGTTTAATCGTATCCTTTTTCATAATTTGTGATACCTTAATCACTAGTCAATGATTGTTTACTGGAATTTTCTTGAATTGATTTGTAATATGATATATCGTATCTTTTCTTGGTTGTTATAGTGAGTGTTTTCTATGTAATTGTTTCTTAATTTTTTTCATGGTCATGCTATTTGACGTTCTATTTTTAGGGAATTAATGGTGTGAGAGTGAGAATATTTGGGATTGACAATTTAGAATATGGGTTATTGTCTACTTTTTCTCTCAATTTGATAAAGATTGGATCCTTTAGTTGTTTTTTATTTCATCCGGGATTCTCCAGTTTACTGTGAAACCAAGTGCAGCCATTAATACCATAGAAAAAGTCAAACATACAAAAGCTTTAGAGGTGCACCAAAGTGAAGGAAAATTTGGCCCTAGAACAATGTAATTGGTTTTCCAAGGATATAAAATATTACACATTTATACCAAAAACGTATATGTCTACACTTGAAAAATAACAAGTGAATAAGAATTTGATATGGTTGTCCTGTTTAAAGAAAGAATTGTATATGTTTTGATGTAGCCAAGAGTTACAAAGGCTTGTCAAGGGATTCTTAGATCAAGAAGATTTGCTGCATCCTATATTGAACTTCATCATTCTTACTCTCTCTCTTTTCATAGGTTTGCTCAAGTCAACTTCTTTTGGTTTTTGTTTACTGCAGCCTTCATTATATTGTTGCTTCAATATATACTTAATTAGTTTACCTTTTTATGAAGAAAATATACCCAAAATATAAGTATAGTTACTAATTACTATCGTTTATATCAAATACAAATAATAATGAACCAATAATGATTGCAAATCAGGTTTGTTTAAAATATTTTATTAGGAGCAATAGTGATTATATTTTCTGTAGGTTAAGTATCTTCTTATATTGTACTTCTAATATAGTACGATTTTAGAGAAGTTGGCTGCTTGAGAAGTATACAACAAAAGCAATACTTCTACTTTAGAGACTTTCAAATTATATGCTTTTATTTTAACTATTTTCTACTATAGAGACTTTCTCTAATCTCTATTTTATATAATAAGTCGAAACTTGTAATACTAGAGCTTATGGAAGTGTGAATATGTGATACTTGTTTTCACATATTTTCTATTGGTTTTGGAGTTAACAGAATGAACGTACTTATTGGTCCTTAAAACTAATTAGTACTCGCAACTCTATGTTGCATATCACATACTTGAATTCTTGGTATTATCTGTATATCACCATACTTCATCCCTTCTTTTAAGTTCCAGTTATCTTGCATATTTAACTACATCCAAAGTAGATCATTAGCATGTGAACTTCCTGCTTTATGTATTAGTGAACTTATGAAAGAAAGTTGTATAATTTTACTATTTTAATTATATAGTTTTACATTTCTTATTTTATATTTCATTGTAGGTAAGTATATGATGGATAAGAATTGGCTACTTATTAAGAATAGGACATTACCGGAATATTTGAATGGTGTGGAATATTTTTTGAATTTTGCATTTTCTAATCCTGAGGTTGGTGTAAGAATCCAGTGTCCATGCATTAAATGTAATAACGTTCTTAGAAAATCACGCGATGAGGTTAAGATAGATTTACTTAGGTGGGGAATAGATCCGACATATGATAGGTGGATTTATCATGGTGAGTCGGATTCATCTTCAGAAGAAGAAACAAATTCTGATACAGATTCAAATTTAGGGAATGACGATGCTCGCACTTTTGAAATGTTGCATGACATGTATCGTGGTGTTCCCTCTAATAGTCGTGAGTTTGATGAGACCAATGAGTCTAGGTACGAAGAGCCAAATACAGAAGCTAAAACTTTCTATAGGTTATTAAAGGATGCAGAGCAAAAGTTATATCCAGATTGTGAAAAGTTCTCCAAACTCTCATTTGTAATGCGTCTTTTTCAGATGAAGTGTCTACATGGTTGGAGTAATACTTCTTTTGACTCTTTGTTAAAATTACTGAGTGATGCTCTTCCCAAAGGAAATGTGCTCCCTAATTCTATTTATGAAGTTCAAAAGATCATAAAAGATTTGGGCCTAGATTATGTGAAGATAGATGCATGTGTTAATAATTGCATTTTATATAGAAAGGAATATGCTGATCTTGAGCAATGCCCAAAATGTAGTGAAAAAAGATGGATAGTAAAAAAAGGAGAAGACATTGATGATGAAGTTGCTTTAAGGAATTTGAGTAAGAGAAATAAAAGAATTCCTAGAAAGATTCTTAGATACTTTCCTTTGATATCAAGATTAAAACGATTATTTATGACAAAACAAACCGCGGAAGATATGAGATGGCATAAAAATAAGAGAGTTGATGATGGAGTACTAAGGCATCCAGCTGACTCATTGGCATGGAAAACTTTTGATGAAAAACATTCAAGTTTTGCTTCAGATCCACGTAATGTAAGACTTGGGCTTGCTTCAGATGGTTTTAATCCTTTTGGTTCGATGAGTAATGCCTATAGCATGTGGCCGGTAGTTTTAATTCCATATAATCTCCCCCCATGGATATGCATGAAACAATCTAATATTTTGTTATCCTTACTTATTCCTGGACCCAAAAGTCCTGGTATGGATATTGACGTATATCTCCAACCCTTGATTGATGATTTAAAAATCTTATGGGAGAGTGGAAGTGAGACTTATGATGCTTTTAAGAAACAAAATTTTCACTTGCGTGCTGCTTTGTTGTGGACGATTAATGACTTTCCAGCTTATGGTATGTTATCCGGTTGGAGCACTAAAGGAAAATTAGCTTGTCCAGTTTGTCATGTACACACTTGTTCTATTTACTTGAAACATGGTCGAAAGCATTGCTATATGGGTCATCGTAGATTTTTGGAGATAAATCATGCTTATCGGCGGAATAAAAGTTTTTTTGATAATACAAAGGAAGAAAGACTTGCACCACAAGCTTTGAGTGGAGATGATGTTCTTGCACAACTTAATACATCTTCACAAGGGTTTATTGGTGGCAACACAAGAAAAAGAAAACGAGATGCCGCAAGAAGTGACAATTGGAAGAAGAAAAGTATATTCTTTGAACTCCCATACTGGAGGACGTTATTGCTGAGACATAATTTGGATGTGATGCATATTGAAAAGAATATTAGTGAAAGTGTAATAGGAACACTATTGGATATAGAAGGGAAAACAAAAGACACACTGAAATCTCGATTGGATATACAAGAGATGAAAATCAAAAAACCCCTTCATCCAATAAAAAGTGGGGATAAGTACATACTTCCTCCGGCAAGCTATACAATGTCTAAAACTGAGAAGATTCAATTTTGTCAACTCATCAAAGAAGTCAAGTTTCCTGACGCTTATGCTTCTAACATTGGTCGTTGTGTCAATATTAATGAAGGTAGAATATTTGGACTTAAAAGTCATGACCACCATGTCCTTTTTCAGCGTATTGTTCCACTTATCATCAAAGGAATTTTGCCAAAGGATGCATATGATCCCTTAATTGAATTGTCATTATTCTTCAGTGATTTGTGCGCAAAAGAGTTGCATGTGGAAAGGTTAGAGAAATTAGATAAAAGCATACGGATGACAATTTGTAAATTAGAACGTGTGTTCCTGCCAACGTTCTTTGATGTTATGATTCATTTGGCAATTCATTTGGCAAATGAGGCGAAAATTGGTGGTCCTGTTCTATCGATGGATGTATTACATTGAAAGGTTAGATTTTTACT
Source organism: Nicotiana noctiflora (assembly GCA_032618575.1). Classification (NCBI taxonomy): domain Eukaryota; kingdom Viridiplantae; phylum Streptophyta; class Magnoliopsida; order Solanales; family Solanaceae; genus Nicotiana; species Nicotiana noctiflora. The sequence goes on along the minus strand of JASVEL010009613.1, from coordinate 2,050 downwards.
TATTTAAATTGTTCTTTTAGATGAAATTCGTTACAAAACTAATTTATTTTTACTTAATAGATATTTGCGCACGTTAAAAGGTTATATACGCAACCAAGCTCGCCCTGAAGGATCAATTGCTGAGGGTTATCTTGCGGAGGAGTGTATGGTATTTTGTTCTAAATATTTGATTGATATGGAGACAAAGCAAAATCGTCCGGATAGAAATCTTGATTCTTCCAACATAAATCCCAATGGCTTGTCCATATTTAACTGTCATGGTAAGTCATTAGCAGGGGTGATTGGAAAATCTTGAGTAATCATGAAATCAACCAAGCTCATTTTTATATCCTCCAAAATTGTGAGGAGGTCAGACCTTGGATTGAGTAAGTTAATTTTTCATTTAGTTACATCATTTTCTTCTTATGAATACCTTTATCGACTATGATGTAATATTCTTTATTTTTCTCTAAATCTTCCAATCCATAGAGAACATCTAGATATATTGCGAAAACTGTTGGCCCAGCTTCTCTTCGCATTTGCGATGAGAAGCTCGCAAATGCGAACCCAGGATGCATATGCGATACTTGATCTCGCATTTGCAACAAGATCAGATACACCAACAATATTTTTTATGTCTAATCTTCACTCTGTAGCCTATCAGAAACTCACCCGAGCCCTCGGGGCTCCAAACTAAACATGCACAGAAGTCTTTAAACATCATACGAACTTTCGCATTTGTGAATGCGACAGAAACGTGATCAAATCGCCAAAATAAAACCTAAAACTACGAATTGAACACCAAATTGAATGAATTTTTTAAGAAAGCTTTAAAACATATATTTTCACAACCAGACAACCGAATCACGTCAAACTCGCTTCATTTCTCACCAAATTTCACATGCAAGTTTTTAAATATTATTTTATACCGGACTCTGAAACCAAAATGCGAACCCGATAACAACGAGACCAAATATTATAAATTCTTAAAACCATTAAATTTTGAATCATTCAATTTTCAACAAAAAATCATATCTCGAGCTAGCGACCTCGGAATTCGATTCCGGGCATATGTCCAGGTGTCAAATTACGATACAGACCCACCGGCACCATCAAAATTCGGATCCGAGTCCGTTTACACAAAATGTTGACTGAAGTCAACTTAATTTAACCTTTAAGGCAAAATTCTTGTTTTTATCAAATTTTAACATAAAAGGTTTTTAGAAACACGCCCAAACTGTGCACGCAAATCGGGAGGGATAAAATGAGATGTTTAAAGCTTAAAAGCGCAGAATCAGATTCTAAAACATAAGATAACCTTTCGGGTCATCACAAAATTATTATATATTTTTTCTGGCTATTATTTTTGAAAATGACTAAAAATATACTTGTATAAGCTATAACTCGACCTCTTAAAGATCAACCTATAAACAACATGTCGATCATCTCCCTTGGCCCAAATAAAGGCAACAAAACATCGAGGCCGCCCCCATCTGGCGTAGACGCCATAAGCGATAAGGCCACCCTCGACCACAAGCGGCCGCCCATAGCCGCCTAAAGCTCTCTTTGCGGGGAAGACGCCCCGTGGGTACGCCCACAACATTTCCACGACACGGACTCGATCCCCAAGGAAAGTCAACTATCTCAGTTAAGACCTATAAATACCGAAGCAATTATCAAAAAAAGGATTCTCACTCTCTCCCCATGTGGGCTCTAAGAAATATAGAGTACAAAGCAGAGTGAGAATCACCTTCAACAAGGCAGGGTAACAGTAGATCCCGGAAAATATGATTGTAACGATCTGAACCTCTTCACGGAGAGACATATCAACCCATCATCATGAATAAAGATCACTAAACACCCAATGTTATTTCTACATATGTCTCCATTATCTTTTTTCATTATTGAACTTCATGTATGTTACGATCTGCTATGATTGGCCCCTTTAATTTTTACAATTGTTTCGGGTCCGTAAATGTCCAGGAACATAATTGGTCCAACAATACCTATTCTCATTAAAGAATCCAACCCAACTTCCAACTTCTAAAACAATGATTAGCAACAATAAAAA